>OZ005741.1:140266305-140526305 GCA_963930735.1 Dioctria linearis
TAATTAAATGTTTTGATGAAAGAAGGTGGTGTTAGGATATCAATGTAGTATGACATCTTGTCTTAGATGAGTAATGGAAGTTTTAATGAAAGAAGGTTGAGTTATTATATTAATATAGTATAATATGTTGCCTTAGATGAATACTTGAGAGCTGTGAGTAATATGTGGAATATGTTGTAGATGAGTAGTGAAAGTTGAAAATATAAGATTTCAAATTTTTCTACTGAAAAACAACAACAACTGTAAATAATATATACCAAATCAATTTTTCACACAATATTTATCCACATCAAATTCATTATCTATTTTTATATCTTAAGTTATAAACTTTTTTCTCTGTATTTCACATCCAAAAAGCGATCCAGAGCAAATGTCTGTGTTAGGCTATGAGAGTTCGGCAGCAAAATCCCATGATATTTCTTATCATCTGTCTTGCTCTAACACATTAGGAAGCTTTAGTGAACATCTCACTCGGGACTTGGTCATATACTTCCTAGCTGTGGATATGTATGTATGTAACACTGAGATGAATTAATGTAATGTTGTGTAGTGTAAAATAAAAACTTTCATGGGTGATATGGGGATTGAATCGATGTATGTTATGCACTATATTGGTGGTATATGTCCTTATTTGATTGAAGCAAAATAGTTTCACGACTACCGTACCAAGATTTAAATATAGTTGAAATTCATAAAAATGTTGAATCGATGTTAAGAACATGTTAATACTTGTTTTGAGCACAAGCAGTGGAATTCGTGATCATTGCAGCATGTTATGAAATTCAATATCTAAAAATAGACCACATGAAGGTTATTTGGGTGGTAAAAAAAAAACATGAAAGCATTAGGTTGAGAGTGGGTTCAGTTTAAGGCTTTGGTGAAAGAAGGCGGTAGTAATAGGAGGCATCAGTCAATTTTGGTGAGCCTCAGCGATAGGTCAAATAAAAAATGTCAACCGCGCTAATAAATGAAAGTTTTTCTAGTAAAAAGAGTGGTACAAAACGGCATATGGAGAGCTGTATTGGACATACTAAATCGCCGAGAATGTTATTGAAAGCCACCAGTCGAGGTGGAGAAAGTACTCAGCGTGTAAGAAAAAGTGATTTTGTAAAGTGGGAGGAAATAAAATTAGTATTCACAGACAGAATTAGAGTTGGAATTATTGTAAATATAAACCATACAGATCCTAAGCTATTTATACAGGATGCTGGTGATTTATTTATACGACGTATTAAGAATATTTTAAAACGGCATCTCAATATTAAAGTTAATACAAAGTTGTGTGCTGATTTTGCTAAGGATATCGGTGACAATGAAGTTATAAAAGATATTAAATATTTACAAGCAAGAACTGCTCCAGTCGAGGTAGACGATAATTTAAATGAGTGGTATAAAGTTAACATTTTGGAATCAATACTCACTCAGCTGGATGAGTTTCGAGAAAAAGATAGCGGCTGGACATTGGACTCCATTATATATTTAGCAGTACATATCAACAAATTTGAACAGCACCGAGGATCTTCGTACATACCTCTACCGAAGGAGATTGCTTTAAAGCAAGCTTGCATTAATGTAAGAAATATTGATAAAGCATGCTTCGCTTGGGCCGTGACATCAACACTATGCCCTGGAAATATTAACTCCTCCAGGACATCATCATATCCACATTATTCGACTGTGCTAAATTTAACTGGAATAACATTTCCTATGACGCTTGAACAGATTAAACAATTTGAGGACCAGAACGATATATCAACAAACGTATTCATCCTAAAGAAAGATCGTTCCTTCACCACTGTTCTAGTTAGACCAACGAAACACAAGATGAAGCGACATGTGAATCTATTAATGATACAAAATAATTATGAGCAGGATGTGATGATGATGATGATGATGATGATGATGATGATGATGATGATGATGATGATGATTATGATGAAAGTAATAACAGGTTTCATTTCTGCTGGATTAAAAATCTTCCACGGCTTGCATGGAAACAAACTTCAAAACATAAGGCTAGATTGTATATATGCGATAGATGTTTGTTCTATTTTTATTCTGCTAAAAAATTAGCATCACATATTTCTGAATGTGAGAAAGAAAAAATTAATATTGAATTAAGGAAACTCAACCATAGAATTAAATGTTAATAGCACAACGAATACTCTACCATTGGGAAACATTACTTAATTCCATCAGAGCAACAAGGAGCAGCCGCAGAAATCATATGATCTAAGTCTAGTGTATTATAAATAAAAAAATGTATATATAGTTATAAATCCATTTATTGAAGTAATTTGTTTTAATTGTATTATAGTCCAAGTCTTAAGTCTAAGATATACATTATTCGAAAATAAAAAATATGTTATAGTTATAGATATATTGAAATCAGGAAGCCCAACAATAGAATGATACACTAAGAATTAAATGTTAATATTTTTTTTAATTTATAATAAATCAATAATGATATTTTACATATGTTATTCTTTTTATTCAATTTCCCTGCTAAGTCCAGAGCTCCTGAAGGTATTCTTTAATAATACTCGTATTTGCCTACTACAGAGGGCTCTTAATCAGGCGATTGAGCCTTTTACCCAGAATGCTAGGTTGAGCGTGAGCGTGAGAAAATACGTTGACATGTGGGCTTGATCTTGGTCTCTGGCATCACCTTTGAAACCGGTAGGGTATTTTGTCCTTGACCTTGATCCAGAAGTGTGTGTCTTGGCGGCTACAACCTTAATCAACTACGTCACAGGGGACTCTATACAGCTTTTCAAAACAAATTTGATAACAGATAAACAGCTTTTAAACAGGTCTGATAACAGCTTAACAGCTTTTAAAACAGCTCTGATAACAGCTTAACAGCTTTCCGAACAGCTCTGATAACAGCTTAACAGCTTTTCAAACAGCTCTGATAACAGCTTAACAGCTCTGATAAAAGCTCTGATAACAGCTTAACAGCTTTTTAAACAGCTCTGATAACAGCTTAACAGCTTTTCAAACAGGTCTGATAACAGCTTAACAGCTTTTCAAACAGGTCTGATAACAGCTTAACAGCTTTTCAAACAGCTCTGATAACAGCTTAACAGCTTTTCAAACAGGTCTGATAACAGCTTAACAGCTTTTCAAACAGCTCTGATAACAGCTTAGCAGTTTTTCAAACAGCTCTGATAACAGCTTAACAGCTCTGAAAACAGATTAACAGCTCTGATAACAGCTTAACAGCTCTGATAACAGCTCTGATAATAGCTAAACAGCTTTTTAAACAGCTCTGATAACAGCAATTACTTTTTGGCAATGTTTGGTAGAATTTATATAGCTTCACAACTTGTTTTAGGCATCTAGCAACACCACAACATTCACATGTATCTGGTCCATCCATTGAATCATCTCTTGACCAAGGGCAGCTTATATAGTGTTCACCAAATTTTGACTCGACTTTTTCAATATTTTCATATAATTTTAAAAAGTTATAGCATTCTTGAATTTGTTTCTTATGCTCATTGAGTAAAATGTTATTATATTCTCCTAAAAACTCCTCAATATCCATCTTAACAGTTCAGCATTCGGGAATACACTAACCACTAACCAAACTCTCGTGCAATTTTCCGTTCCCCTTTTAGATTTTGTATAGAACATACCAGATTCTTATAAAATTCTCTGCTACCTAGTAGATTTTGGATTTTGGTTCTCGGCACCGTTTTGGGGATATGAATTTTTTAAAATCACTATATACCCTAACTAATTTTTTAACAGATATTTATATACCGATTTTTTATATTGAACATATGGATTTATATAAGGCTTACACATCAGGAAATGCATAAAATCTTGGATTTTTCTTATACTGTTACAAGATTCTAATAAAATTTTCTTCTGCCTGTTAGATTTTGTATGGATGATACTGTTACCGGATTCTTACCAGATTCTTATAAAATTTTCTTTCGCTTGTTAGATTTTGTACGGAACATACTATTACCAGATTCTAATACAATTTTCTTCTACTTTTTAAATTGTGAACTGAACATGGTACCAGATTCTTATAAAATTTTCTTATGGTTATTAGATTTTGTATAGCATATACTGCAACCAAATTCTTACAGCCTTTCATTTTGCTGCTATCTATTTTCAGATAATATATAATGTGCATTCATCTAGAACAAAAATCTATAGCTCGGTTTGTTCACATATGAATTTATATAAGGTTTATAAGGAAATGCAGTTACCAGATTCTTATAAAATGTTCTTCCACCTGTAAGATTATGTATGGAACATACTGTTACCAGAAATCTTCTTCTTTACAGTTTACTCACAGCTAATTATAATCTCCCATACAACTTGCACTACTCATCATCCAAGTGAACCCAAGAGCAGACACTTTCGGTTTCAAAGGTTAAGGTGGCGTCAGAGGTCAAGACAATGTGCCAAATACATATAAATAGTAGTTTCATAACTTGTTTTTTCAATTGATATTTTGCTCTTTACCCAAACAGATCACTGTTTCTTGGGAAGCTAATTACGCAATAATTTCAACATGAGCTCTAAGGACACTACAAACCTTCTAAAGCCTGCGGATGAAAGGAGTAAAGAATATTCATATAAGGCTCAGTCTACATCTATGAAATCGATGCTTTCCAGAAATAAAGAAGAAAGTTTTTCATCCAAAAACGAGTCGACTGTCCCAGTAGTATGAAGATAAAAATATCATATGCTTATGAGCTTCATGTGAACTATGATATCATGGTAAATAACTCTGCTACCTTCCAATGCTCACCAGCCCCAGACACAAAAAAAACAAAAATCAATTTGTTTATTTTATTCGAATGTATTTGTTTAAGCAAGAAGTTATATTACTAATTTATATTACTCATCTAAGTCGGCATATCATCCTACATTAATATGATAGCTCGTTAATGCTTTTAATTAACCCACTCTCAAGCTAATGATAATATGTAATTTTTCAGATGTGGCTGCTCAAACCACTTTCAGGCTAGGCTAACAAGTTCCTCTAGAAAGATTTCGTGTAGCAACACTGGTCATGTCATTACACCTTATCACCAAAAATTTGATACAAAGTCTTTTACTATACCAATAAAACTTTCACTACTCATCTAAGTTAACATATCATATTATATTAGTATCACCCTACATTGATATCATAGGTGATCAAAGCTTTTCATAAAACTTAAGATTTTATATATATACACACACACACACACACACACACACACACACACACACACACACACACACACACACACACACACACACACACACACACACACACACACACACACACACACACACACACACACACACACACACACACACACACACACACACACACACACACACACACACACACACACACACACACACACACACACACACACACACACACACACACACACACACACACACACACACACACACACACACACACACACACACACACACACACACACACACACACACACACACACACACACACACACACACACACACACACACACACACACACACACACACACACACACACACACACACACACACACACACACACACACACACACACACACACACACACACACACACACACACACACACACACACACACACACACACACACACACACACACACACACACACACACACACACACACACACACACACACACACACACACACACACACACACACACACACGCACACACACACGCACACACACACACACACACACACACACACACACACACACACACACACACACACACACACACACACACACACACACACACACACACACACACACACACACACACACACACACACACACACACACACACACACACACACACACACACACACACACACACACACACACACACACACACACACACACACACACACACACACACACACACACACACACACACACACACACACACACACACACACACACACACACACACACACACACACCGCGCGCACACACACACACACACACACACACACACACACACACACACACACACACACACACACACACACACACACACACACACACACACACACACACACACACACACACACACACACACACACACACACACACACACACACACACACACACACACACACACACACACACACACACACACACACACACACACACACACACACACACACACACACACACACACACACACACACACACACACACACAGCAAAAGAAATTTTCAATTATAGCTTCCACTACCCATCTAAGACATCATATCCTACAGATTAAGATCGGTTGTTGTTGTTTTCAGCTAAAGAAATTAGGAATCTTTTATAAATCGTCCAATTTGTTTACTTTACTCGGCTGCTGTGCGAATTTGTTTACATTATTCGACCGCGAATGTGTTTACTTTACTGAACTGTGATAATTTGTTTATGAAAAGAATCAAATTAGAAGTATTACACCTGAAGAGCAAAATTAGGCATTTACTAATTTCCATTACATATCTAAGTCAACGTATCTACCTACATTCACCCCAAACCAGCTTCACCTGATCTATTTTTAGATATATCACCCGAGAAGGTAAGATCGCTAATATCTCGAGCCATAGAGGATTTCTGATGAAAATTTTATCCCCCCTAGTACTAATACTATTGGCATGAACAAAAAATATCCTAGGGCTAACTTGAATTATTACTACTATTAATTATACCAGCAAAGATAAGATCGCTAATATCTCGAAACCCATAGCTCGTGGAGGATTTCTGATGAAAATTTTGTCCATCTCTAGAACTAAGGCCCCCACTGACACCTTCTAGAATCTATTGGCATATTGTAGGGTTAACTTGAATTATTGCTAATACTAATTACACTAATTTCACAACATTTCTTATCCACCAGCTGCACACATCCACACACGCCCTAGGTAACGTTTCCTCAGCCACCAAGTAGCCCAGCCCAACATACCACAGGCACTCATACTAAAGAATAAAACTGAAACCAAACTCAAGCTGACAAGTATACAGTCCCCGATATAAATTCGCTTAGGGTATTTCACATCATTACTTAAGCCGCACACATTCTACACAAGCCTTGGTACAGGTAACGTAGCCCAGTCCAACACACCCCAGACAGTCCTAGTCATAGTATCAGATATTGCCACTAAAGCTCTCAGCCTCCAGTGCCCAGACACAGGAGGGGGCACCTCAAGGTCAAATTGCAGCCTCCAAGACCAGATCAAACTTAACCCGCAACCTCCACTAATAAAGCTTCCCGCCCCTTCACAAGATGCCAAATTTTCAGTACAAAAGCGGCCTCAGAACCACCTCAAAATTGCTCACCGTACCTCAATTTATTAAAAAATCAGGCAAGGCAAGAGCTTGAACAGCTGACGGGGATCAGCTAATCAGTTGATATCATCCCCTGGTCAGCCAGACGGTAGGTAGGAATTCCCCCAGGCAGGCCCTGTGACGTAGACCACTAGACGGAATCCCCAAGGGGCCCAGAGCCTCGGTCCAGAGCCATCAAAATAGTTGGATTCTACCTTGCACTTTTTGTATGGAAAAAGTGGGCCAGAACTCTTATAGCTATACTACTACTAAAACTAGTAGAGAAATAGTATACAACTGTTTTCTGTTTATTTTAGATACCATGGAATTTAGCTAATGGCTATGAGTTATAGAACCTTCATTAATCTGCACCGAAGTATGAATGTATGAAATATGAATTATTTCCCTTGATTGGTCTCCAAAACTACATTTGATCGCTTCAACTTGGACAAAATGTTCCAATTGTGAATGCTGAAATTTAGAGAGCAGCCGGTGCATCTTATGTACATAGCACCTGTATAGTCCCTCCAATTCAATCATGTCGAGCAACGGTAAGTAAATATATTGATGCAGGATTAGGAAAAGTACATTGTTTTTTAATGCATTAGAATTGACTAAAAGTTAATGCATTGGAATTGGGAAAATCCAATTCAACTGCAATTGCAAATCTCAGTGCCTTGAATTTGTGAGAACCTAATGCAATTGTAAATTCAATACATTGTAATTGCAAGATTCCAATGCAACTGCAAATTTAAAGCCAATGCAAAATTCAATTGTTTATCGTAAAGTTCACCTCTACAGTAATTAAAAAAGTGAAATTTGTTTAATTACAAAAATTTATATTTAAAGCATTCTAATGGTACTTTAAAACGTTTATGACAAATCAGAATCACAAATTTTTATTTGTTGAAAATTGTTTAAAATTTAAATCATAATTTTTGTCTGTAAGGATTAATAATTTGAGCAGTTTTTTCAGAGAAAATGACATTCTTGTCGAATGACTAGTTGTTGAATAAGTGTAACATCCATATAAAAGACCAAAAATCCAAAGACCAAAAATTTGTCTGTAGGTTCAGGTGGTTGTCTATCAATTTCTTTCAAATTATTTTACATATCGTACCAATAAAGCTATTGAATAGTTTATGACTAGGAAAATTTGACGTTGCTTCTTGATATACATTTTGAACATTTAGTTTTGTTGCGAAATGTTTAACAAGATACTGATTCTAAATTTATGTTATAAACGTTTTGAAGTACATACTATTAATATGCTTTAAATATAATTTGTGTGTAACTCTACTAATTTAGCTTTTTCAACCAATTATATTCAATTATAGACTATAGAGGTGTAACTTATAATGAACAATTGAATTTTGCATTGGCATTGAATTCAATACATGGATTTTGCAGTTTCATTGGATTTTTACAATTCCTATGCATTAGATTTTACCACATTCAGTGCATTAAGATTTGCTGTTACTTATGACTGCAATTTAATACTAATGCATTTATGAATGGATTGGTCCCATCTCTAATCGATTGTTGACTTAAGGGCTACACATTATTTTCAAATATTTATTCTTCTTCCAGTGTTCGATCGTAAGGAAAAATCCAAACTTATAGCGGACGGCGCGCATGGAATATACCATAATATTGGACTTCAGCCCATCGTAATTTGATCTAATCATATTTTTACGGCATATCTTTAAAATCAGACTATTTTGTTTAGTGCTGATAGTGGTTAGTTATAGGACTTTCATTAATCTGTACCAAAGTAACAATATATGAAATATGAATCATTTCCGTTTGGTTTTTGGTTTTTCACTATATATTTGGACACTGCCTGAGAACCCGTCGACGTGGAGAGTTCAAATTTTGTACACAGTGTTTAAAAAAATGTAAATTTAAGTTCAAAAATGGGACCAATGGGGCAACTCCTTCGCAGGGTTGCCATATTTATAATTATATATTCTAATAAGTGTATATTTTTTACGGTACTCTTAGTGTGCACATTTATTACGACAAAGTTATCTATATATTATTATTATATATTACCACATGTAAATGAATTTGCATTAAGCCCCCTTGCCACGTCAAGGCGGCGGTACCGCTAAGCATACTTAACATTTAATTATAACATTTTAGCATACTCAAGGGGGAAGAGGGTGGACAAGTCCACCAAAAACAGATACACTGGACTTTTTAGAACGTAAATTGTTATTTTTCGTGAACAATGTGAAAAAAAGGGTAGAAAATAAAATATTCTAATTAAAGGCCTATTAAAAAATTGGCGCAAAACGCCATTAACGGATTATATTTATACAGACTTTAGTGAGACCTTCAACACGTTACCTCATTCCGTGAGGATGGGCTTCCCTTATCATTGCTGTACTCGCTAGTTATTTTTCTAAAAGCCGTTCAAATATTATATATATTATTAATAGGTCTGCATGTTTACTCGAAAGTTTTTACCCAGGCTTCAAAGTTAAATTTCCGGACTACAAAAATTTGACAGTTGAATGGTTTTTCAAATTGTCTGTTAACTTTTTTCATTATCATGTAGTATTATCTAAGTTTTTACTTGAATTTTACATTTTTACACAAAAATAAACATACAGACCTAATATAACATTACTATTATTTTAACCGGGTAAACTTTATACTTGTTCAAAAAAGCTATTTTTGGATTCTCCGGTACAACAGCAAAAGCGAAAGAATTTGTTATTTGTTCTTCATCACACAGCTTATTGATTTTTAGGTGATAAGCTTCAAGTCTTGATGAGTCAAAACCAAGACTTGAAGTTTGCCACCTAAAATCAATAAGTTTGTGATGAAGCAACAAATAAAAACTCCTTTCGCTTTTGCTGCTGTACCGGAGAATCCAAAAATAGCCTTCTTGAACAAGGATGTTAATCTAGTTCAAACTTTTGCCCTAAGTATTTGTAAATTATTGGTAGAGTCTGGTAAACTATTTTTTGCGCAATTCTTGTATTCTGATCAGTGTTTAGAAATAAGTCCTTTGGAAAAATATAGACTGAATATGTGCTTATACAAATTTTATATTTCTAGCGACTAGCAGTTGGCAGTTGGCGCTGTTATCATGATAATTGCAATTATCCAGCAAATTACTTGCTTGTTTTTTTAGGTATTTGTCAGAATACTCAGTGTATTTGGTGACACACACGGAGTAAAAGCAAGCTAATTATCAACCAGTTAAATTTACTCTATGAGTATTACAGATATTACCTCATTAGCAATTTGCTCACGCTACATGTTGCAGGTGGTAAAGCACTCAATTGTGAAATTTGCTTGCCTTCTATTTCGGGTCTGTTGAAATCTTTCCACGAGACTAATTTACTTTTTATGATTCACAGGTATCAAGATAAATCGTACAGGAATCATTAAAATGTCTTAAAACTATACTGAAGATTGCAAACTGATATAATTTTCTTCTTCGTGTCAGGAGTCCTAAGTTTTTTATTAATATACTTTAATTTATAATACACCCTAACAAGAATAAATAATCTCAATAATCTAATATTGTCAAATTCGTCGCAGCATTTGTATTCTTCTATATTTGAAAGGGTATCAAACATTCAAGAATCGAAATATCGCCGACATATTGTACTGGGAAAGCAAGATTTCAAGCCTTCTTCTAACCTTTTAATGTAGTCAACGAATTGAATGAATGTACAACTATTTGAATCATTCGCTTGTGAGCCATTCGTTGGGCATACGTGCCACTTTTTACATTTTTTGAAGAGGTATCCTGCAACATATGTAGGTAATTGCGTTCTCTTCTATATAGTCCAGTTCTTTGTAATCTGTGCGAACAGTAGCAGGACACTGGGATACCGGAGATGTTTCTGACATCCAAGAAATGTCTGGCAGGGGATGCTGCGAGGGAGCCACGGAAGGATAAGGGTCTTTTTCATATTCCCAATTTCCACTTTTTGAAATTTCAAGAAACTTCATTCCACAAAGTTTCTTGAATGCGAATGAAAATAGACGAGTAGTAGGGTGATGGCAATTTCCACCCTGTTTTCTGACTGCTCCAAAGAAGTTCTCAAGAGGATCCTGATTTATACGCCTAGTCAGGATGAATTTAAACCCTACCGTATTGAGAAAATCCCATAATTTAGAAAGGCATTCTATATTTATTAACTAATCCTTTAAAGATTTTATAGAATTGGTTACGTCCTTGCCTTCACTATTGATAAAACCGAGATTAGAAATTAAATCTCTCGCCTCAGTAAAAAATTGTAATTGACTTTCACTTCCGACAAATGGTCTATTCATCTCTTTCGGTTCCGAAAATTTCGATGAGTTAAATATATCAAAAAGGTTATCCATCTTTTTGATAAATTCAACTGTGTCTAAGGCCGTTGCCGGTAGCTTGTTACCCTTAACAAGATTTCCAAGCCCACATGCACTGAATGGCTCAAAACTTGAGTAGAATTCTTCACACTAATTTTTTGAAAACTGTTGGGGTGGATATGTGCGTTGCTTAGTTTTGGCGCCGGTTTGAATTCATTTTTGCTATCAATTTCAAAGAATTTTTCTACATGCTTAAACGAAGCTCGCTTGTCTTTATCAAAAACAACATCATACTTCGCAAAGTTGTTTTTAACGAGCTTCAATAAATGAGGCGTATCAAAGAAGTAAAACAGAGGTTGCGAATCAATCGTAACAAAAGAATTATTAGGACTTATTCCTAACATGGAAGACAATGCTTGAAAATTGGAGCCCATATCGCTTACTAATGCCACGGGGTGAAAGCCAATTTTCCTAAGGCCTCGCACTGCTTCGAAAATTAACCTCTTAGCTTCAGCAGCAGGACACGAAGAGTCTACAAACATATAATCTAATGGAAACTTCCAATTTTCACATAGACCACGTACCATAATTATACATGCGTTGCGTGCAAGCTTATCAGATTTAACTCGCCTATTATCTGTGAGTCCTACTATTATGCCCTTGGATCGGTCATAATATAAATGGCTTTTGAAGCTCATTTCATCAATGCAAAGAACACAATATTTAGAAAATTCTGTGATCTGCATATATTTGAATTCCATTGCTTTCAAATTAAATGCCATGTACCCGGGGGCAGACGGCCACGATTCCGTAAACCGCTGCAAAGTTCTTACAGTTGGAAGAGGGCAGAACTGATCTTTTATATACTTGTAACTATTTGATGATAGAAAATGTAACATTAAAGCAGTTGCTTTAACATCTCTGGAATAGCGTTTCGCTTTCTTCGCTTTTCCACTATTTCGAATGGAACTTTCTAAAACTCTAGCTAATTCACTGGGCAAGAGATGGTTGCAACGTTGAATAAAGAAATCAGAGGAATAAACGTCTTTCCTAAATATCTTAAATTCATAGTTCTGTCTTCAAATTTGCGCTTGCAACCTTCTTACTTTACCTCTTAATGCCTTTTTTCGTGAAGTGGCAAGAGACAGTGCCATTGCAGTTTGGGATGCTTTTCCCGAAGTTTGGGGGGTTCTACCAGTTTGAAAGGAATGCAAAGAAATATTCTCTTGCAAGAAACTGCTAGAATCCTTTTCTAACTGCAACTCTCCATGAGTGTCCTGCGTAGAAAATTGGCTGCACTCTGCTTCGCCAAGTAAATTGTCATCTGACTCAACCTATAATTAAACTATCCTGACTACCTAAATTTATAGGATCCTGACACTGCTCTACTCTATACTGGGATGTATAGATATCCTGCTGAAAAATAATATTTAATCGGAAAAAAAATCGAAAAAAGGCAACAAAAATAAAAATAAAAATAGGGTTGGGGTAAATAATACAATAAATTAATAGAGAAAAAAAAAGTAAATATAAATTTCTAATAATAATGGTTAAATTATACTTTTCTATAGGGCTGTACAAAGTGTGGCATAGCCCATGGCAGCAATCTTCCCCCGCTGGGCCCAAACATTTCAGCCTCAAAATGCTTTTCACACAGACGTGCGCTGGGTTTATCGGCTTCACGTAGTAGTAGCACTACATTCAACCAAGCCTGTCGTCTATAAATTATAAAAAAGTTATTGATTATTGAATGTACATAATAAAATAGTAGGAGAAATAGTTATGAAAAAGATCTTCCGCCCTTGCTAATTTGTGCCTGATTGATCCACAATCCATTCCTGATGGAGTCACTTACTTTGACTTACATATATACATACTACAAGATCAGAAAATTATGTATCATCAAACCACGTAAAATAAAGAATGTAATAAAGAAGTGCAAAAAGTTTGGAAGGATGCACATCAAATCTGTTTTATATACAATATACCCTACCCTACAAGACCAGATGTAAAAATCTCTATAAAACCATGGTTTCATTAGAAGGAGAAAAATAACATGTAATAAATTTGATTGAATTATTAAACGAAGAAGGAAAAGAAAGGTAAATAGAAAAGTAAATCACTTCATTATGATTAGTAAACGAGATATTCATGTTTTGCTACTATTTAGTTTTGGTTAAGACAGTTATTGTTTTTACGATTCTATGACATAGATTAGGATTATTTGTGATTTTGTTTTACATATAACGTTCCCTCATCAAATTACATGGAATTTATAGAGATGAATAAATTAAAAATTACTCTTATTTAATATAAAACTAACTTACGATGTAATATGCTTCGGCAATCTAAATAAGTGGTTGAATAATTTACATCCCGCTGAACACTTTTCTTTCCGCTTTGAGGCCATCTTTTCTTCATTTGTTCGTCGCACTGAATAATAACTGAAACTGACACAAAATTTGGCGCCAGCTAATTTAACGAGAAAACAAATCTGATGAAGAAAAATATAAAAAGTACAGTGGGAAACAACAGCATATTTTGTTAACAAAAACAAACTTCGATCACATTAGATAACCAGTATAAGAAAATTTAAATAAAAGTAAAAATAATCTGCAATAATTGTACTGATCTGGACAATAATTTCATAGGACCTTTGAGTGATGGGGCTCCACCAATTGATCTAATTTTGGGAGCAGTTTTAGAGATGAAGGGTCCCTTGGCCATCTTAGAGCGAGTGGAGATGCCAGTCATACTTGAGATAAATGTAGAGATGTAAAAGGATCCGATCTATCGAAATTGTTCAACATGATCATATTCAGATAAAGGCGTCCTCGTCTGAATGGGTCTTGCTATACTTTCAAATAGATTTTGAAAGTTTCCTTTCACAGCAATCACCAAGCCTTATCCTTTATTCTATTTAAAAACAAAAGATTTCTTCCCATAAAATACACGATACAAAATTCCTAAATGCTACTAATATGAATTTGTTAAATAATGATAATAATTTGGTTGAATTCGATAAACTATAAAACACTTTATTACTGTTGTTAAAATCCAGTCGTTGGAAAAAAAAACCTGGGATAGCCCTCAAATCAGAACAGGCCACCACCGGATTTTCTCCCAGCAACCAAAAAATTCCAAGAAGATGATTAAGTTTAAGACACTTTTCACACAATCACTTTTTTTTTAATCGCGTAAAAATAGCAGTTTTGTACTTTAATATATTATAGATTTTATTCAAAATACTCTGCTCTCAACTATTGATGGTTTCTTTAGTAGTGTTAGTACATGGGGCATAATATGTACACTGCTGCTGCTGTCCGGCTCTACATTATGTGTTAGCTCTGAAAATTAATCATTTAATGAAAAATATGTATTTTACACTACTTTGTAATCATTCAAATATCACAAATAGTCGATATTAATAAAAGAACCATCAATCTGTTGAAAATAATTAGCAATTAGAAGAAAACTCTAGACAGTCTTACAAATAAAAAGGCCGCCATCAGATTTACTCCTATTCACTAATTACTGTATAAGATTTTTATCACTGCAAGTCTCACTCGACAATAACACTATTCAGCATTCACAGCATCAAAACAAAATAAAGTGTTTCATTCACTTTTAATGAAATTTTCTTCTCGCACGGTGACATCAAATTAATTTTATAATAAATATTTCGATTCCGGCGGCTGTTCATTTCTTTGGTGTGGAGCATTATCTGTACACGGTAGCGGCTACCCAATTTAAATGTATTATACTTGAGCTTATACAAAACCTTCGAGAATACTTCAAAAGCCATGAAACAGACTCCCCCCCTAACACATTCGAGGCCCAACGTAGTCCTTACATTCTAAAATATTTGCAGTGTTCTTATGTAAAAGTGACAAAAGTTTGATTTGAATAGCTCCTCCGCCCTAATCTACTATTCATACAGAAAAATAGTGTTCTAATAATCTTAAGTTTGCTTTCTTATCTTCCGAACTGTAATAAAATTTTCATACCTTTCCTAACAAAATTATTTAAAAAAATTTATCTTAACAAAATGACTACGACTCTTCAAACAAAAATTCTCAGCTGAGTAATCATTGTAATGCCGCTGTGCCGTCATGGCATTCCGTGGGTTGATGCGTAGCCCCCGGAATAATACAAGCCATGAAGTCGCCGAAGGCACCGACACATTAAAAGACCTTAACGTGCCGGGTACAGCATGCAGTAAGAGCTCACTCTCACTGCTTTTTGATAGTCGTCATGAGGAAAAACTAAAATTTCATCTTAAACAGGTCCTAAAGACCAAAACTGTCGCTAACACAGCAAAATGCTGTAAAAACAAATTGCACCCAAATATGTTTTCTTTCTAATAGTTTTAAAAAAATATAGCATGTAGAACAAATTTATGGAAATTATTACGTTTGAACAAAATACAAGCAACTTTTCTATGAAAAACTCCTTCAGTAAGACAAAGCAAGAAGACTGTGGATGTCGCCTGCTGACCGGCCCGTTGCTCTCTTTTTTCGACTTTGTTCATGGCTTGTATCTTGCGGGGGTTACGGTTGATGATATCGACTACCACTGCACATACACACATGTATTTGTTACTCAGCTGAGAGGTATTGAGCGTAAAATGGTAAGATAATCAAAACTATTTTATTATTTTGTTAAGTAAGGTATCTAGGAAGTGTAGCCTTTGGGAAGGTAAGCAACCAAGCTGTAAAATATTAGAAGACTATTTTCCTGTATGGATAGTAGTTTAGGCTCTATAGCATATCTAAAGTCAATGTTTGCACTTTTCCATACATTTTTGGAAACGGACTACGCACGCACACATATAGGTTTCTGTTTCATGGCTTAGAAAAGTATTTCTCGAGGGTTTTGGCTTATATGATTCTATTTGGATCTGCAGTTGTAGGATTTACTTGAAGGGCGGCTGGTTACTTAATTAGTATTAGAGCATTTTTGCACACTAGTCTCGTAAACCATAGTGTGCGATATATTTGACAGCATCAGCTGATTTCAATATATAGTGGAACGCATGACAATTTGCATTTAAAAAATTGCATGTTCCTTTCTCCTATAGCCCTTATGGCAAGGAAGCTTTGAGGTGCTTTTAAGCTTGTTACATGCATAAACGAGATGCAACTCATTCTCTATAAACGAGACACAATTGTACATACATACATATGGCATGCTTGCTTCATGCGGAATTACAAGTTCTAGCAATAAAGAAATGTAAACAGGTAGATACATACATACCTACATCATTTCCATTGCAAGCAGAATTGTATTTCCTATAAATGCATATACAAACATACCTACATGCTAAAAACCATTCATTACTGACCTACGTCACTTGCTTAATCAGTTGAAAGTAAATCAAGCATAATACCCCTGCGCGCAAAAGTTCTCACGTTGCAAAATGATAACCTTGCGCCAGCGGTAGAACATGAATGGTTCACATTAATGATGTCATAATAACAAGCAGCAACCGCTTAATCATAATTGACATTCATGTGTATATATGTAGCAATGGCAAAGCTAAAAAAGCTTTGCGGAAATAAAAATATATATGTAATAATATGAAAAGAATTTTGCGGAAGATGTTAAAATGCGGAAATTGTTGCATGTATATACATAGCCGCGAGTGCCATCAGGAAATAGAAATAGTAAGTGAACAATTTGTATAAATACAATTGTATTTCTAGAGTAGGAGGCAGTCAGTAGTAAGCACACAGTAGTCGGTAGTCAGTAGTAAGTAGTGAGTGGAGAGTCGAAAGTCGTAAATTAACAAGTGAAGTACCAACAGAAGCCAGTGTTTTTATTCAACAAGGGAGCTAAGCTTATTCAAGCTACTCCATAACAACAACAAGGGAGCTAAGCCTATTCAAGCTACTCCAATATAACAACAAGGGAGCTAAGCTTATTCAAGCTACTCCAATTTAACAACAAGGGAGCTAAGCTTATTCAAGCTACTCCAATTTAACAACAAGGGAGCAAGACTAAACTACTGTGAAATTCTATACAGACGAATAACAACTGAAGACCTCCCCAGGAATGTTCCTATGAGACACTCTAGGAGTAACTCATTAGGCATATGAGAATATACCTAACAATTTTGGCGCAGCCGGTAGGATCAAGGAAGTTTATTCAATACAAATACTTGAAAAACCTTGATCCCCGAACCTACACGAGTGCATAAGAATTTACTGGAAGAGATCAGAGGAAGTAAGAGTGAAAACGGGCTGGTACCACAATTTCGACACCCTATAATAGAGGATACGGCCAGAAGACTGAATTAATATCAGTCTACAATTGAGGCAAAAATAAAAAGATATTTCCATCGAAACTACGCTACGTAAATGTAAGTTCAAGAAACTGTTAGACTGCTAAGTAAAGAACAAAAGACATAGTAGTTAATTAAAAACGAGTTTGCAAAAAAAAAAAAAAAAAAAACAATAGAACAAATTTCAAAGAATATTCTTCAAAGAAAAAAAAAGTTAAACTACCTAGTCTCCAATTCTCTCTCCTTACGGAGGAAACTCAATTAGAGTTCGGCTCATGCCCAAACCAAATCAAAGCTCTTCATGTTCCGACTTTGAAACGGCACTTAATTCCTTGTCATTCGAAGACACAAGCCCTCCAGGTAGCCCGATTACAGACCAACGTTCTCCCCAAACAACACCAGTTACAAATTGGTATCGGGAACATCGTTCAGGAAAACGTTTTCGTAGACACAGTCTGGTCAACTTTCTAATAAGAACTCATAGTTTACCAGACATAATACCCGAATCAACCCCGGGCTCTGATAAACCCATTCTAAACACATCTCAAACCACACAGCCAAACACAATGCCAGTAAATTACGAAAAGGTGGTTAAGCTAACAGCACAAATGGTGCCCTTATTCTCTGGGGAATTTAGTCCCCTCATCCTCACAGAGTTACAAACTTTTATAGGTTGTTGTAAGCAAGTACAACAATGTCTGGAAGCGGAAGAAAAAGTAGCTTTTATGCAAATTTTCCCCACTAGGTTGAGAGGAAATGCATACCAGCTAATCGCTTCAAGCTCACTCACAACATTCGAAGAGGTTGAAAAATTACTTTATCGTAATTACTTACCTCGTGAGACATACCATGAGCTGATAAACAGACTAATTACTTGTCGGCAATATCCACACGAGTCTTTTAACTCCTTCACCACTAGGCTAAAAGGCCTGTTGTTACAATGTAACGAAGCAGCACAGAACAAATACGGTACTGAAGATTTCAACGTGGTGAAACGACAAATAGAGGATTTTGCAATGGCTTCTGTGAAGAGTGGTGCAACTAATCCGCATCTAAGTGCATATTTACTAACCTTGAATGAAGATTCAGTAGACCAGCTCATTCAAAGGGCACTAGACATGGAAAGACTACAACAAGGTCTCTTCTTCGTAGCGCCACTCACAAACTACAATCACCCCCCCACAAATTATTCTCAAATGGACCACTATTTAAGATCCAATAATTCGCACTTCTCCAACAATTATGGTTACCATACACCTGAGAGTGCAAATTTGTCTTCCTACCCTTACACAAAGGAGATAAATAAACCCAACATAAAAACGGAGTTCAATATACTCCCCATAACGGAGCCTCCAAAGGTGCCATCAGTGTCTTTTAATACGGATGAAAATCCAACAAATTGGCACTCAAATCGAACCAGTATCACCCGAAAACAATCAGGAAGTCCACCTCCATACCAGAACTCCTCTTACCAGCTGGAGGAAAGAAAGTACGACAAACAAAAGGTACTTTTGAATAAAATCACCTGCAGCTACTGCAACTTCAAAGGACACACGTATGATGAATGTTTAAAAAGGAAAAACACTCCTTTCTGTGTAAACTGCAGAATAAAGGGCCATGATGTCCAACATTGCAAACAAAATGCTAAGGCACCACTCGAGGGTGCAAACAGTAACCATGCTCGGTGGGGCTCTGCAAATCAGATACAAAGAATAAACCACATACAAAATATGTGCGATTTTTGTGGCCGAAGAAGCCATACGGTATCCACATGCCAGCAGAAACAACGATGGGAGGCCACACATTCGGGAAACGGCACACTGTCGACCGAAAAATCCCCGGCTCGACATTAAATAGAACAGTGCAACTTACTTCAGGGTCTACTCAAACAACAAAGAAACAAAATAGAGAAAATGTTCCAGTGGTAAAATTATCATTGGACATAAGTAAAAACACAGCCGTTCGGCTGATAGTAGACACTGGAGCCGAAGTAAGCCTAATAAAACAGGAAACATTAAATATACAAAAGCGGATAGAAACAGGACAAAAGGTCACTTTGAAAACTCCATTTGGAGAAGGAAGAACATTGGGTAACTGCCAAGGCACCTTTTTATTAAGCAGCAGTATCCCGGGCAATCTACAGGTTGTAGAAGATAACGCCCAAATCTCGCACGATGGGCTATTAGGTAACGATTTTCTTGCAAAAAATTGCAATATAGAAGGGCCTAACAGATTACTCCGGTTTCCTCGCACGGAAACCAACCCTATTGAATTCACGGTACCTCTCGAAACATCCATAGAAGATGGAGAGGATATACCAAAGGATCAAATAGTGGAGGGATCTGAATCTACTACCGTTTCACGGGCACCCAAAAACAAAAGTTCCTTACTTCCAATGGAAGAAATTTCAAACACTTTGAATGAAGATGAAGGTAGGCAATATGAAGTAGAACTTCAGCGATCTCATAGAATACCCCCTCGATCTCAAATCATACTGAGCATACCGGTACAATTGGACCAGGAAATGCTCTGTTTGTCTCAGGAGATTCAAGAAGGAGTATTTGTCGCAAATTGCCTAGTTAGTCCTCATAGAAATTTCTTACCGTTAGCTGTTCTGAACGTAAACACAGAACCTGTATTCCTAAGAAAATTAAAGCTTACTCTAGTTCCAGTTAATTATTATAACATTAGGTCCCTCTATTCATCTTTGGACGAAATAAATTCCCAAAGTTCTCAGAAAGAAGGCGAGTTTCCTTACCCACGTGCACAAGACAAAAGTATAATCAAAATAAAATCTCTCCAGTTGCCTTTGGACGAAAAAAATTCCCAAAGTTATCAGAAAGAAGGTGGTCCACCTTCCCTTCAGGCACATAGCAGTAATTTCAAAAAAGAAACGAAAAATTTCAACTCCAATCCACATTCAATAAACGTAAACCACATTTCAAATTACAGTCAAGATAGGCTAGTGGCTTTACGTAAAGAATTACTGTTGGATAGAAATCTAAATCAAGAAGAAGAAACTTCAATTCTCGAGCTATGCTATAAGTACAATGACCTTTTCTACCTAAAGGGAGATAAACTAACGTACACTAACAGTATAAAACATACTATTCCCACATTACATAATCAACCACCAATAAACCAGAAAATGTATAGACTCCCAGAAACGCATCGGGCAGTCATAAATGAGCAAATTAAGGAAATGTTGGACAATGACATAATCCAATTAAGTAAAAGCCCGTGGAACTCTCCATTGCTCGTAGTCCCCAAGAAAGCTGGACCGGACGGCAATAAACGTTGGCGAGTAGTAGTAGATTTCCGTAAAATTAACGAGAAATCTATAGGGGATGCTTTTCCATTACCCAGGATAGAGGATATACTGGATCAACTTGGGCATTCGCGATATTTCACTACACTTGACCTTGCAAGTGGATATCATCAAGTACTTGTTGATCCAAGGGATAGACCCAAAACTGCGTTCAGTACCGCATATGGGCACTATGAATTTAAGAGAATGCCATTTGGACTGAAAGGCGCACCTGCGACCTTTCAGCGCTTAATGAATTACATTCTAATGGGTCTCCAAGGATTAGAATGCTTTGTCTATCTCGATGATATTGTAATATATGGAACAAACTTACAAGATCACAACGAGAAATTGACTAAGGTATTCGACAGACTTAGAGCCCATAACCTTAAATTACAACCCGAAAAGTGCCAGTTCCTTCGCAGAGAAGTGATTTATCTTGGACATAAATGCTCAAATGAAGGAGCACTTCCAGACCCCAACAAAACAAGTTGTGTCTAAAACTTTCCTCAACCCCGGACGGTTAGACAAACCCAATCGTTCCTTGGGTTGGCTAACTACTACCGCAAGTTTATTCCAAACTTTTCAAAAATAGTCAGACCCCTAACAAATCTTTTACGCAAAGATGTTAAATTTACTTGGACGCAAAAGTGCCAAGACTCTTTCGACGAAATTAAAAAGTCGCTTGTGAATCCTCCTCTTCTTGCATATCCTGATTTTACTGAACCCTTCAATTTAACAACAGATGCTAGTAACGAGGCATTGGGAGCTGTCTTATCCCAAGGGAAAATAGGCAAAGACAAGCCAATAGCATATGCAAGTAGAAGTTTGAATAAGGCGGAACAAAAATACTCCACAATAGAAAAAGAGTTACTCGCTATTGTATGGGCCGCCAGAAACTTCAGGTGCTATTTGCAGGGTAGAAATTTCACGGTTTACACCGACCACAAACCCCTGAAAGGCGTATTCAATGTGAAAGACCCAACATCGAGATTAGTCAGGTTTCATCATAAACTCTCGGAATTTGACTACAAAATTGAATATAAGCCTGGAAAATACAATACTAATGCAGACGCGCTTAGTCGAATACCAACCCAGATAAGCCAAGCAAATCCCAATTCATTCATTGTGGAAGCTCAGGTACATCACCGAGCCGATTCCGACATAGACGAGAATGAGTTTAGTTCCCCGACATTTCCAAAATTTAAACAAGCACATTGTCATGTAGTTACAAGAGCTCAAGCAAAGGAGACAGAAATGGAAAGCAGAGTTCAGAAAAATCCCCATAAAATTAAAAAGAATCCTCAGAACTTCATAAAAGACTCAGTCGAAATTGACTCAACTGAGAACAACCAATTTGAAAACGTTGCATCTGAATACAGCAAATTACCTACAAAGAATAGTCTGATAGATTCCCAGGTTAAATTGCCGGAAATTATCACGGACCCGGAGGAAATCCAAATAATTTTAAAAGACTACCACGATTCTGCATTCGGTGGTCACCAAGGGGTAGTCAAAACCTATAAAAGAATAAAAAGAAGGTTTAAATGGAAAAACATGCTCAGCTCGATTAGAAAATATGTCCGCAAATGTACTAAATGTCAAAGAATGAAGGCTAGCCCAGAATATCGTATGCCAATGGTCATAACGGATACTGCCCTAATGCCATTCGAAAAAGTATATTTGGATATCGTAGGTCCTCTTGAAGAAACCCATTCGGGAAATAAGTATATTCTGACTTTCCAGGACAATCTTACGAAATTTGTAGATTGTTACGCCATGCCAAATGGTGAAGCAGAAACGGTAGCAGGAATATTTTTCGACGAAATAATTACTCGCTACCGCATTCCTAAAAAAATAGTAACGGATCAGGGCTCTAATTTCTTAAGCGATCTCTTCAAACGAGTTTGTAAGCTCTTAAAAATTAAAAAACTACAAACATCCGCTTATCACCCCCAATCCAACGGTGCACTTGAACGAACCCACAGACCACTAGTGGAGTATCTAAGAGCTATTGTATCCGAAAATCCAAAGGCTTGGGATCGATTCCTGAGAACCGCGGCTTTCGTATATAATAATAGTCCACATGAAGGTACTAAGCTCACTCCAATGGACTGTCTGTTTGGATTTACAGCGGATGTACCCACAAATCTAAGAAGATAGCCCGAGCCAATATACAATCACGAAAGTTACTATCATATTCTTAGGTACAAGTTACAGAAATCATATGCTATCGCCAGGAAAAATCTGCTGAGAGCCAAGGAAAAGTCAAAACAGTATTACGATAAGCAAGCGCGTCCAGTAATATTCAAACCAGGAGAAAAAGTTCTACTAAAAAACCCAGCTAAAAAACACAAGCTGTCTCAGATATGGCTAGGTCCATATCCCGTGGTACAAGTTTTTAACACAGTTAATACGGTTATCCAAATCGGAAAACGAAGGGTAACCGTACATAACAATAGATTAAAGCCATTTCACGAATAACGGCTGGTCTTAACACAAAAAAAAAAAATTTTTTTACATGAATAGTTATTTAATTTTATTTCTTTTTATGCTCCGTTTTACAAAAATTTAGCGTAGAGTTTACCATTTCTTTTTTCATCCTTTTGGCTTCGTTGAACAACTTCAGTCTATCCTTTACCAACTTCTCGTACTTCTCACGCTCGTCCTTGGTCACAGCAAGGCCAGCCCTCAGCTTAAAGTAGTGTAGCTCCTTGGCCAACCTCACGCGTCTACCTCCTCGGGAAGTCTTGGGCTTTAACATATCTCTGCTAACGGTCGTTCCACACTTCCCCGATTTCTTTTTAAGGTCCTCTAAGGACAGCCTCTGTGGTCCAGGGGTATAACCCGGTGCCTCCTGTGTCGATCCAGGCAACGCTTTAGGTATATACGGCTCTACCGGCCTACCAGCTGGATATAGGGTCAGGTTGCTAAGACACCTCTCGGGGATGTTCTTCGATACTGCTTTTGGTGTTAACTTTCTGGACATTTTGCTTTTTCTTGAAAAAAAAAAAGTAATGATTTAATAATTAATTATTTGGTAAAAGGAGAGAGAGAAACACTTACTGGTCTGGAACACTAGAACACTAGATATTAATATGGGAAATTAAAATCATTTTACCGATTATTTATATAAAAAAAAAAACTGCTAAATTAGCATTTCAGTCCAAATAACTACGGTCACCGGTACACAACACAAAAAAAAAAGAAAAGAGAAAAACAACACATTCAATAACATATCGTCTCGCTGCGTGACACAATTCTTAGAGGGCGATTGATTTGTAAATCAATTACGACACCGTGCAAACAAAGCATAAACGGTCAAAGAAATTCAGCCAATTGACCTATAAACACTTTCAATAAGTTCATAACACAGAAAATTTTTTTTTTTTTTCTTTTGCAACAACAAGAATAAAACACACTACAAACATTGAAAATCATTGCACAATGGTCACTTACAGTATTATTTATATAATTTTTGCAGATTCTTCTTTATACAAAAATGGCACTAATCTTAATTGGAACCTTTTATCTGATCCTCACGGCAATAACAAACACTGCTGCAAACCCCTACGAGATCCAACCTTTAAACAATACAGGGATAATGTTCGAGGAACTTGGAAAGATTTTATTATTCCACGACACATGGAACCTATTCACGCAGATAAATGTTAGTGATCTGGAAGCAGAAACCACGATAATGGAGCCCACCGGATTTCTTCTTAATAGATTATGCGAGGTACATAATTCCACCACTAGTGCATGTACGGAACAAAACGTGTATATACACACTCTAATAGCAGCCATTAAAAAACGAACAACGATCATCAGAGGGATGATTACCACTCGACATCGAAGATCCTTGTTCGATGGAATAGGTAGTGGCTTACATTATTTATTTGGAACAACGGACGCTAGTAATGAACAACAAATATATAGCAAAATTGCTAATTTAGAAACAGATACGCCGGCGCTATTGGAATTAGAGAAACATCAGATAACGTTATTCAAATCATCGTTTGAGAAGTTGAGAAAACCAATTAATCAACTAGAGTCAAATCAGAGAGAACTGACAAAAACAGTAAATGATCTAATCGATATGGTTAATGGAGAGATGAGCACGAGGCAACGCATACAAGAAGTAGTCGCTACAATTAGTTTGCAAGTATTGGAAATAGAGTTGAGACAGCAAACGTTTATCCAAATTCTAACGGCACTAAAGAATAATCAGGTGCATCCCCTATTACTATCCCCTTCCACATTATTAGAAACATATTATAGGGCACATCCTAAGGAATCTAATAAATTTCAAGACCTAGCTATCCTGACACAAGCACTTGAAGTAAAGTCTGGACTACTAAATGAGCTCTTAGTAATTAGGATTATTTTTCCAATACTTAACATGCCACCTTTTAGACTGCAACAGATACATTTATTCCCTTTTAAAACCCCAGATAACCACTCCATGGTGTTGAATATTAAACATGCCTCTGTTGCAAGTCATCTAGCCACACAAGAATTCGTGTTATTCAAGCAATCTGAGCTCCAGGTGTACAAAAAATTGTCAAGTAATCTTAATGAGAGCACCTACATTGGTCCACTACTGAATCCTATACTTCAAGGACATTATATAAAAGAGTGTCCTATAAACTTCTTATTCAACCCCGACAATGAGACTGGTAACTGCGAATACCTAGTCCAAACACAGGCCCCGCAGCTACTAATCAAATTAACCAGAAAAAATTCATGGCTCTTTTCATTTCCCACAATGCAGAAAATCACAATTTCTTGCAGGAAAAACCTACATAGTTCTAACCTATTCGGCAGCGGAGTACTAATGTTGAGCGAACCTTGTCACTTCCAAATAGCTGATCAGACTATATATTTCGAGGATGAAGATCATCAGAATATTAGGATATCTCAACCAGAATATCCACACCCGTTAAAATTTAACTTGAATGAAACCATTCAGAACTTCATCAAAAACATGAATCATACTACCCAAAAACATGTAGTGATGCTGAAAGCAGAGGATGCAAACCATATTCTGAATGAAAATTTATACACTTTGGATCAGCTGGAAGAACAAATAAGTACAATGGAAAAACAGAGAAAAGAGCGTAATAAAACTCAAATCGTTCAGATAAGTTCTCTATCTCTAAGTTCCATGGTGATACTATTACTCAGCTTAATAGGAATACTGAAACTATGCAAGGTTATAAGGAAAAAGAAAAGGAATGCCATAGCCAAAACACCCAAAATAATAATAACCAATAACCAAAAAGCTCAGTTAGACACTGAGACACACCCTCAAATTTGCATTGAAACCGCGGAAGTTTTAAATCAAGTGCCCACAGATCTCAAGAATTACAATTTACCAATTTCAACACCACTACAAGAGACGGTGCCAACAAACGAGGTCAGGCAAATCTCACAAAGTTTCCAATCGGAAATTACAAGATCAAACAAGTCTCGAATTTCCCCACTAATACCTAGAAAACAAGAAATAACGACAGCAAACAAAGCTATCTCACAATTACAAGATGCAATTAAACATCGCGCTACCCAGCCTACACAGGCAAATAACCAACTAAGTTCAAAGGCAAGATCACCTCCTCCACCACCTCCACTTCCAACATCATTAATTCATGTTGAGCAGAATCCAATTACACGTACCCGTCATCTACAGGTAGTTTAACTGTTTTAATGATAAAAAGAATAAAATAAAAACAAGATCGAAGATGTGGATAGTAGAATATGTTTAAACACATATGTATATGTAGTAGAATTAAAAATAGCATACCTATTTATAGATAAATCTAAGATATAACATGTGAAAGTGAAAACGCATGTAAAAAAGAAAGAATATGTATAAACACATATAAGAAGTTTGTAAATAAAAAGAAAAAAATATGTATCAACAAATATAAATAATATCTTTTTAACTAAGAAAGAAGATATAAAAATTTTTGAAAGTAATGAAAACATTTGTATACACATATATTATTATAAATGGAGAAAAGAAAATTTTATTACAGAAAACATATGTACAAACACATAAAAAATTTTTTAATTAAAAAGAAAAGAGAACACACACATATATAAAAGTCAAAAAGACATATGTATCTAGAATTTAAATTATTAACAAAAAAAAAGAGAAGAAATATAAAATATACATACATATATATACATTAGGTACATATGTTAGGAATAAAAATAAGTAAGTAATACTGAAAAACTAAAAAACAACAAACATATTTTTAATTAATTAATCATGAGATAAGTCAAGAAATGTAATATTACTTATACTGGCACTCGGCAGCATGTATATACATACAAATTAAAACATCAAATGCTTATTTGTCGAAATTATCAGACGATTGAACCCTGTTCTAATGCATTATTCCTCTTCCAAGAATAATACATGTTTTTTAAAAAAGGGGAAATTTGTTACATGCATAAACGAGATGCAACTCATTCTCTATAAACGAGACACAATTGTACATACATACATATGGCATGCTTGCTTCATGCGGAATTACAAGTTCTAGCAATAAAGAAATGTAAACAGGTAGATACATACATACCTACATCATTTCCATTGCAAGCAGAATTGTATTTCCTATAAATGCATATACAAACATACCTACATGCTAAAAACCATTCATTACTGACCTACGTCACTTGCTTAATCAGTTGAAAGTAAATCAAGCATAATACCCCTGCGCGCAAAAGTTCTCACGTTGCAAAATGATAACCTTGCGCCAGCGGTAGAACATGAATGGTTCACATTAATGATGTCATAATAACAAGCAGCAACCGCTTAATCATAATTGACATTCATGTGTATATATGTAGCAATGGCAAAGCTAAAAAAGCTTTGCGGAAATAAAAATATATATGTAATAATATGAAAAGAATTTTGCGGAAGATGTTAAAATGCGGAAATTGTTGCATGTATATACATAGCCGCGAGTGCCATCAGGAAATAGAAATAGTAAGTGAACAATTTGTATAAATATAATTGTATTTCTAGAGTAGGAGGCAGTCAGTAGTAAGCACACAGTAGTCGGTAGTCAGTAGTAAGTAGTGAGTGGAGAGTCGAAAGTCGTAAATTAACAAGTGAAGTACCAACAGAAGCCAGTGATTTTATTCAACAAGGGAGCTAAGCTTATTCAAGCTACTCCATAACAACAACAAGGGAGCTAAGCCTATTCAAGCTACTCCAATATAACAACAAGGGAGCTAAGCTTATTCAAGCTACTCCAATTTAATAACAAGGGAGCTAAGCTTATTCAAGCTACTCCAATTTAACAACAAGGGAGCAAGACTAAACTACTGTGAAATTCTATACAGACGAATAACAACTGAAGACCTCCCCAGGAATGTTCCTATGAGACACTCTAGGAGTAACTCATTAGGCATATGAGAATATACCTAACAAGCTCTACGAATACTAATTTAGAGAGCTTTTAAATATTTTCATCTCTGTTGTTTTCATGCCGCAATTTAAAAGTCGCTACTTTATCTTATTCATGCTTCGGTCAGGGGATTGATTGCACTAAAGAATTTGCAGCTCGCCGAATTAGAAGAGATGAAAAAATTAAGAAAACGAATATGCACCTTTATAGTTCCACAAGTACACCTTTATTCCGTAAAAATTAATTAATTAAATTATTCCGAACGCGTTAGCTTTATTTCAGCCATTTTGATTATAAACGTCAAATTTATAATAAGCAATTTTCTTGGACGTATATGGTACGCCATATGGTCTGCCATGAATTATTGGCATGGCTA
The DNA here is from genome assembly GCA_963930735.1 of Dioctria linearis. NCBI lineage: Eukaryota > Metazoa > Arthropoda > Insecta > Diptera > Asilidae > Dioctria > Dioctria linearis. The sequence continues at coordinate 140,295,338 of OZ005741.1, forward strand.
CACGGTCTACACTGGCAACTCCGTAGCAATAACATATAGTAGGCCAGTGTATACAGGGGGTTATGACTGAACTACAATAGAAGTATACGTAAGTACAGATGCTTACGTAAAACGAACGCGCCCTTTAATTTAACAGGCGAACACAAATTAACTTTAACTTGTGTGAGGGGAACTTTCGTTAAGTTTAAATATCCAATTTTGCGTAAGTATAGTGCGCTAAGAATCGCTCATTCCGTAAGAACGCGATGTGTCCAAACAATTAAATTATTACTAAATGATTAAAAGTGCAATGTAAAAATTAAAATGGAATAAAAATGGTACTGCGAATTAATAGAAAGCACAAATCTTCAATTAAATCAACTTCAATTTGTAATTTTTTTCACTTTTACCACTTTTTAAAATAAGTCTTACGGAATGTGTTATATATTTCAATTTCTAATTTTGCCTTCGTCGCCAACAAAATCAAAAAAATTGTTGTGTCAAGGTTTCGAAACAATAAATTTTGATGACAAACTGATTGAGGAAGTGCGAAATCATAAAATAATTTATGATATACATACCTACAAGACAACCAGTATAGACGAGTTGACATGGTTTGGATGGATATTTCGAGGCGCTTAAATACAAATGGTAAAATTATGATATTTTTGGCATTTAGTTTGATTTTAATTTAGTTAATTTCTGTATTTTAATTTTTTCCTTTCCAGACTTTGGTCCATTGCAACTCATTCAAAATAATATAAAATATTCTCGATAAAAATCTATTTCAAAGTGCTCAAAACTAATAACAAATGAAATCCTCTTTCACAATCGCCGCTCATTGCCTGTCGTTGCAATTGTACTCCCAATTTTTCGACTACATGTTTTGACAGCAAATTTCCAGCTGCCATCTACCGTCGAAAAATCAGATAGGTAAAATAAAATGTATGACCGCTTACCAATTTCTTAGAAACAATAACACTTTTTAAACTCGAAATCGTTTTCTTTTTCATATATGTGAGTAATAGGCGCAACAAAAATATAAAAGCATCTTCATAACTGGGCTGCTAAGCATTACGTGCCATTTTCTAAAAAATCAAATACTAAAATAAATTTGCATTCCAAAATTACTTACTATCCTATGATAGGTATGATAGATGGCTTTTCGACATTATATTAAAACGTAAGAAAATTCTAAAAAATGTGTACACGTTTAAATGACGAAGAGGTACGAGTGAATGTTTATTATACCCAATCCACTATTACTACTCATATCACCGCGAAGGTTAGGTGGCGCGCTTTGGGAGGGGGGGGGGGGCGTCATGACTCCCCTGGACCGAACGGTAAAAAAAGGTGGCACGTCGTTGTCGACTTTCGTAAGTTACACGAAAGGACAATTGGATACGCATTTCCGCTACCCCGAAACGTCGATATTCTTGACCAATTAGGTGATGCAAGGTATTTCACCACACTCGATTTGGGCTGTCACCAAGTTCTTTTCGGCAAAAAAGATCGACATTAAACTGCTTTCAGCACTAGTTATGGGCACTACGAGTTAAAGCGCATGCCATTCGGGTTCAAAGGAACCCCCGCCACATTTCAACGCCTAATGAATTTCGTCTTAACAGGCCTACAAGTTCTCGAATGTTTTGTTTACCTAGATGATATTGTCATCTAAAATTTAAAACACCACAACAAAAATTGAGAAAAGTCTTCGACAAGTTGAGAGAAGAACTTAAAACTGCAGCCAAAGAAGTGCCAGTTCCTACGAAGAGAAGTTGTTTATCTTGGACATAAATGTTCTAGCGAAGGTGCACTACCAGACCCAAGTAAGACGGCCTGTGTCCAAACATTTCCTGTTCCAAGAACAGTAAGGCAAGTGCAATCCTTTTTGGGACTTGCCAATTATTATAGAAAATTGTTCGTCCAATCACGAATTTACTCCGAAAGGATGTAAAATTCACTTGGACAGAGAAATGGCAAGAAGCATTTCAAAGCATCAAGACTGTTTTAATTTCCCCACCTCTACTAATTTATCCCGATTTTTCAAAATCCTTTAATCTAACCACGGACGCAAGTAACGAGGCTCAAGGAGCTGTTCTTTCTCAAGGAGAAGTCGGAAAGGACCAGCCCATTGCCTATGCAAGCCGCACTTTAATTACAGCCGAAAGAAACTACTGTACTATAGAGAAAGGGTTATTGGCTATTATCTCGGCAACAAAGAACTTCAGGTGCTACCTTCAAGGTAGGTAATTCACGGTCGATACAAACCATAAACCTCTCAAAGGTGTCTTCAATGTGAAAGGCCCTACTTCCCGTTTGGTAAGATTTCATCACAAACTATCCGAATTCGATTACAACATCGAATATAAACCAGGGAAGTACAACACTAATCCAGATGCACTAAGTCGCATCCCTTAAGCATTAAAAGAAGACAGTTAAGGCAAAGCCTTAACGATAAAACCCTAGTCCACCACACGATGGATTCAGATGTGGAGGAAGATAATTCCCCAAATTACAGAAGAAATAAAAGCAAATCCGCTTATTGTTTCGTCGTGACTCGCGCTCAGCAGCAAAATGCTCAAGAGACTATACATAACTATAAATAGCTCCAGCGTGGAGACAGAAGAGCACACGAAAGCGGGCCAAAACGTAATTCAACTCACGGAGGCAGATATTTACACCCCAGCATCGCTTGATCAAAAAGTAAGTACGAGTCCCACAGAGATTCAAACAATCTTAAGAGATTATGGCGATTCTCCATTCGGTGGTCATCAAGGTGTCATAAAAACTTACAAACGTATAAGATGGAAGTATTGGTGGAGACACATGCTTAGCGACATTAAAAAATATATTAAAAAATGTCCAAAGTGCCAGATGATGAAAGCATCTCCACAATATGAAATGCCAATGGTTATCGCGGACATCGCAGAACAGCCCTTCAACAAAGTTTACCTCGATATTGTAGGTCCATTAAAAGAGACCACATCAGAAAACAAATACATCTTGACTTTCCAAGATAATTTAACATAATTTGTCGACTGGTATGCAGTACCTAATGCAATAGCAGTCACAGTAGCGCAAGTTTTCTTTGATGAAATCGTTACTCGATATCGCATATCCAAAAGAATACTCACCGATCAGGGAACAAATTGCCTGAGTGAGTTATTCAAAAGGATATGTAAGCTTCTTAAAGTAAAGAAGTTACAGACAACTTCAGCATACCACCCACAATCTAATTGAGCACTAGAGCGTCCACATAGATCCTTAATAGAATACCTGCGAACAATCGTAGATGAAAATGCCAAAACATGAGACCAATACCAACGAACCGCTGAATTCGCGTATAATAATAGTGTACACGAGGGTACTAAACTTACCCCAATGGACTGCCTTTACGGCTTCACAGCGGATGTCCCATCAAATTTAAAATGGAATCCCGAACCCGTCTATAATCATGAGAGCTATTATCATATATTAAAGTACAAGCTCCAAAAATCATATGCCACGGCACGAAAGGACTTATTGGCAAGTAAAGAGCGCTCAAAGGGGTACTACGATAAGAGAGTACAGCCCCCAACTTTCCATATGGGAGACAACGCCTCATCAAGGACGAAAGCAGAAAACATAAGCTTTCTAAAATCTGGGTAGGACCTTATCAGGTAATCGCAATACCAAGTGATGTGAATACCACAATCAAAATTGGGAAACGTAGCGTAGCGGTACATAATAACCATCTAAAACCATATTTTGAGTAAAAACATGTTGAACAAAAATGAGCCAGGTTGACTTAAAATTCCTACTTCAGTTTCCAATAAACCCCAATTCAATACCTCCCTCAGAAACTTTTGCGGTGGAGTCACTCCACTGCTTAGTTTAAAACGGCACGAAATAAGTAAACCATACTAAAGGATCATTTTCCTCCTCCGACTTGTCCACAGAAATGGCGCTGTAGTTCATCGCATTTGACCTCCTCATCCAATACACAACAGGAGATATCGCTGACAAACGCTATATAATGACCTAGCTAAATGGCTCGGGTATATTTTTCGAGGACCTAGGAAGCCTCATGGTATATCATGACACCTGGAATGTCCTCACCAAGATAGATTTGGATGAACTAAATACATAGATAAAATTAGCAGAGCGTGCGGAACAATTAGTGCATAAGCTCTGCATGAATAATATGGACAAAGGAAACCTGTGTAACATATAACAGCAACACATACACGCTATAATAGACAGTGTCCAAAAACGAATGAGAGCCATTAAAGAATTGGTTCCAGGAAAACGTAAATCTAGGTCATTATTCGACGGAATAGGCAGTGCAATGCACTAACTATTTAGCCCAATGGATAGTAACAACGGAAAGGAGATATACAATAGATTAGAGGAACTTGAATCAAATACACAAGCCCTAGCCGAGCTAGAGAAACAACAAATCAGTGTTGTATAAACTACCTTGAAACAGACTCAAAAACCTTAGGGTATGCTAATGGAGGGACAACAAAAAATATCACACCAGATTAACGATCTGCATATTGTAACCGAGGACTTAACAAAAAGGAAATTGAGACAGGAAATCCTATCGAGCCTGATTCCCCAAATAATAGAAGTCGAATACAGACAACAAGCCCTTCTGGACATAATAATGGCTAGTAAAACAAATCATATTCACCCGATCCTCATGTCTCCGCAAAACCTGTTAAACATATATCGGAGGACAACCTCGAATTGTCCGAATGAAAAAAAATTGTCTGTCTGTCCTATATCAGACAGCAGGAGCTCAGTCACTCCTCATGCAGAACAAATTGGTGGTGAGAATTACTTTCCCAGTTTTTAATTTACCAAAAATGAGGCTCCAACAAACTAGATCCTCTCCTGTACAACAAACGGCAAATTACTCAGTAATTCCGGACCCGGGATATCAATACGTGGCAAATAGCGCACAAACACATGAGGAACTCACTATTAGAGAGCGAAAACATGAAAAGCTTCAAACAAATTACTCACAGTATGGAAGAAAACACATATATAGGTCACCTAAATACACCAATAATCAAACCAGTAACATCCAATGAATGTTTCGCTAAATTACTATTTAATCCGTTAAACGAAGTGCCCCAATGCAGGTCTAGAGTACAAGTTCCCCAAAAAGACATGTTGATAAAACTGAACAAGCCCAACGCATGGCTATTCTCGTTCATCACCTCCACGGTGTTACATATCACGTGTCCAGATCATTTTGTGATCTCAAAATTAGAGGGGCAGGGGATACTTGAAATATGCAACCATGTCAAATTCAAATAGGAGAGAAGGTGCTTAAATATGAAAGTCACAGTGAATATCCACTAAAAATTATTCAGCCGAATCAGTTTCCTCCGCTAAACCATTCTCTACTCATGTAAACCTGGCCGAAATTTTACAAGAATCTCAAAACCAGAGTCTGGGGCAAATTCAGATTTTACCGGGAGACGACATTCACGAATCTATATATAAGGGCACCCATTCACTGGAAGAAATCCAAAATAAAATAAATAAATACCAGGAAAAGGTATCAAGTAGAAAATCCCGTATCCTGTCCACAACTACTCTATCATTTACGAGCCTACTAGTTCTGGCCATAATGATTGTTGTGGCAGTGAAGTATCTTTACCCTGTTGTCGTCAAGATGAGACTACAGAGAAATCAACCACAAGGTAACCCCGAACTTTTATCAGAGGGAATCCCTTTAGAAGAACGAACTTCTGACCCCCATCCCATTTTAAGGTGAGGTCGATCGCTCCCCAGGACCAAATCGGATCAAATAGTTTACAAGTAAGACACCGACATTGTCGACAGGGAGCACTTTCCAAAAACATATGAATAAATAACAAAACAATTTGTAGTAGAAATAAAAAAAAAAAATCAGACCTAAAGTGTCAAAGAAAAAAATTTATTACAATTACATAACAAAATAAGTTAAAATAAATAACTGCATGTAAAGAGAAATAGAATAGAAATAAAATTAAATTTAAAACTGAACATAAAGGAATAACAATAGGCATAACAGTAGATAAAAATGACCACAGTAGGTAAGGAATATATATAAAAGAAAAATAATATATATAACAATTGGCGAGCGTAAAAGATATAAAACAGTGTAACTTGAATAGATAAATAGTAAGATTAGAGAAAACATGCCTTTGCAAATAAAACTAAATAACAAATTAAGAAGTAAATAATAAAAACAAACACAAAAGCTTTACCAGGTTACTACACACAAAAAGTTTTTTTTTTTATAATACTAAAATTAGAAATTCTTATACATACTTGTTATAGATATAGTAGATAACGAAAAAGTGTAAAATATAAAATTAGCAATTACTAAACATACTATTATTATATATATGTTAGACAACAACAAAATGTACACCGAAGCCAAAACCGACCGAGACCCGAGTCGCCAAAATAGCACCCACAACAACTTCCCCTGAGAATTAGTCCTCTTCAAAGAATAATTCTCGTTTTCTCAGGGCGAAGGATTGTTATGTACGTAAATTATACCCTAGAAAAGCATGAAAAGGAATAATTTTAGGAGGCTTACATTAAAGCGAACCATGTTGGAACATGATTAGCTTACCTCCAAAAACAGTTGAAGAAAGTGAATCAGTTCTTCAAATTCCTAAAAACCCTAAAATTTAAAAATATTACAATATTCTATTTAATAAAATTTTCACATAAGCTAATCATGCTTAAAACGTGGTTGCTTATCTATTCAATCAGTGAAAAAAATTGCATCAGCAATTTTCTTCACATTCCATAAATTACAATAAAAGTATTCCCATGGCAAGTTTTGCCTTCAGCTAAATTTGCCAGTAGAAATAGCCACTTTAAAAAATAAAACAAAAGGCAAATCGTACATTTAGTACGATTTGTCGTATGTCGTGTACATACGTACATACATATTATGAATAAAAGCTAAATACATTACATGTATTCGCGCGCCGCAATTTCAAGCGACGCGACGGGACGGTGGCTGATGTCTATAAAAACATCAAATTAAATTTTTCCAAGCCACCGTCCATCGAAGAATATTCTGCACTTGTTTAATCAAGTCCAGAAGAAATGAAAATTTTTCTCATGCATTTTCTACCCTGAACGACGGTTAGTGATTGCGATGAAAGTGATCAAGAGTTGAGTTGTCGATAACCAGAAATCATAAAAAGAGTGACTCCCGAAAAGGTAAAGTAAAGATTAGCCAAGAAAAAGTGAAGAATTAGTTAGTCAAGAAAAAGAAAAGAAATAAAAACAAAAATCGGTTACGGGTCGTTCGGTCATTAAAAAAAATAGAATAATCAGAGTTTGGTGTGGATAGCGAAAGGATAAAACAACCTAGGAATAGATAAACAATTGTGAAAGTGTAAAACTAAAGAGTGGAATAAATTAGTTAAAAGAAAAAACAAATAGGGCGTAATAATTACTACCTTGCAGTGAGTAACCAATTAAAGAAGATATATATATATGTATATGTACTGAAAAATATATATAACACTGCTATTGGTATGCTTCCAATATTGTCTCACATTTACCGGTTGTTAATTAAATCCCGGGTTGAAACTTTAAATTTGTTTGTAGTTATTTATTCGTTATAATTTCTCTTATTAGAATGAATATAGAATCAAATTGATTCATTTATCTTAAACAAACTAGCAATTAGCCCTCATATGTCCACTCAAGCAGAACTCCAGAACCAATATGACTAGTGTCTTGTACCATGAAAATTTACACATGTTCATACATATATTATCAATTTTCAGTTAATGATTATCGCTCTCAGCAAGATCGTTTGGAGCCCAATTTGTAGTTTTAACAAAATGCAATTGTGTTATGTGTATGTATAGTATGCACAGGGGAACACAACTTGGACTAACTTCAATGTGACAAATCATGCAATTGCATTTATAAGCATTTCTTAAGCACGTTGCATCGGTATTAACCGCCTTCATGTGCTGTGTATAAATTAGGTACGTCACTGATGCAGTACAACAAGAAGGTACTCAGCCTGCTTGGCAGTTATGCTAACTCATGCTCCTTGATGTTACCTATTTATATGGATGTATGTACATGCAAAATATCAAATTATTCAAATTGCGTGTGGAGATAGGAGATTCAAACAAAGAAGAATATTTCAATTATTAATCTCAAAATTTAAAGTATGCTATATGAACTATAACTAATATATATATGAACTTACATTTAAACACAAATTCAGTTTGAACTAACTAAACACCGGTATTCTCTCGCAAGTTAAGACACAATATACCAAGGCCGCCCAAAATTTTTCCACGTGGGCCATATTTTCAATTCAATACCGATTGACGCGCCAAAAACAAAAGACAACCAATCAAGCTCACGACTGTAACTCTAAGCATTGTAGGTAAGTGGTAGGTAGGTCTCTCATATCTTGGCAATCAAGATATTTTAAAGATGTATAGGAACAATCACAACCACGTTCACTACGGAACTATCCTATCCTAATTTTATTAACACGTGAAAGGCTGAGTGTGTGAAATAATAAAACAACCACGCTGTTAAGTACATATATACATAGGTATTTATTTCAAATAAAAAAACTAATGGGATTTCTAAACAGGCTTGTGAGCTAATAATTTTTCAATATTTGGTTTCAAATCGTAGGTCGATAATAGCATCAAATCAGAAATATGTTTTGCTGACAGTGAGTTGCGATATTTACTTTTCAGATATGTAAGCCTTGAAAAATCTTTTTCACATACGTACGTTGAGCTAAACCTGCATATAATTTGCAAAGCTAAGTCGCGCATGGCTGTGTAGTTATCTTTTAATACCAATTTCCAAAATTGTTCATAGTCGTTTGACGATGGTTGAGGTTGTGAAGTCACCGATTCCAAAAACCGCTGCTTAAGAGATGTGCTGTTTTGAATCTCAATTAATTCTAGTTATAAGTTTGCTGGGTACTCAATTATTTCATTGAAAGTAATTGAAAAGGGGTTCATTAATAGCAATAGACATTTTTGTCAAGTTCGAAATTCTGAAACCTTTTCTGAAAAGATTCATACAGTGATTGTATTTTTGACCTGTATTTTACGGTGTCAATGGATGTTGTTTCTAGCTGTCCTCTCATATTCACGAGCGTTGGAAAATGGTCGATATTGTTTCTGTCTAAATTCGTAGAAAACAGTACTAATTTCGATTTGAATCCATTAACCAAATCAACCATTGTTGGAAACGAGCAGTCCTTACCCTGCAGCTTTAGGTTAAGCATATTGAGATAATTGGTCATATCAACTAAGAATGCAAGATCACATAACCAAGACTCATTCTCAAGTTCATACCTAGGTACCTAATCTACATACCTACCTGAATCAAAATAATTTTTCTTGCCTATATAAACTCTGTAATTGATGGTACCCACAAATAGAATAAAATAGTCAATAAATAGGCAACAACTGGCATGCTTAGTTTCAAGTCAACAAAATTTGTGCCAGAACCTTGCAAGAATGTCAACGTACAAACCAACTTATTACCTACTGCCTACAAGACATGCTCAGTAGAAGCTTGTTACAATTAATTAAAGACGTGCCAACCTGCCATCTAGCTAGGTACATGTAACCGTCCATAGGTCACATCACTAACCTGCATACCTACCTAAACACGCACTAAGGCACAATTTACCTAGCATAAGCCTTTTGAGTAACATAGTAAGATGGTAGATAGGTTAGGAAATCGTAGGTCTTAGTTTCAACACGGGTATAAAATTACGAAACTGTAAATTCGTATGAAGGTACTTACCTATTTGCTTTTTGTTTTTACTAAAACACCAATTTCAGTATTAGGTCCTTCAAAAGATAACTGCTAATGTGCCAGCCAACCACTCCAAATGATATGTAACTGCACTCAAATAAAGGTGAAAAGCTACACGAAACGAACCAAAACTGATTTTCAATTTTTGAACCTGTTTGTCAACGCAAAAGTTCACTCACTCACACTATTGACATGTTAGCGAAGAAGAAGAACAGGAATAACTAAAGGAGATGGACTGATGTGCACGATCGGTGTACATAAGCGTAGTCAAAATGCCGTGAATTTGTGACTTTGTATATGTTTCATTCCATAATTTTTGTTCTTCCCTTTCAAATTTATAGTGTTGAAGGTTTTGGTTTGTTTTGGATTTGACTATTGACGCAGGAATAACCTTGAAATAACCGAAGGGAGCGAAACAAATTTTACTAACAAACTTTGTACCACTGAAATTTTTTTCCTAATTATAAATATTTTTACAATTTACAAGTTTTACGGCACTTTTACAAACAATATCAGTCGTTAAGGCGAAGAGATAGAAAGTAATTACTTATAATTCTGTCTCATTCTTTCATTGTTTGTTTAGGTTTAAATTTCAAAGTGGCGACTGTCCCTTAGGCAATCCCGTTCGCTCTGCGCTCGCAGGCTATTGGTGCAACAGAACCGTGTGAATTGGCGGGCCAATCTGTGGCCCGTGGGCCTGGGGTTGCGCAGCCTTGCAATATACCAAAGGTTTTAATTGAACTACTAATTAATTTTATTCGATTGATATTCATTCAACTTCCGAACACGAACAGCTTTTATCTTATACCGAGATTTGGATTCTAGTTCTCAAAAATGCGGTCAATACTTTTATACGTTATACGTTTTTATGTTTTTAGGTAGAACGCGTTGTCTAAATTTTGTCGATGGAAAAATGTCGATTAGGCATTTATTACTTATTGCATGATGACCTCAGTTTAATGAACTGCAAATTTTTAATGGCTTTAAAAATAAACGTCTATATGGTGCTAATGGCAGGTGTGGATGATGATGTAACTCGCATAGATTCCCTTCTCGGAATTCATAAAAAAAATTAATAAAATAAATATTTTACAACACTTTGCATTTTGGTTAATTAAAATTTTATTTTCGATTTACTACAAGTAGAAATGACAACTGAAATGAAAACTCTTCATTTTTTAAAGAGGTGATTACTTTGTGAAACGTGCCTTCTGTTATTTAGAATAACAGGAAGGTGTCAGCTTTCATATAATGTCTGAAAATTTATTCTGGTGACTTATTCTATGGGAATATTAAATTGTCTTTTATATTAAATATGCTTCGTATGCATATGTTGGCTATTTGGTATGTTGCAATGCAACACGCCTATTTATGTAACCCGCGCGTACTATTTAATTCAAAACATAATTTTACACGAGCAAATTGGAATACAAAAAAAATCGAGCTCGCGAACCAATTAGTTCAAAAGATACGTTCGAGTACAGGATTATTCGATGAGTATTTAATTAAAAACAGGAACAAATCATTTTATTTACTTATATGAATTTTTAATTAAGGAAATACATTTTATACTTAGTAGTATACTCATATTCGTAGTAAAATGTTTACAAGATTGCATACGAGATAATTGTATACGAGAAAATGGTTTTACGAGAAAATTGATACTTGAAAATGGCTGGACGGGAAAATTAATACGAGATTATGACTTGACGAGAAAATTGATACAAGCAAATTGCTACGGGAATATTAGGTGATACCGGCGGACTAAATGTATATAAGAAAGCAAACTATAAAAGGTAATAATTAAGTAATTCACCTATTCCTTACGAAAAGCAAGTATATATGTTTAATATACATACTTTCCATCGGCGAGGGTTGAGTAAATTACTTTTAATTTACCAATTTACCCTTATTTTTAATGTGGGTGGATTGATATTTTGTATTTCATTAACGTAGGGGCAATCTTTTTTTGAAATATTTCCGCAATATGTTATTATTATTTTATTACAATTATAAATCCGCTGTCTTGGAAAACAAAATGCGTCAGCGATTGTAATGAATTATAAAAGGCATTGTTGGAAAATTTAATAAGAGGGAATTTGAGAAGAATTATTGAAAATTTGCAAGAGGCTTGATAAAAGCGAGAAATAGGCAATAGTTGAAGGAGAGGCAATAACATACACACTCTATTGCAATAATGATGTCCCTGTTTCACAACTTTTACAACTATCCTCAACTATTTTCCCAAACTTTTTTGGGAGTTCTGGATCACTAGGAGGGTTCTGGGCCACTGAGGGGATTCCGTCTTTTTGACTACTACGTCACCGGATCTGGATCATGGGAGATTCCTTTCCTATGTCCTACTGACGTCAGAATGTCTGGATAGCTGTCCCTTGGTCCCCGCGTCAGCTGGTCAAGCTGTGTCTTAGCTGATTTTTAATAAAATAATGTTGGATTTTTCCTGGTATCGAACCGAGAACGCTTGGTTTTGTAAAATCCGAGGCGCTCTACCATGAGGCCATGGATGTGTTGTGAGAATGTTTTTTGAAGTTGCTATATACGAGTAGAGTTCTGGGACAGAGGCATCAGGTCACTTGCGGGTCTAGACATCAAATTTACACACACACACATACACACTGCGTCATACTAATAGAGTTTCTACCAGCGATATTCAGTATTGCACCAGGTTATTAAATTAGCAACAACCGCTAACGTAGGTAGATCTGTTGACTTAAATAAGAAATGGCCTAATGTTTTATCTTCAGGTGTAATGCTTCAAATTTGATTCATTACATAAACAATTCGTACAGCCGAATAATGTAAACAAAATTCGCACAGATTCAGTAAAGTAAAAAAATTTAACGATTTATGAAAGATTTTCAATTTCTTTAGCTGAAAAAAAACAACAACAACTGATATGTTGTCTTAGATGAGTAGTTATAATTGAAAATTTCTTTTACTGAAAAAAAAAACTGTGGATTAAAAAGCCAAGAGTGATAATGATATTCGATATCTAAAAATAGATCTGCTTGGGATGGTAAGAAACATGAAGTAATGGAAATTAAGGCCTAAGATATTGTGGTAGTTTGATGTCGCCTCTTACATTCGCACAGCAAACAAGTTGGGTGATTAATGTTTTTTTGTATTTGGAGGATGTATTGAAAAGTCTTACGTTTTATAAAAAATAGTTTTTTATTAATACTTATTCACATCAATTTCATTATGTTTAAATCTTAACTTTTTCTCTGTGGTTCATATCCAAAATTGGTAACAATATACCTATCTGAAGTTCTATTAATCCTATCTTGGAAGCGAATGCGATCCAGAGCATATGTATCCGATGGTCCTTTTCTGATTTCAGAAGCAATGATATAAACTTGTGGATCTGCAGTACTAAATGTGGCCTTCATTATCACTAGTTTCACATTATTGACTTTTATTTACATAACTAATATAACATGAATACAAATTAACATCATGATGAATAAGCTCAATTTTATATGATCGCCCGATTGGCTCTCTATTATTCACCGAGGAATATCCCCGGGCATTTATTTTACTCAAAGTATCATCCGAAATTGTGATGTACCGTGAAGGAAGAAGTAGTTGATAATTTTCGAAATCCAGAGCCACACGAGTTCCAAATGTAGTTGTACACGTTCTTGCTCCAAGAATCTGGTATTCCATGCTTAACTCCATTTCGGATGTCTTCAGGTATGATTGGTTGGTACTGTTCTAGCTTCTTTAGTTCATCCATTGCGTTTGCCATTGTTATACTTTAATTTCTTCTTTCTTCCTGAAATGATACTGATGGTGACTCTGCTTTAGCTCCTGATTTATAGGCACGCTACCAAAACCAAGCGTAATCCTGTTGTAACTAATTCGCGTAGCTGAATAAAGTAAACAAATTCGCTGAATGAGTCATGAACGCCTGTGTAAACAAATTCGCGCAAAGTAAACAAATTCAATCGAATGAGTCATCTGCACATAGTTTGATATCACCGTTGTAAACAAATTCGTTGAATAAGTTATACACACCTGTGTAAACAAATTCCCGCAAAATAAACAAATTTAATCGAATGAGCCATCCTCATATAATTTGATATCACTTAACGTCCTGTAAACAAATTCCCATAAAGTAAACAACGAGGTGTTCCTAAAACAGCGCAAGCAAACCGCTAGGAGAAATCATTCAGTTTCAGTGAGTCTCAGTGTTAGAGAGTTTTCATAGCGAAATAATCAATCTGAAATTGACTCAGTTTGCTGATAAGTCTGCAGTTCAAGAACCGAGTGGAAAAAACTCTTTATGCAAACGAAAAATCTTTGAAAAAAGAAATTTCATTGCAAAAAGAGGCCGTTTCATATAAGCAGGAACCGTATAATAGCCATACTGAAGTTAAACTTTTTTTTCAATTATTAAGGCAAGCTCAGGGGATACCCCATTATGCAAAGCACAGCATGTCAGGAAAGTAATAGGGAACGGAATTAGGGAGCATGATGAGGGTGGCAGAGGTCCTGATATATGTCGCCCTTAAACTTTCGCATATTGAATGCCGGATTAAAAACAGAAGACTGTTCCACATTCGTACAGTTCGGGATAAAAAGCATCAGACTGTACGGTCGAAAGTAATTTGAAAGATAAAAGAATGTGGGCGGTTTGCAACGCCCATACCTGTAGCGATAAAGGAGTGAAATGCATCCATAATTGCGGCGGTATTCAAGTGAGTCGATATTATAAGTGCTTGCAACATCGCCAACGAGCTTGAAGACTTACTTTTGGACAATATCCAAAGAAGTTAAGGTAGTGCGACCAACCTCGGCCCAGATGTGGAAATTGTATTCCAATCTAGGTCTGATGTAGGACTTGTATATTCATCAATTTCTCAGAAATCCCAGACATTTCGATGAATCTTTGGCAATAGAAGAGATTTGATTTGTCCAGCCTAACTTACAGGAAATAATAATACCAAGAATGCACAAAGACGGTGTACCGTAAGTCAGTACTTCACCAAAAAAAAATATGACTTTGTTAGGTTTGGCAATACTAAAGTAGTATTTAGTACTTATACTGTATATTGGTATATTAAGTAGGTATGGTAGCACTTTTAAGAGGAAAGACAGATTGCAGGCATACTCGCTTTCTCCTCATAATTTTTTCGTGACGTACGGTCGTTGATTGAATTTTGCATATTATTAGCATATAATGTAATAAATTGGTATTATCGATATATGGAAACAGATCTTTTATTTATCCACAAAACTACATAATTTATAACAGACTTTGTTTTAAAGAGATAACACAGCATTGGAATGTATTGAATTCGACGCGATTCGCTTTGCCCCAAGCGAGGATATCGTCAAGGTTGTTATTCAGTGATTTAATCATGCAATCTCTATTGACAGGTGTGGCATTCCCTCTGAAGTCCCTAAGAGTGTCAAAGGAGTAAGCAAAATCAAGGGTACTGTCATTGAAAATCTTACTAATATCAAGGTCGCTATATAATGATCTTATCATGCAATCTCATTTGACAGATGTGGCATTCCTTCTGGAGACCCGAAGAGTGTCAAAGTAGTAAGCGAAATTAAGGGTACTGTCATGGGAAAATTATGGATGGGATTAAAGATAAGAGAAAGCAGATTATATTTATTATAGCACATCTGCATTTATAGGATGAGATTCTGGTGAAACGCCATCTAGTTGGGGAGCTGGGGGCTAGTTGCAACAATTTTGGTAAAACAGCTATATTACCAAAATTACACATTACTTTAAGTGTGAGATATTTTTAGTTGATGGTGTAGCTTTCAAGCATCGTTTTAAAACGAGAAATCATTGAAAATATTTCAATATTTTTCATAACTATAATTTTTCAAAAAAGTGTGCGCTGTTACATCTTTGAGGCAATTTGTAACAGACATGGGACAAGTAGTAACAATTTCCTCGAAATCGTAAGATATTTCAAGATTTCTTTTAATAAAATGCAAGGTTTAGATGTAACTCTTTTTAATATTTCTTTATTCGAGTATAAATTAGTCAAAATTCTGTGTTACAATTTCATTAACAACCTCTAATTCCATTTAGCTAAAATAAGCTTTTCCATTTCAATTAACATATTGTTATAGGCTTTTTAAATAAATTTACCATTTGGTATCTTTAAACTAGAACAAAAATGAACATAGTACTCTACTTTTTCAATTAACTGTCCAAAATTGGTGGAACCCGCACAACCTCTTCCTTTGATGTCCGGTGGGATACTGTTTGTTTTTACATAATGAAGCTCGTTATACAAAAGAGATATAGTCGAAAATATAATGTGAAAATTATCAAATTCCTTCTGAAATTTGGATGTTACTATTTACCCCTATTACAAATAGCCCCTAGCTCCCCTACAACCAGTATTAGACGATAAGATAAAAAACTATAAATCTATAATAGAAGGTGTAACGAAGTCACATGACCACCCATTTATTCAAACACATCCAGTCCACGTGAACACCTACTAATAAGCTCTTCACAGAAAATCAGTAGATGATTGCGCTTCTCGGTGGACAGATCACCCGACACCATAGTGATCTGCGCCTATATAAAGGGAGCCGCCAGAGCAGATATTTTTAGTTATCAACCGAGAGTCACCCAGTGCAGATCACCAGAGAACAGCTTATTTTCCGCCAGTAAAGTACAGACCAGTAGACCAGTCAAAGCCGCCAGTAGAATAGGGGAAAGTATAAGAATAGGAGTCCCACCAGACCAGCAGCCAATTGCCTCCCAGTATCTCGACTGGACACATCGTTCTCTAGTCTTCCCGTGCTGATTAGAACTACAGCATACGTACGTCTTCCGGACAGGCCGTAGTGATAACACTCGCACGAACCAGTCAACCGCTGCTCTCCGTGCTGATTAGAACTACAGCATCCGTACGTCTTCCGTACAGGCCATAGTGATAGCATTCGCACGAAGCAGTCAACCGTTTCTCTCCGTGCTGATTAGAACTACAGCATCCGTACGTCATCCGTACAGGCCGTAGTGATAATATTCGAACGAACCAGTCGACCGCTTCTCTCCGTGCTGATTAGAACTAGAGCATCCGTACGTCATCCGTACAGGCCGTAGTGATAACATTCGCACGAACCAGTCAACCGCTTCTCTCCGTGCTGATTAGAACTAGAGCATCCGTACGTCATCCGTACAGGCCGTAGTGATAACATTCGCAGGAAGCAGTCAACCGCTTCTCTCCGTGCTGATTAGAACTACAGCATCCGTATGTCATCCGTACAGGCCGTCGCGAAAATATTCGAACGAACCCGTCGACCGCTTCTCTCCGTGCTGATTAGAACTAGAGCATCCGTACGTCATCCGTACAGGCCGTAGGGATAACATTCGCACGAACCAGTCAACCGCTTCTCTCCGTGCTGATTAGAACTACAGCATACGTACGTCATCCTTACCGGCCGTAGTGATAATATTCACACGAACCAGTCAACCGCTTCTATCCGTGCTGATTAAAACTACAGAATCCGTACAGGCCGTAGTGATAATATTCGCGCGAAACAGTCAACTACTTCTCTCCGTGCTGATTAGAACTACAGCATCCGTACGTTATCCGTATTGGCCGTAGTGGAAATATTCGCACGCACCACTCAACCGTATAGTGAACATCTCTTCATATTCAAACGTCTCAGTGTTAGAAGTATAAGTGCCGACCTACCGTAGGAATAAACAGACTACAAGATTTGAAACAAGTGTAATAGTGTTAATAATCTAGAAGATAGAACTAAGTGGAAAAGAAATACATTTAAATAATATAATAACATTCTATAGGTAGATGTGAAAACTGTGTATCATAGTAGTTAAGTAAATAAATGACTATTGAAGTGAATTAATAGCGTTCTAAGTGTATTAGAGGTAGATGTGAAAACTGTGTATCATAGTAGTCAAGTAAATAAATGACTATTGCAGTGAATTAATAGTGTTCTAAGTGTATTATTTCAACGTCGTGGAACCTTGCCCTGGACGACTCCTGACTACACATTGCATTCACGTTACACCCGACGTTACATAAATTTTGCGACCGAGCAGGGACCGGTTATCCAACGAACAAAAAGCGGACGACCGGCTATGCACCGAATACATTGAAAGCAACCAGCTGTTCGTAGAATACAAAGAAGACGACCGACTGCTCGCCGAGTACCTAGAAAGCTGTACACCAGAAAAGGAAATCAATAATATAGACCTGAGACCTGCCAGCAAGGTTTACACTCAAAAAAAGGAAGAACTAATGGAAGAGTTATTCCAACTAGGGTTAGATAGCTCAGGAACTGTTAATGAGCTAAGAAGTAGACTGAGTGAAAAAATCCAAGAGGAGAGGAGACTCCAAGAGCTAGGGAATAAGCTTACTGCCACACTAGCTAGCGTTATCATGACTACCGTCACGATCACTACAACAAGCAGCAGATTGACAACAACTAGTGCTCCGACCGGCACCATACGAGTCCCCAATTTCGACATACTAAGTAGTCAAACCCCGACCTATGCTTTCCCCTCACTCGCATTACCAATAACTCATCCGACGACCATGAATCAGCCACCAGTTAATGCAAGAGGAATCGAAAACACACCAGATTCAGAAATGATGGACAAAGTGCCAAAGGTGAACGTGAAGTTCGATCAAGGGCTAGATCCGCCCAACTTTTTAGAAAGGGTAGAAGAATTAGCTGAGTGCTACCAAATACCAGTAAATCGATTACTACGAGCACTCCCGGAACTTCTACACAAAACAGCACTGACATGGTATAGAAACAACCGACAAAATTGGTCAGAGCGGAAAGAGTTTGTCGACGATTTCAAAACATTCTTCCTACCTCCACGTTTTGAACTCAAATTAGGCGATGATATTAGACCTCGAATACAGAAGCCTACTGAAAAGGCAAAGGCGTACATTACTGCGATCCAGTCGCTAATGCGTTGGCAACAAGATCGCACACCAGAAGAAAAATTGTATCGTATTTACGAGAACTTACTACCAAAATATCGGTTATACATACGCCCTCCAGATTTTACCAGTCTAACCGAAGTCATGAAGTTAGCCGAGGAGTACGAGCTGTTAAAAGAAGAAGAAAAGAAATTAAAACCGAGGCCAAACACTCGAGAGGAGAATAGACCATTTCGAATGGTGAATACGGCAAATCCCGTGAGAATGCAGTATTCACAAAACGAGTGTTGCTGGAGATGCGGATGCGAATCCACATGAGGAATGTATTATCCAAGAAACCCCGCAATGCAAGAGGTAATCGACACCGAAATCAAGGAATTGTTAGACACCAATAAAATAGAGCCGTCCAATAGTCCATATAGTTCACCCATAGTTCGCGTGAGAAAGAAGCAAAGAGGGTGGAGACTTTGCATAGACTACCGCCAGTTAAAAGAACGGTCTATCAAAGATGCATATCCATTGCCTCAAATAAATCACATTCTCGATAAACTAAAGGAGCACAATACATCTCCACGATAGATTTGAAACAAGGCTACTGGCAAATACCAATAGAAGAATCCAGCCGACCATACACGGATACTGGTTATTTTTACATAATGAAACTCGTTATACAAAAGAGATATAGTCGAAAATATAATGTGAAAATTATCAAATTCCTTCTGAAATTTCGATGTTAATATTTACAACTATTAAGAATAGCCCCTAGCTCCCCTACAACCAGTATTAGCCGATAAGATAAAAAACAATAAACCTATAATAGAAGGGGTGGGGAGAGACCAAGTGCTTTAAGTTTAACTAAAAGGGCTGGATGCCAGACTCCATCAAAGACTTTTGAAATATGTAGGGCAACGATTTTGGACTCACCAAAATTGTGATAACTACGGTTCCAACGCTCCGTAAGAAAAATCAGCAAATCTCAAGATGAGCGTCCAGTCCGGAAGCCATATTGGCGATCATTGATGAGTTGTTTGGTTTCTAGATATTTAATTAATTTTGAGTTAATAAAAGATTCAAAAACCTTTCAAAGATTTGCAGTGATTACAGTTGGTCGATAATTTGAGGGATTTCTACCTCTCCTATCTTGGGAATAGGAATTTCGGAAATTTTCTTGTCGCATAAGACAAGTGGAATAGTTTGCGCAAGTGTTTAACCAAGGATGAAGCATAGCTTTTGGCAGCTGTTTTCAATTAAAATAAACCTTCCATCGCTTTTACCCCAATAAGATCCATCCTGCTTCAAACACTCCAAGAAAAGCCACGTTTATATACATGAATTTTACAGGTATCACCACTTCCCGTTTTCTCTATAGGATTTAACAGCCACGACAGAAAGTGAAGCGAAGGGTGCGCAGCTAATACTAGCCACAAGGGCTGCGTTCTTAAACGTATCGCATTGAACGCTATCAGAATTTTTTATATTTTTTTACAAAAAGTGCAGTAGAATAGATTTACTGCGCAGTGAATCATTTTGTCAAACTCAGAAGATCTATGGCCCTCTAGCTGGATCCGCCACTGAGTGCAACCGAAATTACTTTGACATTCATCTCAGATTTCGATCACATTAATTCGCTGTAACTGTAGATATTTGTAATATATACCGTCAAGGCCTAGCTGGAAAAGATGGCACAGACAGAGCGAAATTCGAGCTCTTCTGTCATCAGTTAAGTTCGATTGATCAAATGAAGGTCCCTATTTTAATGTTCATGAGCACAAGCAACATTAGTTGCGAATTAAATGGTTTTTCGGATGCATCAGAGAGAGCATATGGATCCAGTATTTATGTTGTACTGACAGTTTCGGCCAGTCATCTGCTTAATTACTACTTGCGAAATCACGCGTACCACCGCGTAGTTATTGGCTCAGTTACTCTCCCGAATCAGTAAGAATTTTGCAGAAAAACTAAACTAAAGCTAAACTTTACTGCTGGACTGTCTCGAAGATAGTCTTGGGCTGGTTATCATCGCATTTCTCTAACTGAATGAGATTTGTGGCAAATCGGGTTTCGATCATTCAGGAGCTGTTGCCTAACCTTACTTGGACGTAGGTGCCGTCCGTAGTAAACCAAGCTGATCTCGTTTTTAGAGAAATATTGCTAAACATTTTAATTTTAATCGGAAACATCTGTAGGTATCAATGCTGTAAAAATAAATACAGAAAATCCTGTATCACAGTTGCTAAGAAGAGACAAATTCAAGACATTGTGAAGCTACATATGTAAATTCGTTCCGGAAATTTCTATGAATCTTCGCACTTCTACGATTTGCAAATAATTTGAAATGCCTTCAGAATCCGATTCTGGTTGGTGAAATAACAGTTGCAGAGTTGGATGAAACTAAAAGGGTACTAGCTTAGAATATACAAGAAGTTGAATATTGTACACAGTTTCATCAACTGGAAAAGAATTGTGTTATTAGTTCGCAGAGCTTCATCAAAAACTTGAATCCATTTCTTGATGATGGCTTGAAGAAAAGATTTTTAGAGTAGGAGAATGACCGCAGAATGCAATCTCCATTTCTCAGTAAAATTTCCAATCCTTCTCCCCAAGAAGAATCCTTTCCTTTCCTCTCTCATGATACATTTACATAATATTCACTTTCACGTATGTTCTCAAACACTTATGGATATCCTCCGACATAAATACTGAATGCTAGAGGCATCATTAAAAGAGAGGTCCATTGCTGCATTCGCTGTTTTTTTATGGAGACAACTTTTTTAAGCAGATCATGGACAAGCTCAGCTTGTTGATCCCGCCTGCCTTTTCATTCATACCGGAATTGACTTTTGAGGTCCTATTTCGGTGCATTTCGAGGTCCGTGGAAAACGTTCCGTGAAGGACTACATCGCTCTTTTCGTTTACTTCAGCACCAAACCTGTCCACTTAGAAACTGTAGGCCGAAGAAGTACGGAAAAGGTACTATTCGACAGTATATACAAAAAATGTACATGTTTCTAATAAATAAGAATTAAGAAGATGTCTGTCATTTCAAGCAGGGCGGCATATTCATACTTAACATACTGGTAACATTATTATTAAATGCCCATTTTTAATATTTTTAATTCTATGAAATTTTAGTTTACCGTTACCGAACGATTAGTTTAACATTAGAAAGTTTTGCAAGCCAGAAGCTCTTTATGTACATAACATATATATGCATATATTTGGAGATGAATTTGCATGAGCTCAAATTTATAATATTGATATCGAAGACAATAGGTATTGTTTAACTGAATACAGTTTTTTTTGTACAAGGAGGTCCAGATTAGCTGGCTTAAATTTGGTCTTACTAACTTACTTTTCATCGCTGGTTTAAAAGGAGAGCTACAAGCTAGGTACAAACGCATTTCGTGTCTACAGACCACTGAGATTGCCTCCAATTAGCAACAACCAACATATTGTGTTTCCTATTATATAGCGATGCGAACTTATTCTTCTCAGCAGAACCTGAAAATAACCCTCCATTAAGTCTACTACTAAGTTTGTCATTCCGTTTGTAATGCACAAAAATAATGATGGTAAAACATAATGGATTGCACACCCACGCATAATATTTAAAGTTATTTTGATTTTTGCATGACCGTCCGTCCGTCTGTCCGTCCGTCTGTCTGGCTGTCTGTCTGTCTGTCTATGTGCACGATAACTCGAGAACACGTATCCTAAGAGAGCTGAAATTTTGTGCACGGACTTTAAAAAAAACCAAGATTAAGTTCGAAAATGAGATAAATCGGGCAACTCCTTCGTGGGGTTGCCATACAAAAATTTCGTTTTTCACTATATATTTGGACACTACCTGAGAACGCGTCGACATAGACAGCTGAAATTTGGTACATGGTGTGTTCTTAGTAACGGAACATAAAATTTTATAAACGGACTAAATCGGGCATCCCCTTCTTGGTGTTGCCTTATAAAAATTTTGGTTTTTTACGTATACTGTGAAAACGATCAGTCTTAGACATTTTTATCGCACTAAAAACTTCTTCAGAATACGAGATCGCTTAAAATTAGTTATAATCATTTTTTCTGACCGACGAACCGTTCCAAACATATATGCGAAAAACCACTGCAAAAATCAAACTTGCACAGATGGGTGACCACATGAAATTTCATACGTGGCCAACACGTCGACCACGATCGACCGGTCGACCGCAAAGGTTTTGAAAGTAGCCCGCGAAGCTAAGGTTGAAGAACTTGCTTTCACTTAAATTAATGTTTGAAAATCTGGATTCTCTGATATTTTCGGAAATATGAGAATTTTACATCTCCGTTCAGCACGTTGGCCAAAGCGAAATTTATCTTTATCGAGGCAGCGTGACCCGATGTATATTATTATGAATAGTTTAAAGGATTTTGAAGGTATTTAAGTAGATTTTATCACTCGGGTAATCCTACGTTCTCCCGATTTTTGTTCCTCCATTCATGCAAAAGACGAAAGTATATGACATAATTTGTTTCATTCTAAAAATACGAAAAATTTTCAATTTTGTTCGGCTGTGTCGTAACTTGTAATTAAGTTGTTGGTTTTTCCACTTGTTACTCCGTGTTTGTGCACTTGTATTTACTTTCAATTTTAGTTTTTTTTTTTTTATTCATTCAGCGAACGGAAGCAGCTATGTTATTTATTAATTATTATTTTAGAATAAATAAACCAAGTACCTACAGGCCGGAAAAAAAACTTATCATTATCACAGTGAATGGGAAAAAGATTATGAAAGATAAATGTGTGTGTTTTATTTGCAACACTACATTAATTAGCTTTGCCTAAGAAAGTAAACGTTGAAAGACATTTTCTAACAGTTCATAAAAACTACGAAGGAGATTATCCACGTGGTACTGCGTTAAGAAAGGCCAGAATGTAACAACTGATGGCACACGCACAATTAACTGCGTAGAGGCCAAGACACAGTACGTTGAAATGAATACTTGAGTACTTGACTTGTAGGGCGGTTGATTGAATTAATTCCAATTACTTGACTTGAAATTTCTTGAATGTAATTTTCCAATTACGAAATTTACGCATTGAATCAGCATTTTCATGATATTTTGGTTACTTCAAGCATACTTCAAGTATACTTCAAGTATTCATGTAAACGTAATGATTGTCGCCAACTAAGTTGCCAAAATTGTTGTGTCGCTCTCACTGTGTTTTGCCCTTAACAAAACAGTTTTTCAAATACAGTAGGAACTCGCAGGCTGCTACCATTGCCTGATTAAAAGTTGCTGACGATTTAATTAACCGTTTCAAGATGGGGATATATGGAAGGAAGCTTTTATTAAAGCTGGTGGTTGTTTCGAAATTTTAAAAATAAATCGCTATTGCGAAATACAGTTATGCGTAGAATAGAAGGAATTAACCAAAATCTTGAAGACATTTGACTGAAATCATTAATAAATGTATTGTATTATCATTACAGTTTGACGAATATACTGACTATATCGACACTGCACAATTATGTGTTTTTATTCGAATGGTCGCCCGCAGACAATATTTTACAGAATAAGTAGCCCCTAAGGGAAAAAAGTTTGGCCACACCTGATCTAGATGGTATCATAAGAATTGGTCTTAGACCAATTTTAGCTTTTTTACTTGTTTCATGTTAAGGTCGAATGGAATCTTGTACAAGGAAAGCAATTGCCAACAGAATAATTTTTCCAACATTGTCACCGATTGTTTTACGGCTGATGGATGGAGACCTTTGACTCTAATGCGTTACATTTGGTATTTTAATAATTTCACATTCAGAGCATTTTTCGTTGTGATATTTATTCTCTTTTATTTCGGTATTAACTGACGTAATTGATTTTGAAAATTGATTTAGGTAATTAGGAGTATTTTTTATATTATTTTATATTATCTGAATTTTCGCTATTGGCTTTAGCGTTGAATATTGAATTTGGCTTTATATAGGATATTTGTGGAATCAATTTCTGGATACTTATTTTAAAATTGGACTTTGCATATTTGAATTTAATTTATGGAGTACTGCTTCTGAGTTCTTTACTACACTTTCGACTTCGGTTTTTAAATAAATACTAATTTTGTAATGATGCCAAACCTAGAAGTATTTCCATTATATGAATTCACAGGTCGCATAAGGTAAACCTTATCGTTGCTTCTTTCCAGTGCTCCACACTTTCAGCACCAACATTTTCTTCCAACTGAATTCGTCGTCCAATTGAACAAGTACCTACCAACAATTGTTTCAGCAAATGTGTCTCTTTTAACCCTTCCCTTCCTTATTTTCAGTGCATTGGTTTATACCCTAGATGAAATCTATAGGATATACTAAGTTTGTCATTACATTTGTAGCACATAGAAATAATGCTCCTAGAGCAAAATGAATTGAACGCCCACGGATAATATTAAAAGGTATTTTGATTATTACATGTCCGTCTGTCTGTTTGTCGAGAACGCGTTCACTTACCCGGCGATTACACGAGTCAGTAGAACTGACGGCCAGTAGTTACTTCGTCTGTCAATTTTACTTACTACAAACGCTTTGCGTTCGATCAACTGACATCATTACAAAAATGTCGTCAAGCGGTCTTCTGTATGCATTGCTAAAGATTTCTTCCTTATTCCGTTATTTTTCTCTAAGAAAGAGAAGATTACAATGCATATTGAAGTCTTTTCAGTCATTTCGCACTAAAAAGCGAGAAGATTAAAAATATAAACACAAATTTTCACTAGCATCTACCGTACATTTTCAGGTTCCACCACTTTAATTTTACATTTGCCAGTTTATAGACTAGTTAGAACTGACTGGCCAGAAATCTAGTCAGCAGAGACTAGTGAGTGATATAACTAGTCAGTAGGGGTTTATCCGAGGCTGTGTCAGTGTCAGTTCTATTGTAATCCCATATAATCACATGTAATCTACGGCTTAGAGATCTGAAATATAATACACGTCATTTTTGAAAAAATTCAAGATTTATGTTCAAAAATGGGATAAGCCGGGTAACTTCTTTTTAAGGTTGGCATACGAAAGTTTTTGTGTTTTACTATGTATTTTCACTTTGCATGAGAACGCCTTAAGTTGAAATCTGAAATTTTGCACACGGCGTTTTTTTAAAAATACTACTTAAATTTTCAAAAAAGGATTTAATTGGGCTAGTTGCCATATAAAAAGTGATGTCTTTTGCGTATACTGTGAAAACGCTCAGACCAAGACGGGTTCATTTTATTGAAGAGTTCTTCAGATTATGTAGTCCTATGAAATTGGTTTGTCATGGTAGCATAATGGACGCGCAGTCCAGTCTGTCAGCATGATAGTTGTAGTTGTAGGGTGGATATCCCAAATACTTGCCGCTGTCATGCACCATACACACACACAAAATTCGTGCTTAAAAACAAGGAAAAGTGTCACCAATTATCTGAAAGTCTGCGAGCACAGGTAATAAGTACTCTTTCCATTACCCCATCCTCCTTGCGACATTGCTGGCATCAGTTTGGCAATGTCCCTTTTAATGAACTAAAAGAGTAGTGGAACTTATTCAACCACTGCCATTGATAGAGGGCTCCAGGGGAGTGAGAGGATAGAAACAGAGACTCAGTAAGTCATGACGTTATAAAGAAATATTTTATTGCCTAAATTAAATTATTTTAGTATACTGTAGGTAGAATAATTGCAGGATGGACCCAAAATCAACTTTAAATCAAATTTAAATCTATCTAGGCAAACTTTTTCATATCCGTCATCATTACTCCTGCTTAAAGCTTAAATTTACTAAGGCTTAGTAAAATCGTGTTCATTAAATTTTTTTTCCTTCTTGTGTAGTAAAGGTAATCAACATTTAAAAATTAAATATGCAGATTATTAATGATTTTAAAATGGTCCACGATTATTGATCAAAATGCTAAGACAATTCTTCAGAGGTAATCAACATTAATTCAAATTAAATAGTCAACTTATCAATAACGTTAAAATGCGAAAAGCTTCAACTTACTAAGGCCTAAGGACAATGCTCCGAATTCGTTAACATTGTTATCTAGTAAAGTTAAAATTATTCTAGATTAAATAACAAATTATTAATGAGCATATGCTCTGTATAGCTTTAAAATATACAAGCTTAAATTTACTAAGACTTAGTAAAATCGTGTTCATTAAATTTTTATTCCTTCTTGTGTAGTAAAGGTAATCAACATTTAAATATTATATATGCAGATTATTAATGATTTTAAAATGGTCCACGATTATTGATCAAAATGCTAAGACGATTCTTCAGAGGTAATCAACATTAATTCAAATTAAATAGTCAACTTATCAATAACGTTAAAATGCGAAAAGCTTCAACTTACTAAGGACAATGCTCCGAATTCGTTAACATTGTTATCTAGTAAAGTTAAAATTATTCTAGATTAAATAACACATTATTAATGAGCATATGCTCTGTATAGCTTTAAAATATACAACGATTAAATCACAAAACTTGTCTAAGTAAATTTCTTGTTCCACCTTATATTCTAAAGCACTTAGCTTTTATTGTTTGAACTATACTCAAATCTCACTTTGAAGTAACCAGACTAATTCTTTAGACCTCTCGGTCAATTTTAATAATTAATTTAATAATTTGTTTATTCATTATTCATTTACCCAATATCTATCTGACTGAAGTGCAGTCAATTTTCTGGCCGCTTTGCCACTGTTGTTTTTTTTTTTTTACATTGAAGAATTGGTTGTTTGCTCTATTTCACACTTGTTGACAGCTGTTTTATCACAGCTGACTGCCAATTCCAATAATTGACGTCTACACACAACTGCGTTCGCAAAACATAATTTAATGAAAATTGTCAATTCCAATAATTGACTTTCAAACAAACTATGATTACAAACGAGAATATGCTGTATGCTGGAATAAATATTCTGGTGGAGTGTAGCGGTTAAATAAAAAAATTTATTTAATGCAAACGAATAATACGATTGACTAAACAAATATTAATCTTATGAAGAAATTAATTACTCGAACAAATTCTATTAATATGCAAAATTCAATTCCCTCAACTTACACGTAAAAGCTAGAAACTTCACTTGAAATTCACTGATTCACTGTGTTGTTATATGTATTTAATAACTAGAGGAAATTTAAATGTACAAAAAGAAACTATATTTTACTAGAATTTATCCTTTTTTCTTTCAATAATGACAAAGTAGAACTTTATGTTACGTTACAATTCATATATACATATATAAGGTAAAAACAATTTTCCTTTCTGTTTCTTAACTAATATATTCACTAATGGCTGAAAGTAAATAATAATTAGAACTCAAGGTAGATCAAGTTTCCAATTATTATGCTGTGTAAAAATGACCTAATGGCATATTTTTTATACGATGAATAATTGTTAGAAATTTCGATTTACTTGAGTGAATTAGTTAAATGGCTGAAAAGAGGAAATTAAAAATAAAAAATTCAATCGTTCTTGTTAAATTCATACATGTGTGTTGTTATGGTCGTAGCGTATTGCCTATAGCAATATGCTACACGTACTGAAGCGTGTAGGCCGGCTGCGTCAAACAAAATAAAAACGAACGCACACCGACCGAGAGTAATGCTTCTTCGCGCTCAGGTGCCATGGTGACATGACTGAAAGGTAAGAAGAAGGCAATCGATCTGCCATTTCGTAAAAGTGCAAGAATGGGAAAAGTCCCAGACAATTTTGATCAAAAGTTCTAGGCGGCATCCAGTCAAAAAGAGTAATAATTTTTACATAAATTTTGTTCGGTTAAGTTAAATCTCTAAACAATTTTAGAATTTCCGACAAAGTAACGTTGGGAAAAGAAAAAATCGACAAGTAATCGTGTGATCTGCAATTGTTTTGAGAAGAAAGATCAAGGAAATCTGCGTCACAGAGCAGGGAATAAGGATATATAAATATAAAAACGCTTCGGCGTAGGAGATAAAGAGGATGACTAATTGCCGAAATTCGAGCCATCCGAGCATTTAAAGATCCACTGGGAAATTTGCAAGACTTAAGACCAGTGTATCAGCCGGAACCGATTTTCTTCAAACTTTGTACACTACTCCCGTTTCACTCACAAATCACAAATATGAAAACAAAATTGTGCGGAAAGTTATAGTTTCTGAGATAATCGACTTTAAAATTCCCGAACTTTGTACTGAAATTCACTGCAATTCACAACTAATTTACTCTTCTTCTTCTTTTAGGTAGCAGCAAGAAGGCAATTCAATTTATTGGTGCGTGTACACCTACTCTTCTTCTTCTTTTAAGTAGGAACAAGAATGAAATACATACCTTCCGAATATTTGGGTTACCAGCATTCCGTTTTTTTATTCATTACGAATATTCAATTGATGTGTAGTAACAGCATTTACTTAGAATGGAATAGAAAAACTTTTATTAAAGAAGCACACACACACACACAGGCAGGCTGGCAAGGGCACACACACACACGCGCGCTCCGCAGTTCTTCTAATCCATTCTAAGTAAATGCCGTTACTACACATCAATTGAATATTCGTAATGAATAAAAAAACGGAATGCTGGTATCCAAATGCTTGGAAGGTTAGTATATACATACCTACCACTGCCTCTTTTTAATACTAAAAAGAAGAAGAAGAGTTAATTAAATGTGAGAATGTCAAATTGTGTTGTGAATTGCAGTACAAAGTTCGGGAATTTTAAAGTCGATTATCTCAGAAACTATAACTTTCCGCACAATTTTGTTTTCATATTTGTGATTTGTGAGTGAAACGGGAGTAGTGTACAAAGTTTGAAGAAAATCGGTTCCGGCTGATACACTGGTCCTATTCCATTTGCAAGTAAGTATTAAGATGAGTTGTCACGACAATGAGGTAGGCTGGAATTATTGCTGGGAAAAATTTGGCCAGAACAATTTGCTAGAATAGATTTGAACTAATATCTAGGAAGAATTTAATTTACTGTAATTAACAATAGGAAAGCATTTTTAAAATGCTCCTCTTTGTTTAAACATTTATTTTTATGACTCAGAACACCTCATTTGATTTATATCATAATATATATCTAATTATCTATATACGCATATTAAAGAAACAAAAAAATATTAAATTGATTAAAGAAAGTAATGGCATTGCTAGAAAGCTTTACTAGATTTGGTTTGAACTAAGGTCTAAGAAGAATTTACTTTATTAGTGTAGAATTTTGCCGAGTGAATGATTATAGCATATTTATATTTATATTTCAGGGTTCTTTGGAATATGTTATTAGTATGTATTATCGAAAGGAAAACAAGTTGAATTCAGTATAGCCTTTCCTTTAAATTCAGTAATAATCAAAATTTACGATAGTTAAAAAGCAGGACTCTTTAGTTATTGAATATTCTTCAAGAAGTATGCAGTTCAAAATTTTTATGAGATACTATTAGGATGGTTTTCGGAAGAAGTCCAATTAGATTCGAGGTTAGTGACATATTACCCACAGAAATTTTCCCAAGTCTATGAACTCAAACTTGATAAAAGTACTGGTCGAAGCAGATCGGAAACCAATTTGATACGATACAATTTACGAATTTATAAATTGCTGAATAGATCGATTAGCTTCATATACGAAAATACTGCGCCGTCAAAAGAGAGAGCAGGGAATAAAAAGACCGGTCTAATTGAAATAATATAGCTCTACTAGAATAGAAGTTATTTTTTTCCTGCATAATATAATTAAACACTTTCAAGCAGTGATTCAGTCGAACATCCAAGGAGGCGCCTCTGCGGTGATCATATAACAAATGTAAGTGATTCTTTTTTTACTTTTCACATATTGATTTATTTATATTCAATGGTACATGCGCAATCCCTGGATATTTATTCAACCCTATTAGCAGAAAAATAAATTCAGTAATTTAAGCAGTACTCTGTGGAGTGCAAAAGAAAAATAATAATAAAAAAAATTAATCTTAATCATTGCACATTCAGCATCGGGGTAAAGTAATCTCGCGAAACTTTTTGTTTTTGATGTGTCACTAGTATAGCGGGGACACTCTCCCTGGCAAAAACTTACCTTATAGCATGTTAGTCCAAGATGTAGGATATTGTAAGCTGCAATGATGTATATTAACTTTGTAAAGAATTTTTGTTGTTGAAATGAATTTTATAACGTTATGAGGAAGTAGAGTCTCAATTCATTTCTCCTTCCACTCTCCTGAAGCCCTCTGCATGGAGGTCATCTAGGTTCGCCTAGTCCGCTCTGGTCTCTCCTCACAGGTAAACAAAGGCACTTTGGACAATTGTCCCACCCAAAGTCAATGGGAGGATGGGGCTTGGCAAAGAAGGCAGACCATCTGCGCCTTCACTGGAATGCAGGTAAGTGACGTAAGGGTCCCTTCAGGACCGAGTGTGTGCTGGCTTGTTGCTTGTAGGCACGAAAATCTTTTTTGATTATGATTGGTGACAAGCGGCAGGTTATTTCGGGAACTCCCACCACACTCTCCGCCACCATTAGCCGAGGTGCTAGCGTGCCGCCCTGTACTAACGCTGTCATAGATTGATCTGTCAGCTCATGCTGGCAGTTTGGACTTCACGTCCTGTCCAATCACTCATCAACATACATAACATAACAGTATATGACCAACACCTGGCATGCAAACACAATGAAATTTAGCCCAAATTGAAAATAAATGATTAATTCACAAAGTTACCTTGAATTTAATTTAAATTTGTCGCTATTAAAAATTCAACCACTAAATTCACTTGAAACTTTGTTGCTGATGCGAATTGCCCTTGGGGACTTTACTGCTTCTATTGTTGAATAATATACTAAAGTTGCTGAAATTTCTATTTCCCTTTGATGACACTTTATGAAAAAAAACTTGCAAATTGTGGGAGGAATGCTATTGCATGTGCTCGCACTTTGACAATGTTGAAAATAAGAAGACAGAATGAAGAATGAACCCCCTTTTTATAGAGAATTTTGTTCCGATTTCATATCCATAAAAATGAATTTTACAAATTTTTAAGCTTAATTTGACTACAATATGTGAATTTATTGTAGTCATTTGATGCCAAATTACAAATTGCATTTTTTGACATCTTTCCCATAGAAATTGGTTTTAATTTCACGTAATTATGATAAGTTTTCCGAATCTGTGCCATAACTTATCGATACACCATCTTTTAGTTCAATTTACTAAATTCCTCTCAGAATTCATTTTCGTTTATCTTTATTCGTGTCCCTTTCACACCTTTGTGTCTCTTTCGCACTCATTGGTGTAAAGGGAATTTCGAAAATTCGCGATTATTCCGTAAACCGTGAAAAATTACGCGACGCGAACGCGCCCATTAGATTCTGCGTCTCTTTTTACCCCGGGGTGACATTTCAAACGTCGCGAAAGTATGGAGTTCGCCAGTATATTTATATTCGTGAAATGTCACCGCGCGCGAGTTTGTTTTTTATTAAATTTTGTGTAACAAAAGTGTTTTGTGCAGTTAATTATTATTCAGCGAAGGAATTATGCATTTAGGTACAGGTGAGTGTATACATTTATTAGTTTTCTGCATTAATTATATGTTTTCTGCCTTACTTTTTCGACTGGCATAGATATCTGTCAAGGTGAATCTATTTGCAAATTTCACCTAGATATCTATGCTTTAATTGTAAAAGGTAATTCAATTATGTATACGTCCTGTATACATTGTTATTTGTGTAATTTTATGTTGTCTAACATAAAGTTCGTTGAGTTTGTATAGTGTCTACATGGTGCTATATAAACACAATTGTTGGTGTTGTTATTGTTTATTTACGTTTATTTCTATATTTAATTCTGTAAATTCACTAATTAATTCATTTTATTTATTTCAGGTCGTCGTGGGACTTTTGCATCTGTGTTTTCCCAGACGCTGGTAAGATTTTTTAATTTATTTTAAATCTGAATTTTCTTTTCTTTTTAGGTTGGTCGAACATTCTCCCCCCTGTTGAACAGCCAGTTCAACCGTTTTTTGATTTGTTGTATAACTCTTTGATGGTTCTTAAAAATCGCAGCTTGCCATCAGCACGTACTCGTAGGCGCACCTGATAACGATCTGGTAAGTTGATATTTTTTTCTTTATTTCGACGTTTTTGGATGTCGTAGAAATTAATTCGTTTGATAGGAAGATGTCCACCTTTTCCTGAGTTAGAAATCGTTGAAATGAGTTCTCGATTCTCATCTCCGCTTCTTTAATAGTCGTAGTGAGCAGGAGACTCTGTAGGTCGGTGATCTGAGCGCCGTTAATCATGATAGGTCCCTGTGTAAATGGTTTAGTTTGTGGAGTATCTCCCTCTACAGCCTTGTAGGGCTTTGCAATCGTGGAGAAGTCCTGCTCGCCAGTCGTTGATGTTGTAGCTGGTCTCTCGAGATTCTGCGTCCTTGATGTGGATGAAGATGCTGTTCCATGAACATCTGCTTCTGAATCTGCCGTAGCTTCCACGATGTCGGACCATAAGCTGTTGAATTCGCTTAAATCATAAGCAGGAGCGTTGAGGGGACTTCCCGGCAATGAGAAATTAAAATTTAGATCGTCATAGATATCTAAAATATCTTGATCGACTGTAAATTCGGACATCTGTAAATAAAATCTAATAAGTAAATGTTTTTTGTTTTAAAGGGACAACACAACATTTAACAAATGTGTTAGTTTTACTCATATTTATTAATCAATTTAACGGTAACCTACAAATTTTGTTGATAGACCTCAGAAATGTACTTGTCTGTGTTTTGATTCTGACGACACGAACTAGTCCATCAGCTCCTGGGTGGACTTCTTCAATAACACCTAATGGCCAAGTGGTTGGGGCAGCATTATCAACCTTCAATAACACCACATCTCCTTTGCAGATATTAGGTTCTGGTTGAAACCATTTTGGTCTATTCTTAATCCTTGGACCAATGGTTCCAGAACTTTTGTACCATGTGTTGCACACTTTTCCATCGACTGGAGTGTGTTACGTTGTCCATATTAAGATTTGGCTCTGGAATGGCGTTTAGCGATTGTCCTATTAGAAAGTCCAGGGGTCAGAACAACTTGATCCCTTGGATCATTGTTCTCTCGGCATAAGGGCCTTGAATTTAAACAGACTTCTATCTGGGTTAATAGTGTAACATATTCCTCAAATGTGAGGTTCGAGTTGCCAATAGATCTTCGCAGATGGTATTTTATAGATTTGACACCTGATTCCCACAATCTTGCAAAATGAGGAGCGGCTGGTGGATTCATGTGCCATGAAATGGATTTGTCTACCAAGTATGCAGCAGCATTTGGCCATGCTTGCTTGATTGCTTGTTGTAATTCCCTTTCTAATATTGATTTGCCGCCAACGAAATTGGTGCCACAATCGGAGTAGATTTCCGTGCACAAACCTCTTCTGCTTACAAATCATTTCAAAGCTGCAACGAACGCATCTGCTGTCATATTCGATACCAACTCGATGTGTATAGCTTTCGTTGCCATACAAATAAAAATGCAAAAGTATGCCTTTTGTAATTTGGCATGTCTCAAATTGGATGATTTCACAGTCACTGGTCCAGCATAGTCGATTCCAATCCTTGAGAATGCTCTTGTGATATTTACCCTAGCTGGGGGTAAGTTACCCATTAACTGCGTCATAGTTACTTGGCGTTGTTTGAAGCAAGTAATACATTTGTGCAATCGAGTTGTGATACACCGTCTTCCATCCAAAATCCATACAGAGTTTCGTGTTGTGTTCAAAACTAATGATGTACTACCATGTTATGTTTCCAAATGTATTTTATCAATATATATGTCAGTCACATGATGGTCACGAGGTAGTATAATTGGATGCCTTCTATCAAAGGAAATCAACGCGTGATCTAAACGTCCGCCTACTCGGATCAATCCATCTCTGTCGAGCATTGGATTGAGCCGTATAAACTCTGTTTTGACACTGTCTGTTGTCGTAGTAGATCATGATATTCCTTTGGAAATGCCGTTTGTTGTAATAACTTGAATATAGTCCTTTGTGCTTGGATATACTCACTACTAGTTAGTACGTTAATCCTTTAATTGTTAGGATTTTTACAATTATGAATGAATCGTTAGATCATTGCTGTGACACGAATGAGACGGGTGAACGAAGAATATTTTATAAGAATATTGTCTTCTACATTGATGAGAAGGCTTGTTACAATCGGTGCCTTTTGCTCTAATGTTGTTGATTCAGTGACTTCGCAATTGTTTGGCCACTTATTTTGAGTTTGCCTAAACCATGTGGGGCCGTACCACCATGATTCATTGTTACGTAGTTGAGTTGCTGAAATGCCACGTGAGGCCAAATCAGCGGGGTTGTAGACTGATGCAATGTGTCGCCATTGCTTGAATTTTAATGTTTCTTGTATTTCTACAACCCGATTTGCAACATAAATTTTCCATTTGGATGGATGATCTTTAATCCACTGTAATACGATTTGAGAATATGTCCATGCTGTTATAGGAATGTCTTGTAACTGCATGCCTTTTACTACAGCCTTAATTAGCCTTGCAAGTAGTAGTGCGCCATTTAATTCTAAGCGTGGAATCGTTATTGGCTTGAGAGGTGCTACCTTTGTCTTTGCGGTTACCAGATGTGAACTAATTTCACCGTTGTTGTGTTCTACCCTGAGGTAGATCGCTGCTCCATAAGCCTTAAACGATGCATCACAAAACCCATGAACTTGCATACGTAGTCCTGTAACATAATGAATCCACCTTGGGATCCATAATTGCTCTAATGCAGTTAAGTGATTTGTAAACTCTGTCCACCATTTCTGGATGTGTTCTGAGACTGGATCATCCCATGCTGAACCTGTAATCCAAAGGCTTTGCATCAAGATCTTAGCTTCTATTATGACAGGAGCTAACCAACCTATCGGATCATATAACGAGGCTATTTGTGATGAGATGATCCATTTTGTCCATGCTGAAGGTGAAATAAGTGGTTTGATTACAAAGGTAAAGTAATCTTCCTTAGGAAACCATTTAATTCCTAAGGTTTTGATGGACTCTGTGTCTGAAAATATCAGAGAATTTTTTAATTCTATGTGATCAGACGGAAGATCTTGCAATAATTGGCTAACATTGCTGGCCCATTTCCTCAGGTTGAAGCCAGCTGATGTCGTCATTTGAATTAATTGTTGTTGCAGTTCCCTTGCTTTAGACAAATTATCAGCGCCAGATAACAGATCATCTACATACAAATTATTAGAGACTGCTTCTACTGTTAAAGGCCACGTGTCCCTTTCATCTGTAGCCAGTTGTTGTAGAGTCCTAATGGCTAAATAAGGAGCTGAGGTGGTCCCAAATGTTACGGTGTTGAGTTGATAATCCTGTAATACACCTGTCATAGGATTCCGCCAAACAATTCTTTGGAAAGTTCTATGTTCTGGGAGCATTTCTATCATGCGATACATTTTCTCAATATCTGCATTCATGACAACCCTGAACTTCCTCCAATTGAGTAATGTATTATATAAAGTCGGCTGCAATGTTGGTCCCTTTAACAGATGCTGGTTAAGAGATGTGCCATTTGCCGTCTTAGCAGACGCATCAAACACAAGACGTAATTTTGTTGTTTAGCTGTCTTTGAACACAGCATGATGTGGTATGTAATAATATTGCTCTTGATTACGTGGCGGACTTACTTCCTCCATGTAACCTAATTGGATGTACTCATCTAAACATTTTTCATACAGTCGTTTAAATTCTGGTTTTCTTGAAAATTGTATTTGAAGATTCTCATACCGTTTAATGGCTTGCTGTCTAGAGTCACCTAATATTGGTTTTGTATTATTTATGAAAGGCAATTTCACCTGATATCTTCCTGATTCTAAACGAATGCAAGTGTCTTGAAAGATATGTTGACAGCTTTGTTCTGCCTGGGATAGAATTGGTGTTGTAGATACTTCTTCTGTTTCCCAGAATTGTCTAAGTTGTGTGTCTAGAGCGTCTGTGGTAGCCATGAATGTCTGGACTGTATTGTCATTAACTACTTCCTCGGTTGTTCCGATTAGTATCCAACCAAACATTGTTTTGATTGCTGTTGGACTGCTGTTTGAACCTCGTACAATGCCTTCTTGTACGATTCTAGCATAAACCTTGGCACCTAATAAAGCGTCTATTTTGCCAGGATTCCAGTAAGTGGGATCTGCTAGCTCTAAGTTGTCTAAGTGTTGTTAGATTTCCTTTGTAATTGGTGTAGTTGGTAAGCTATCAGTGACTTTGTTGATGATCAGGAAGTTTTCTTCTATTGCTGTCTAATTTGATCCGCAAGATTGTAACCTAAGCTTTGCTTGTTCACGTTACTCATTGGACTTTTGTTCAACCCTGTTACAACTACTAATGTTTCCTTACACTTCGCTTGTAACCTATGGGATGCAGATTGTGTTATGAATGAACACTCTGATCCGGGATCAATTAAACATCGCAATATCAGTGGTTTTCCATTTGCTCCTTGAGCCTTCACCAACGCTGTGGATAGTAATGCCGACGATCGCTCCCTATTCATATAGGTCTGAGTGATTTGTGAGCCTCCAGTGCCTTGTCTGTTGCATGACTTTCCTTGTATGCAATCATTACTATCGCTGTTGTTTTGTTGGACTCGATTTACCTTGTCTTCGCTTTCAACTGATCTAGAATGAAGATTTTTTGCATCTCCATCCTTCGTGTGTAACCTCTTTGCAGTTACGTCTTGGTGTAACCTGTTTGCAGTTACATCCTCATGAATTGTCGTATGATGTCTTTGTTTGCACTTAAGACATCGATGACAACGGGAGCATTCTTTAAGTGAATGTTTCTTAGACAAACAATTATAGCAGTGGCCATTTGACTTGATGAACCACTTTCTTCCTTTGATGTCCATTTTCTGATACTTCTTGCAATTTTGAAGAAGATGCTTGTCATTACACGCTGAACATTTCACGTTCACTACGTATAATGGTTTTGTTGATTCAACTACATGGTATGTCTTGGTCGTAGTTGGTTTGGATACACTCTTGGCATGACTGGGCGCCAGAGCATCCGTAAGTGCTTCTAATATTTTCAAACGATTGTCTAGTAACGAGCTAAACTATCTATATTTAGGAAGCTCTTGTGATGCTCCTTAATGTTCTCCCCAAAGTCGCAGCGTTATGAAGGGCAGCTTCTGAACTATTAAATGAATGAGTAGCCCATCCCATGTTGGTATGTCTACTTGTAGGCTCTTTAGTTGTTGTAAGCATTCCTTTGTAGTATCGATTAAGGATTTTAAACCAGCTGTAGTCTCTGTGTTTAATTTTGACTGACTTTTCAGTATCTTTAGTTGATGATTGACCAATATCTTTTTGTTTTCGTACCGTGCCTTTAATTTGTTCCAGGCAGGTAAGTAGTCCTCATTTGTTATAGGAGTATGCCGTAGTAGTTTTTCCGCATATCCTATTAAAGAACCTTTCAAATAATACAGTTTTTGAACGTCTTTCAAACTTGTATTATTGTGTACTACAGCAACGTAAAGATCATGAAACGAGCGCCATCCATCATAATCACCATTATATTTTGGTAATGTGATCTTAGGAAGAATGTTTTGTTGTTGTTCCACACGTGTTTTTTGTGTTAACAAAAGTGTGGAATCTGTCAGCTCTGTTGTAGGATTAATTGCATCATATAATGTACCTATATAATTGCAATAAGTTGTCTCTAATATACTAAAGGTGTCATCAGAAATATATTTCAGCGTGCTTTCTGGTGGGGTTGCGTGGATAAATTCGTTGATAAATTGGTGAATTTGCTCATACTCTAGCC
Source organism: Dioctria linearis (assembly GCA_963930735.1). Classification (NCBI taxonomy): domain Eukaryota; kingdom Metazoa; phylum Arthropoda; class Insecta; order Diptera; family Asilidae; genus Dioctria; species Dioctria linearis. The sequence continues at coordinate 140,333,863 of OZ005741.1, forward strand.
ATGTTCTCCTTATCTCTGAGAGTTTTGCTTCGTAGAAACCCTTTGATCGGGTCTCTGATATTGCTTGTTTGCCGTTATCGATAGATTTAATCAGGCGATTTCTTATTGCCCGTTCCTTATTTAACAACCCCTTTACGTCTGTAATTATTGATTGAAATAAAATTCGAGTAAAGAAATGAAGATAGAGAAAAATTAATCTTATTTTACTACGCTATCTCTGTGTGAACCAATGAACAAATTAATTGAAATTTCTTGCCTATAAACGTAGTCTACAAAATTATGACGTTCTCGCGTATATACGTAGCTCAATAAGTAAGTGAGTAGAGCGACTCCTGGATGGAACCACCAAAATGTTTTATCACAGCTGACTGCCAATTCCAATAATTGACGTCTACACACAACTGCGTTCGCAAAACACAATTTAATGAAAATTGTCAATTCCAATAATTGACTTTCAAACAAACTATGATTACAAACGAGAATATGCTGTATGCTGGAATAAATATTCTGGTGGAGTATAGCGGTTAAATAAAAAAAAAAGAAATTCGTCACTCTATTATTCACTCAATTATTTATTGCAAACGAATAATACGATTGATTAAACAAATTTTAATCTTATGAAGAAATTAATTACTCGAACAAATTCTATTAATATGCAAAATTTACTTCCCTCAACTTACACGTAAAAGCTAGAAACTTCACTTGCAATTCACTGATTCACTGTGTTGTTATATGTATTTAAAAACTAGAAGAAATTTAAATGTACAAAAAGAAACTATATTATACTAGAATTTAACCTTTTTTCTTTCAATAATGACAAAGTAGAACTTTATGTTACGTTACAATTCATATATATATATATGTAAGGTAAAAACAATTTTCCTTTCTGTTTCTTAACTAATATATTCACTAATGGCTGAAAGTAAATAATAATTAGAACTAAAGGTAGATCAAGTTTCCAATTATTATGTTGTGTAAAAATGACCTAATGGCATATTTTTTATACGATGAATAATTGTTAGAAATTTCGATTTACTTGAGTGAATTAGTTAAATGGCTGAAAGGAAGAAATTAAGAATAAAAAATTCAATCGTTCTTGTTAAATTCATACATGTGTGTATCACCAACACCTGGCATGCAAACACAATGAAATTTAACCCAAATTGAAAATAAATGATTAATTCACAAAGTTACCTTGAATTTAATTTAAATTTGTCGCTATTAAAAATTCAACCACTAAATTCACTTGAAACTTTGTTGCTGATGCGAATTGCCCTTGAGAACTTTACTGCTTCTATTGTTGAATAATATACTAAAGTTGCTGAAATTTCTATTTCCCTTTGATGACACTTTATGAAATAAAACTTGCAAATTGTAGGAGGAATGCTATTGCATGTGCTCGCGCTTTGGCAATGTTGAAAATAAGAAGACAGAATGAAGACTGAACCCCCTTTTTATAGAGAATTTTGTTCCGATTTCATATCCATAAAAATGAATTATACAATTTTTAAGCTTAATTTGACTACAATATGTGAATTTATTGTAGTCATTTGATGCCAAATTACAAATTGCATTTTTTGACATCTTTCCCATAGAAATTGGTTTTAATTTCACGTAATTATGATAAGTTTTTCGAATCTGTGCCATAACTTATCGATACACCATCTTTTAGTTCAATTTACTAAATTCCTCTCAGAATTCATTTTCGTTTATCTTTATTCGTGTCCCTTTCACACCTTTGCGTCTCTTTCGCACTCATTGGTGTAAAGGGAATTTCGAAAATTCGCGATTATTCCGTAAACCGTGAAAAATTACGCGACGCGAACGCGCCCATTAGATTCTGCGTCTCTTTTTACCCCGGGGTGACATTTCAAACGTCGCGAAAGTATGGAGTTCGCCAGTATATTTATATTCGTGAAATGTCACCGCGCGCGAGTTTGTTTTTTATTAAATTTTGTGTAACAAAAGTGTTTTGTGCAGTTAATTATTATTCAGCGAAGGAATTATGCATTTAGCTACAGGTGAGTGTATACATTTATTAGTTTTCTGCATTAATTATATGTTTTCTGCCTTACTTTTTCGACTGGCATAGATATCTGTCAAGGTGAATCTATTTGCAAATTTCACCTAAGATATCTATGCTTTAATTGTAAAAGGTAATTCAATTATGTATACGTCCTGTATACATTGCTATTTGTGTAATTTTATGTTGTCTAACATAAAGTTCGATGAGTTTGTATAGTGTCTACATGGTGCTATAGAAACACAATTGTTGGTGTTGTTATTGTTTATTTACGTTTATTTCTATATTTAATTCTGTAAATTCACTAATTAATTCATTTTATTTATTTCAGGTCGTCGTGGGACTTTTGCATCTGTGTTTTCCCAGATGCTGGTAAGATTTTTTAATTTATTTTAAATCTGAATTTTCTTTTTCTTTTTAGGTTGGTCGAACAACAGCACTAATTTCTATACATGCCTACAAAAAAAACTAACTTGATTAATATGTACAACGTTTTATATGAGTGGTAGGTCTTCCATTGGTATACTGGCAAAAATTACCTAATAAGAACATGGGAAGTAGTAGAGCAAAATTGGAAATTTTTGGTGTTTTGTAAAATGAGACAAGCAATATCATATACTTTTGAGTTTTGCATTTAATGGGGGAAAGAAACTTTGCTATGCACTATTGCTGCAGTGCAACTGAGACAACGAGTTAAAAACAAAAATCGAGGGAATGTTGCATTACCCGAACGACAAAATCTTATTGAATCACTCAAAATCGTAGCAAACTATTCATAATAGTGTTCTTCGGGTCACACTGCCTCCCATTGTTAATAAAAGGGTAAATTTCGCTTTGGCCAAGATGCTGAATGCTGATGTAAAGTTCCTCTCAAATAAAATTCTCATTTTTCTCAAAAATATCAGAGAATCCAGCATGAGTTCTCCCACTTAATCGCTTCAGAGCTATTCAAATATCATAGCATTACAGCAACAACATGTGTCAATTACAGCCACAACATGTGACCAAACCAAAGTACATATAAATAAGTATAAGTAGAGACAGAGGCGAACAAAATAGGAAATTTTTCGTGTTTTTTAGAATGAAACAAGTAATTTCATATACTTTCGTCTCTTGCATGAATGGGGGAAAAGAACTTGGCTATACACTATTGTAGTGCAACCGAGACAACGAGCTAAAAACAAAAATCGAGGGAACAATATCACCCGAACGACAAAATCTTATTGAATCCCTCAAAATCCTATCAAACTATTCATAATAATGTACATCAGGTCACACTACCTCCCATTTTAAAGATAAAGATAAATAACGATTTAGCCAACATGCTGAAAGGAGATGTAAAGTTCCTCTCAAATAAAATTCACTTCATAGCAAAACGAATGTAAACAGAAAACGTGCTGTTCAAATATCATGGGATTACTCCAACAAACATTAGAATTCCTGCGAAAAACATTGCGACAACTCCGCCCATTCTCTCTTATTTACGAAATACATTGGGAAAACTCCACCCATTCTCTTATTTACGAAAATAAATTATTTGCCATTCCATTTCGTTGCATGTAATCTTCACTTTCACATTTTTTGTCTTACTCGTAAAATGTTCAAAGAGGGTTTAATTTTTTTTTCTCTTCCTTCCTTCCTTTTCTCGCCGTGTACATTTAAATGGAAAACAATCGAACACTCTTCTGTGTCTTTTCTTTTATTTAGTTATTTTTTGACCAAACATTGTCAATATTTCATGAAAACCGGTTTTGACAAAAGCGCGGGAACATTTTATGAGAGTAAAATCTTAAAACTCCGCCCTTTCTCATTTATTTACGAAAATGAAACATTTGTCATTCTGTTTCGTTGCATGCAATCTACTTTTTCACATTTTTTTCTTTATTCATAAAAGTTTTAAAGAGAGTTTATTTTTTTTACTTTTTTTCTTTCTTTCTGCCTTTTCTTGCCGTGTACATTTTAAATGTAGAACAGTCGGAAATCTCGCCTGCTTCTTAACTAGTACTACAGCCTCTCTTCTATCGCAATCCGTGACGTTCACTGAGCCATCCCACACGAGTAGTTGAATACTCGTATGGAGAATAAAACTTCCTTTTGTACTGGTAGTCGGACGAATGGCCTTGATGTACACCCACCATATCATACAAGTTAGAAATAGAAATAAAAAGAATTATAATTCCATAAAAATAAACAGATGAACGTATGTATGTATTATTCATCAATACTGCAAGATTTCACAGTTCTCACAGCAAAATTTGTTGACTAGACATTTTCCACATTCTTGTCGCCACAAAATCGTCTGGCAATGTAATTAGAATCCGACAAAAGTATTGCAATGTAATTAAAATCTGACAAAAATATTTTGTAGTGATAAGGTGTGCGAAATTATGAAATAATAAAATTTTATATTGCTTAGATTTTTAGTTGTTATGCAAATTTCAAATAATCATCTTTACATTATAAAAACGTAATTTTGTGTACAATAAAGTACAGTAAAGTTTTACTTTTGTCGAAGCAGGTGTCTACCATTTTATCCAATTCTCTCCGAATCGTTGCACTAGTTTTGTACTAGGATAACACAAAGGTTGCATAGGTATTGTACCTAGGCAACGATTTTCTGAACGGGCGACAATTAAGCCAATTGAATTGTCGCGGTACAAAGAACATTTGGTGACCTCGACCTGATTCTCTATTAAGAGAATTGAACTACACTGCTTCCATAGCGAGGAAGGCCACAGACATCAGCATCAAGAGTGAATTGATAACAGGATCAAAATAAAGGCTAAATTCAAGAAGTTTTATCCGAATTCGAACCATGGCTGATACAAAAGTTCAACATATGCTGCAAGAATAAGATGATGTTGGCAGTAAATTAGAAAAACTACAAATAAAGTTCAGCAAGGATTCATCAGACCGTAAAATTGAAGATTACATCGCAAAGAGAATACAGTTATCATACACAGTCGCGAATAAAGGGGGAGGCGGGGGGTGGTCACAGGGGATACGATACGATTGCAACGAAAGGCAGTGTTCAATCTTGAACATAGTATTTTATTAGATTATAAAAAAACTCTTCAAAATTGTATCATGATGATAATTATTTTATAAGAAAGTGCGCAAATTGTATCTTTTTTGCACACCCGCGCATAATTACTCGAGCAAAGTTGACTGCACTAAAACTGCAGCGTAAACCAATTAAAGTTCAATGTACTAAGTGCATCAATAATCAAAGAACTTATTGCACGTATGTAATTATGCTAAGGTTAGCAATATTGAATAATATATAAATCGAAGACTATTGTAACCAGCCAAGTCTTATTATTAAAGAGCTTAAGGAAAGAATTCATCGTTTATTATTTGAGCCCCCACCCGTGGTAAGCTCTAAAAAAAGGTCTTAATTAAACTTCTTATTCCAGCACTCTCAATAATATTTAAGCCCCCACAAGCGGTAAGCTCAAATCTTATTGAACAGTTAGGAGAATTTCATCCGAGGCATCCAAGAGTGGTGGAGGAGAATAATTGGTCCTTCGAAGAAAAGTAATCAGCGGCCTATACAAAGCCAAAAGACGAATCTGCACTAAGGGTCAACAGGGGCTACACAGTGTTCGCATAATAACAACCCAGTCAGCACCTGCAGTATTTCAGCACAGACGTACAGACGTTCCATTATCAGACGTGGAGTAACCACATAGCACGAGATATAAACAACACACCTAGATCAAGCAAAGAAGACAACAACCTAAAGACGAAGCAGATATCAAGGGAAAGCTTATAACTAAGGAAAGCTTTTCAGAACAGCACTGTGTATATTCGACAGTAGGTCAAACAGCAAGCATAACGATATGAGTGACAACATGGAGGAAGCAGCTCGACTGCAGAAATGCATTGGTGGAAAAATTGAAAAAATGGAAATTAATTTTAAGAAAGACCAAGAAGTCCGCAAAACTGCAGCTTACCTAAGCAAGAGAATTAAGAATTTAAACCAGATTTGGGATGAATTTGAAGACAGGCATGACGAAATCGTACGTGACGAAGAAAGCATAAGACATCCATACATAGTAACAGGCTACTTTGAAGAAGTTGAGAAAATATATACTCAGCTGTTGGAGGTGCTAAATAAGAAGCTTAAAAAAAAGCAAGAAGATATTAATACGCAAGAAATTACAGAGAAGCCTGAGCTGGAAACTCTAATAAACAAACAAGATGCACAGAAGACCGCACTACTAAGAATCATGCGAAAAATATTAGAGGAAGCCAACATTGAACACAGTAAAGCATACTACATGCAGAAAGAAAGAATACTAATTGACTACTGGACAGCCATACTTAATTCATACAATGATAACATGGCAATTGATAATAATCGCCTTGTTCAAGAAGAAGAATTTGAAGAGTTAGGGAGTGAACATGAAAGAACCGCAATTTACTTGCAAGAAAAGCTAAATCAATGCCAAATAACAACACCAAGTAACACAGACACAGCTAGCCATGAGGTAAATTTGCCTCCTGTTAAGATACCTACATTTAATGGTGACTCGCGACAATGAAAACCATTCCATGATTTATTTTCGGAAATGATTGACAAAAATCCGAAACTTAAAGACGTCCAAAAAATGCAGTATTTAAAATCTCACATAGCAGGTGAAGCCGAGAGTGTCATTCGCCATCTGATTATTACAAATGTAGGCATCTGCAATTGTTCTGCAATTGCAATCACTAACCAAAGATCGACCCGTTATTAGAGACCAAGCCAGGGCGAGCGGTCAATAGTCAATTGTAAAAGTTGTGCAGTAGGCAAGCAGTCGTCAATTTGAGAAGTGAATCAGTCAGTCGTAAAGTAAAGTAGTCAGTTGGTGCTTATCACAGTAGTTTTTTATCTCAGTAGTTTTTTATCTCAGTAGTTTTGTATCACAGTAGTTCTATCACAGTGTTTTATTCTCACAGCAGTGGATATCACAGTTTATGTTTCCAATTCAATTTATTCATTATCAATTAGTTTTAATAATATTGTGAACTTCTGAATTATATCTCATTAAAGTTTATTCATAATAACACCACAGTGTTCTAATTCCTACACAAATGATAATTACCATACAGCCTGGGAGTTACTAAATAACCGTTTCAACAATAAGAGAGTATTAGTAGCTACCCACATTCAAGCATTGATTGCATTACAACCACTAAATATGGAATCGTCTTACGGAATCAAACGAATTCATGACTTAATGAAAGAAAATCTCCATGCACTACAGAACCTTGGCATAGATACTAAAACATGGGGACCTATTATTGTCGAGATGATTATTCAAAAACTAGACAAAGAATCGCACAAATCATTTGAGCATTCATTAAGTAACCCAAGAGAAGTTCCAACAATAGAGCAGTTATACGCATTTTTGGAAAAAAGGTTTCAAGTACTACAGGCCATTGGAGAAGATAAAGTTAAAAGACAATCCAATTCAACGGGAATCAACAAGATTCTCAATAATACCCAATTTAAGACGCACTATGCAACGATATGTAAAAAGTGCCCAATATGTAAAGGAGAACATAGAATATCCAGCTGCAGCACATTCCACGGGATGAGTAAGTTCCAACGATGCGAAGCATGTAAAAGGCATAAATTGTGCTCAAATTGCTTAATACCGAACCATACTGCTCAAGAATGCCGGAGTCCACAGAGGTGTAAAATTTGCAAAGGTAAGCACAATACAATGATACATCAGGTTAACTTTGGAAAGTCTGAGGCGAAACAAGTTAACAAAAACATGGATGAAGACATAAACCAAAATAAGGAAATTCAAGCACATGTCGCGGGAAGTAATCCAAATGACTACAAGGTACTATTGGCCACAGCACAAATTTTCATAATATGACCAAAAGGCCAAACAATGAAGATAAGAGCATTGGTTGATCATATTGGTTGAAGATATTGTTCAAGGTCTCCAATTAAAGAAAACAAAAACTTATGCTACAATTGCAGGAATCGGTGGAACAACAGCAGATATATCACAATCATTAGTTGAAGTTCTACTCAGACTAAATAATCCATCAGAATACAGTTGTTCAGTAAAGGCCTTGGTCCTCAAAAGGCTCACGAAACTCATTACAAGTGAGCCAATCAATCGGCAGGATTGGGAACATATAGAGCATCTCATACTAGCTGATGAGGACTTCGATAAACCAGGTCCAATCAACATGATTCTAAGTTCGGACATTTACAGTCAAATAGTGCTGGGTTCCGTTATTGAGGGTCCTCTTATTGCACCAATTGCCCAAAAAACTAAACTAGGGTACATTTTATCAGGCCCCGCTGAAAGAAGCCATATGGGTCATAAAAATAATATAACTTGCATGGTAGCTGAAGTCAATATCGATGAACAACTATGGAAATTTTGGGAGCTGGAGAATATTCAAACAGATAGGACACTTACTCAAGTAGAAAAAGAATGCGAAGAGATCTACAAACGCACAACCAAAAGAAAAACATGTGGCAGATATGTAGTGAGATTACCCCTTAATAGTGAAATAGCGAATTTGGGAAATTCAAGAGACATGGCAATAGCCAGGCTATTACAAATTGAAAAGAAGTTCAAAAGAGATGAAATATTGGAAAAGGAATACAAAAATTTCATGAAGGAATACATAAGTTTAAATCATATGACCAAAGTAACACCAAAAACAATGTACAATAAAAATCGAATATGCTATTTACCACATCACGCTGTGATGAAGGAAACAAGTACTACTACCAGAGTACGTGTAGTATTTGACGCATCGGCTAAAACAAGCTCTGGTTTAAGTTTAAATGGACCAACACTGCAAGAAGATATTGCATCAATATTACTAAGATGGCGAATTCATAAAGTCGCATATACCGCTGACATCGAAAAGATATACAGGCAGATAGAAATTGATAAAAATGATAGAGAGTTACACAGAATATTATGGAGGGAGTCAACCGATCCGCCGATAGAAGAATATGAGTTAAATACGATCACGTATGGCACAAAAGCTGCACCTTATTTGGCGATCAGGACATTACATCAATTAGCTACTGACAATGAAAAAAGACATCCGAAAATAGCAAAAATATTAAGATCAGAATTCTACGTGGACGACCTCATGTCTAGAGAAGATACCGTAGAAGAAGCGCTAGAAATTCAGCAAAAACTGTTAAAGGTACTTAACACAGCAGGATTTAACTTACGAAAGTGGGCCAGTAACGATCCGTATGTTCTAACGAATCTACCTCCAACATCAATTGAACAAGCAGCACGCGATGTTCCCTTCAACGAAACAGTGAAAACACTAGGTATTCACTGGCAACCGAAATCAGCCTTATTTGAATTTAAGATCAACTTGCCAACTCAAAATAAGACAGCAACTAAACGAAGTTTTCTGTCGGAATCACCAAGGCTATTTGATCCATTAGGATAGTTTGCACCAACTATCGTGACAGCAAAAATTATGTTCCAGGAATTATGGCAAGCTGGATTATCTTGGGATGACAAATTACCAATAAACATGACGACAAAATGGAATAAATACAAGAGCGAACTTAAGATACTAACTGAAATCAAAATTCCAAGATGGATACACTACACAAAAAATTGTAAATCAATCGAGTTACATGGTTTCTGTGACGCATCTGAGGCAGCATACGCAGCAGTAGTATGTAGTAGAATAGTCACAGAAAACGGTGAAATAATAGTGAGACTGTTAGCTGCAAAAACAAAAGGTGCCCCAATAAATAACAAGATATCGCTCCCAAGACTGGAACTTTGTGGAGCCGTATTGTTAAGTATCTTTATAAGGCAGATTCAAGACGCACTCAAAATAAGTACTGCAGAAGTAAAAGCCTGGACAGTTCTACTATCGTACTGGCGTGGGTAAACGGTAGTCCTACTAAATGGAAAACCCTTGTCGCGAACAGAGTTACTGAAATCAATAACTTAACTAATTCAAATCAATGGCACCATGTTAGAACAGTTCAAAATCCTGCCCACTGTGCGTCAAGAGGCTTACTTCCTTCGCAATTGCTACACAATAACTTATTTATCTGTATATTAATGCACAAATACAATAATTTGTCACGTTTAAAAAGAATTCTGGCTTATTGTAAAAGATTTGCGACAAATTCCAAGAAGAGCACGAACAAAATATACGGACCGATCACAATAAAAGAATTAGATAGTATCCTACCAATTTTAATCAAAGCTACTCAACGGGAAGAATTTGCGAAAGATATCGAACAATTATCCAGAGGAGTTACACTAAATCCAAGAAGTAAGATACTCTCATTGACACCAATAATAGATAACGATGCACTAATATGTGTCGGGGGAAGAATTCAGAATGCACCAGTTTCTTATGAACAAAAACACCCAATCATACTACCATATTGTAGTACATTAACCTCATTGATTATTAACGAAGCCCATCAAACAACTCTTCATGGGGGAAATTCATTGACATTATCATACATAAGAAACAGGTACTGGATAATAAATGGACTACGCGTAGTAAAAAAAGAACTACATAAATGTGTTAAGTGTCAAAGATACCAGGCGTAAACAAGAACACAATTGATGGGAAACTTACCAACTCCACGTGTGAGCATCGAAAAGCCATTCACAAATACAGGTGTGGACTACGCAGGTCCAATCGACATCCGCATGTCAAAAGGACGGGGAAACACATCATATAAGGGATATATATCAGTATTTGTATGCCTGACAACAAAGGCAATACATATAGAAGCTGTATCTGATTTGACATCAACTGTATTCATAGCAGCGTTAAAAAGATTTATCGCCAGACCAGGAAATATATCTAATTTATATAGTGATAACGGCACCTACTTTATAAAGGCGAACAAAATATTATCACAAGATGCAAAGACCTTCTTGAAAGGGTTCAATGAGGAAATCACTAGCATGTTAAGCAACAAGGGAATTCAGTGGCATTTTAATCCGGCAGCTTCGCCTCATTTTGGAGGACTGTGGGAAGCGGGGGTAAAATCCATCAAATATCATTTGAAAAGAACTATTGGAGAATCAAAATTAACCTTCGAAGAACTCACAACAGTTCTAGCGCAGATAGAAGCATGTTTAAATTCAAGGCCGATATGCCCACTTACACAAGATCCAGAAGACTACAATGTACTAACACCAGGGCATTTTCTCATTGGCACGTCTCTTTTAACTCCACCAGAGAAAAACAGACAGGAAGAAAATCCAAACATTTTAACACGCTGGCAGCTTTTAGAAAGAAAACATCAAGAATTTTGGACTAAATGGAAAAGCGAATATCTTACCCGACTACAACAACGTCCCAAGTGGACAAAAATTGAAAGAAATGTTCATCCCGGAGAACTTGTTTTATTAAAGGAAGATAATTTACCACCAACCCAATGGTCACTTGGACGTATTGTACAAACACACCCAGGAAAAGATGGTTATACTCGAGTGGTTACAGTGAAAACGGCTAAAAATAGGCTGAAACGACCGATAACAAAGATAAGTTCACTACCAATAATAGATAATGAACCAAGGGCTTCTGAGGAAATAAGCAAAACAGAAGAAGCAAAAATTATTTCGGCAAACCTAGCAACACTTAAGACAAAAATCTTACACAACAATGTTAAAAAGAAGCAACACATAAATAATCCAATGATACCATCTAAAACTAAATCGAAAATTCAAGACAATATCCAACGAAGGTCACAAGATTCTAGCACCGCTCCAGCAGAATTAATACTCAAATGTCGACGGATACGTGATGAAAGAATAAGACCCAAACGAAAAATACACCCTACGACAATACCAGTTCGACCACCAATAGAAGAATTAATTCGAGAAAATAAAAAAAGACGATTACATGTTGGATCTGGAAGCATTATAATAACACTTATAGCAGTCCTATTGATACCACCTATATTTGGCCAAACACCGGAAGAATCCATTACCATTACACCATTTAAAACCCATCCAGGCATTTATTTTGAGGATTTAGGACAAGCAGAATTACTAAATAATGAGTGGAACATAATTGTTTATTTCGACCTGGATATATATTGGCAAGACTTAATATCCTTTTGGAACCTAATTGGAGAACTAAAGGAAGCATGTATGAGAACTAAGAAAAGTGGAAAAAAAATATGCATGAAAATAGTAGAACAATATCAATTAAAACTACATGAAATGGAATTCAAAAACACCCTTCTCCATAGTACAAACAATAAGGAGTACCGCACGAAAAGAGGAGCAGTGAATATAGTGGGTAACATTGCTAATTCCTTATTTGGAATACTGGATTCTGAATTCTCAAAGCAACATGAGATCCAGATAAATCAAATCAAAGCAAATGAAGACCACATATTCACCTTAATAAAGCAACAAACTTCAGTAGCCGAAGCAACTAAAAATATAATAAAAAAAGGGAGAGTAGAAGTCCAGGAACAGTTTAAAGGTGTTCAAAGCCACATCGATTGGCTTAGGAATAACACAGAAGAAACCAATAGTGAACTCTCGGAGCAACGGCAACTTGTCAGATTAACTAATCTAGCTATTTTCTTAAAATTAATAATGGATAATTACATGAGGACACAAGATGCATTATTAAAGGTGGTAACAGATATTCACACTGGTAGAATAGATCCACTGCTATTGACACCTGAACAATTGAAAGAACAATTAAATTTCATAAGAAATCATCTACCATCTGATCTCCGGGTTCCCGCAGATCCTGCATCTGCAGAAGACGCGCTTCAAAAATACAATATCCTAAGCGTAAAAGCAAGAGTAACGAGCCACAACGTTATTCTAGATGTTAAAATACCACTAGTTGAAAGGAAACAATTTCAACTATACAAAATTATTTCAGTACCAACTCCACATAAGAAAGAATTCGTATTTATTGAGCCCACAGCGGACTACCTTATAGTAAGCCTAGCCCGAGATCAATACTATTCGCTCAATACAGACGAACTCCGACAATGCAATGTCCTATCATACGAGAAAATTATATGCAAACAACACAAGCCACTTTACAACTCATTGTCAACTGTAAACAGCTGTGAAATGAACCTCTTCCGACACGAAAAGACGCTATCCCCAACTTGTCGAATCAAAAGCGTAGAACCATCACAGATATGGATTCAGCTGCACAATCCGAATACATGGATATATGTGTTCAACGAAGAGTACACGTTTAACATCATATGCGGAAATCAAGTTACCAGCAGGACAATCAAGGGTAATGGTATATTAAAAATTAAAACCAACTGCGTAATCAAACAGAAAACAATGACTATTAATGCACATAACAATTATCCAAGTACATTAAATAAGTCGTTCACTCCAAAAATGAACTTAACCGATCTGTTAACTCCGGACACAGTAAGAAAAACAATCAAAATACCAGGGCGAATATCTATTAGTAAAAATCATAAGGATGATATAGACGCATTGGAACAATCAATTCAGGAACTGAAAGAAAACATTCCAAGAGAAGCCAACATCAGTACACATGACATGCATCAGTACGGCCTCAGTTATGCATTAACTACAGTCATCATCATCTTTACAGTATATACAATATGGAAGAGGTGCCGCACTCGGAAGTTACATCTGCAACAACCTGCACCACGGAAACTTCAACCTGAAGATTTTGTACTACATGGTAACACGGTGGCGGAGAATGTTCAATCTTGAACATAGTATTTTATTAGATTATAAAAAAAACTCTTCAAAATTGTATCATGATGATAATTATTTTATAAGAAAGTGCGCAAATTGTATCTTTTTTGCACACCCGCGCATAATTACTCGAGCAAAGTTGACTGCACTAAAACTGCAGCGTAAACCAATTAAAGTTCAATGTACTAAGTGCATCAATAATCAAAGAACTTATTGCACGCATGTAATTATGCTAAGGTTAGCAATATTGAATAATATATAAATCGAAGACTATTGTAACCAGCCAAGTCTTATTATTAAAGAGCTTAAGGAAAGAATTCATCGTTTATTATTTGAGCCCCCACCCGTGGTAAGCTCTAAAAAAAGGTCTTAATTAAACTTCTTATTCCAGCACTCTCAATAATATTTAAGCCCCCACAAGCGGTAAGCTCAAATCTTATTGAACAGTTAGGAGAATTTCATCCGAGGCATCCAAGGGTGGTGGAGAAGAATAATTGGTCCTTCGAAGAAAAGTAATCAGCGGCCTATACAAAGCCAAAAGACGAATCTGCACTAAGGGTCAACAGGGGCTACACAGTGTTCGCATAATAACAACCCAGTCAGCACCTGCAGTATTTCAGCACAGACGTACAGACGTTCCATTATCAGACGTGGAGTAACCACATAGCACGAGATATAAACAACACACCTAGATCAAGCAAAGAAGACAACAACCTAAAGACGAAGCAGATATCAAGGGAAAGCTTATAACTAAGGAAAGCTTTTCAGAACAGCACTGTGTATATTCGACAGTAGGTCAAACAGCAAGCATAACGATATGAGTGACAACATGGAGGAAGCAGCTCGACTGCAGAAATGCATTGGTGGAAAAATTGAAAAAATGGAAATTAATTTTAAGAAAGACCAAGAAGTCCGCAAAACTGAAGCTTACCTAAGCAAGAGAATTAAGAATTTACACCAGATTTGGGACGAATTTGAAGACAGGCATGACGAAATCGTACGTGACGAAGAAAGCATAAGACATCCATACATAGTAACAGGCTACTTTGAAGAAGTTGAGAAAATATATACTCAGCTGTTGGAGGTGCTAAATAAGAAGCTTAAAAAAAGCAAGAAGATATTAATACGCAAGAAATTACAGAGAAGCCTGACCTGGAAACTCTAATAAACAAACAAGATGCACAGAAGACCGCACTACTAAGAATCATGCGAAAAATATTAGAGGAAGCCAACATTGAACACAGTAAAGCATACTACATGCAGAAAGAAAGAATACTAATTGACTACTGGACAGCCATACTTAATTCATACAATGATAACATGGCAATTGATAATAATCGCCTTGTTCAAGAAGAAGAATTTGAAGAGTTAGGGAGTGAATATGAAAGAACCGCAATTTACTTGCAAGAAAAGCTAAATCAATGCCAAATAACAACACCAAGTAACACAGACACAGCTAGCCATGAGGTAAATTTGCCTCCTGTTAAGATACCTACATTTAATGGTGACTCGCGACAATGGAAACCATTCCATGATTTATTTTCGGAAATGATTGACAAAAATCCGAAACTTAAAGACGTCCAAAAAATGCAGTATTTAAAATCTCACATAGCAGGTCAAGCCGAGAGTGTCATTCGCCATCTGATTATTACAATTGTAGGCATCTGCAATTGTTCTGCAATTGCAATCACTAACCAAAGATCGACCCGTTATTAGAGACCGAGCCAGGGTGAGCGGTCAATAGTCAATTGTAAAAGTTGTGCAGTAGGCAAGCAGTCGTCAATTTGAGAAGTGAATCAGTCAGTTGTAAAGTAAAGTAGTCAGTTGGTGCTTATCACAGTAGTTTTTTATCTCAGTAGTTTTTTATCTCAGTAGTTTTGTATTACAGTAGTTCTATCACAGTGTTTTATTCTCACAGCAGTGGATATCACAGTTTATGTTTCCAATTCAATTTATTCATTATCAATTAGTTTTAATAATATTGTGAACTTCTGAATTATATCTCATTAAAGTTTATTCATAATAACACCACAGTGTTCTAATTCCTACACAAATGATAATTACCATACAGCCTGGGAGTTACTAAATAACCGTTTCAACAATAAGAGAGTATTAGTAGCTACCCACATTCAAGCATTGATTGCATTACAACCACTAAATATGGAATCGTCTTACGGAATCAAACGAATTCATGACTTAATGAAAGAAAATCTCCATGCACTACAGAACCTTGGCATAGATACTAAAACATGGGGACCTATTATTGTCGAGATGATTATTCAAAAACTAGACAAAGAATCGCACAAATCATTTGAGCATTCATTAAGTAACCCAAGAGAAGTTCCAACAATAGAGCAGTTATACGCATTTTTGGAAAAAAGGTTTCAAGTACTACAGGCCATTGGAGAAGATAAAGTTAAAAGACAATCCAATGCAACGGGAATCAACAAAATTCTCAATAATACCCAATTTAAGACGCACTATGCAACGATATGTAAAAAGTGCCCAATATGTAAAGCAGAACATAGAATATCCAGCTGCAGCACATTCCACGGGATGAGTAAGTTCCAACGATGCGAAGCATGTAAAAGGCATAAATTGTGCTCAAATTGCTTAATACTGAACCATACTGCTCAAGAATGCCGGAGTCCACAGAGGTGTAAAATTTGCAAAGGTAAGCACAATACAATGATACATCAGGTTAACTTTGGAAAGTCTGAGGCGAAACAAGTTAACAAAAACATGGATGAAGACATAAACCAAAATAAGGAAATTCAAGCACATGTCGCGGGAAGTAATCCAAATGACTACAAGGTACTATTGGCCACAGCACAAATTTTCATAATATGACCAAAAGGCCAAACAATGAAGATAAGAGCATTGGTTGATCATATTGGTTGAAGATATTGCTCAAGGTCTCCAATTAAAGAAAACAAAAACTTATGCTACAATTGCAGGAATCGGTGGAACAACAGCAGATATATCACAATCATTAGTTGAAGTTCTACTCAGACTAAATAATCCATCAGAATACAGTTGTTCAGTAAAGGCCTTGGTCCTCAAAAGGCTCACGAAACTCATTACAAGTGAGCCAATCAATCGGCAGGATTGGGAACATATAGAGCATCTCATACTAGCTGATGAGGACTTCGATAAACCAGGTCCAATCAACATGATTCTAAGTTCGGACATTTACAGTCAAATAGTGCTGGGTTCCGTTATTAAGGGTCCTCTTATTGCACCAATTGCCCAAAAAACTAAACTAGGGTACATTTTATCAGGCCCCGCTGAAAGAAGCCATATGGGTCATAAAAATAATATAACTTGCATGGTAGCTGAAGTCAATATCGATGAACAACTATGGAAATTTTGGGAGCTGGAGAATATTCAAACAGATAGGATACTTACTCAAGTAGAAAAAGAATGCGAAGAGATCTACAAACGCACAACCAAAAGAAAAACATGTGGCAGATATGTAGTGAGATTACCCCTTAATAGTGAAATAGCGAATTTGGGAAATTCAAGAGACATGGCAATAGCCAGGCTATTACAAATTGAAAAGAAGTTCAAAAGAGATGATATATTGGAAAAGGAATACAAAAATTTCATGAAGGAATACATAAGTTTAAATCATATGACCAAAGTAACACCAAAAACAATGTACAATAAAAATCGAATATGCTATTTACCACATCACGCTGTCATGAAGGAAACAAGTACTACTACCAGAGTACGTGTAGTATTTGACGCATCGGCTAAAACAAGCTCTGGTTTAAGTTTAAATGGACCAACACTGCAAGAAGATATTGCATCAACATTACTAAGATGGCGACTTCATAAAGTCGCATATACCGCTGACATCGAAAAGATGTACAGGCAGATAGAAATTGATAAAAATGATAGAGAGTTACACAGAATATTATGAAGGGAGTCAACCGATCCGCCGATAGAAGAATATCAGTTAAATACGATCACGTATGGCACAAAAGCTGCACCTTATTTGGCGATCAGGACATTACATCAATTAGCTACTGACAATGAAAAAAGACATCCGAAAATAGCAAAAATATTAAGATCAGAATTCTATGTGGACGACCTCATGTCTAGAGAAGATACCGTAGAAGAAGCGCTAGAAATTCAGCAAAAACTGTTAAAGGTACTTAACACAGCAGGATTTAACTTACGAAAGTGGGCCAGTAACGATCCGTATGTTCTAACGAATCTACCTCCCATCAATTGAACAAGCAGCACGCGATGTTCCCTTCAACGAAACAGTGAAAACACTAGGTATTCACTGGCAACCGAAATCAGCCTTATTTGAATTTAAGATCAACTTGCCAACTCAAAATAAGACAGCAACTAAACGAAGTTTTCTGTTGGAATCATCAAGGCTATTTGATCCATTAGGATAGTTTGCACCAACTATCGTGACAGCAAAAATTATGTTCCAGGAATTATGGCAAGCTGGATTATCTTGGGATGACAAATTACCAATAAACATGACGACAAAATGGAATAAATACAAGAGCGAACTTAAGATACTAACTGAAATCAAAATTCCAAGATGGATACACTACACAAAAAATTGTAAATCAATCGAGTTACATGGTTTCTGTGACGCATCTGAGGCAGCATACGCAGAAGTAGTATATAGTAGAATAGTCACAGAAAACGGTGAAATAATAGTGAGACTGTTAGCTGCAAAAACAAAAGGTGCCCCAATAAATAACAAGATATCGCTCCCAAGACTGAAACTTTGTGGAGCCGTATTGTTAAGTATCTTTATAAGGCAGATTCAAGACGCACTCAAAATAAGTACTGCAGAAGTAAAAGCCTGGACAGTTCTACTATCGTACTGGCGTGGGTAAACGGTAGTCCTACTAAATGGAAAACCCTTGTCGCGAACAGAGTTACTGAAATCAATAACTTAACTAATTCAAATCAATGGCACCATGTTAGAACAGTTCAAAATCCTGCCGACTGTGCGTCAAGAGGCTTACTTCCTTCGCAATTGCTACACAATACCTTATGGTGGACAGGGCCAAAGTGGTTAAGAGATTCAGAAATATTTTACAAAAAATGTAACATGTCAACAGAATTGCAGAAGAGGACAATTACAGCACACACAATAACAGTGCATCAAGAAGAATTTATCTGTATATTAATGCACAAATACAATAATTTGTCACGTTTAAAAAGAATTCTGGCTTATTGTAAAAGATTTGCGACAAATTCCAAGAAGAGCACGAACAAAATATACGGACCGATCACAGTAAAAGAATTAGATACTATCCTACCAATTTTAATCAAAGCTACTCAACGGGAAGAATTTGCGAAAGATATCGAACAATTATCCAGAGGAGTTACACTAAATCCAAGAAGTAAGATATTCTCATTGACACCAATAATAGATAACGATGCACTAATACGTGTCGGGGGAAGAATTCAGAATGCACCAGTTTCTTATGAACAAAAACACGCAATCATACTACCATATTGTAGTACATTAACCTCATTGATTATTAACGAAGCCCATCAAACAACTCTTCATGGGGGAAATTCATTGACATTATCATACATAAGAAACAGGTACTCGATAGTAAATGGACTACGCGTAGTAAAAAAAGAACTACATAAATGTGTTAAGTGTCATAGATACAAGGCGTAAACAAGAACTCAATTGATGGGAAACTTACCAACTCCACGTGTGAGCATCGAAAAGCCATTCACAAATACAGGTGTGGACTACGCAGGTCCAATCGACATCCGCATGTCAAAAGGACGGGGAAACACATCATATAAGGGATATATATCAGTATTTGTATGCCTGACAACAAAGGCAATACATTTAGAAGCTGTATCTGATTTGACATCAACTGCATTCTTAGCAGCGTTAAAAAGATTTATCGCCAGACCAGGAAATATATCTAATTTATATAGTGATAACGGCACCAACTTTATAAAGGCGAACAAAATATTATCACAAGATGCAAAGACCTTCTTGAAAGGGTTCAATGAGGAAATCACTAGCATGTTAAGCAACAAGGGAATTCAGTGGCATTTCAATCCGGCAGCTTCGCCTCATTTTGGAGGACTGTGGGAAGCGGGGGTAAAATCCATCAAATATCATTTGAAAAGAACTATTGGAGAATCAAAATTAACCTTCGAAGAACTCACAACAGTTCTAGCGCAGATAGAAGCATGTTTAAATTCAAGGCCGATATGCCCACTTACACAAGATCCAGAAGACTACAATGTACTAACACCAGGGCATTTTCTCATTGGCACGTCTCTTTTAACTCCACCAGAGAAAAACAGACAGGAAGAAAATCCAAACATTTTAACACGCTGGCAGCTTTTAGAAAGAAAACATCAAGAGTTTTGGACTAAATGGAAAAGCGAATATCTTACCCGACTACAACAACGTCCCAAGTGGACAAAAATTGAAAGAAATGTTCATCCCGGAGAACTTGTTTTATTAAAGGAAGATAATTTACCACCAACCCAATGGTCACTTGGACGTATTGTACAAACACACCCAGGAAAAGATGGTTATACTCGAGTGGTTACAGTGAAAACGGCTAAAAATAGGCTGAAACGACCGATAACAAAGATAAGTTCACTACCAATAATAAATAATGAAACAAGGGCTTCTGAGGAAATAAGCAAAACAGAAGAAGCAAAAATTATTTCGGCAAACCTAGCAACACTTAAGACAAAAATCTTACACAACAATGTTAAAAAGAAGCAACACATAAATAATCCAATGATACCATCTAAAACTAAATCGAAAATTCAAGACAATATCCAACGAACACAAAGGTCACAAGATTCTAGCACCGCTCCAGCAGAACTAATACTCAAATTTCGACGGATACGTGATGAAAGAATAAGATCCAAACGAAAAATACACCCTACGACAATACCAGTTCGATCACCAATAGAAGAATTAATTCGAGAAAATAAAAAAAGACGATTACATGTTGGATCTGGAAGCATTATAATGACACTTATAGCAGTCCTATTGATACCACCTATATTTGGCCAAACACCGGAAGAATCCATTACCATTACACCATTTAAAACCCATCCAGGCATTTATTTTGAGGATTTAGGACAAGCAGAATTACTAAATAATGAGTGGAACATAATTGTTTATTTCGACCTGGATATATATTGGCAAGACTTAATATCCTTTTGGAACCTAATTGGAGATCTAAAGGAAGCATGTATGAGAACTAAGAAAAGTGGACAAAAAATATGCATGAAAACAGTAGAACAATATCAATTAAAACTACATGAAATGGAATTCAAAAACACCCTTCTCCATAGTACAAACAATAAGGAGTACCGCACCAAAAGAGGAGCAGTGAATATAGTGGGTAACATTGCTAATTCCTTATTTGGAATACTGGATTCTGAATTCGCAAAGCAACATGAGATCCAGATAAATCAAATCAAAGCAAATGAAGACCACATATTCACCTTAATAAAGCAACAAACTTCAGTAGCCAAAGCAACAAAAAATATAATAAAAAAAGGGAGAGTAGAAGTCCAGGAACAGTTTAAAGGTGTTCAAAGCCACATCGATTGGCTTAGGAATAACACAGAAGAAACCAGTAGTGAACTCTCGGAGCAACGGCAACTTGTCAGATTAACTAATCTAGCTATTTTCTTAAAATTAATAATGGATAATTACATGAGGACACAAGACGCATTATTAAAGGTGGTAACAGATATTCACACTGGTAGAATAAATCCACTGCTATTGACACCTGAACAATTGAAAGAACAATTAAATTTCATAAGAAATCATCTACCATCTGATCTCCGGGTTCCCGCAGATCCTGCATCTGCAGAAGACGCACTTCAAAAATACAATATCCTAAGCGTAAAAGCAAGAGTAACGAGCCACAACGTTATTCTAGATGTTAAAATACCACTAGTTGAAAGGAAACAATTTCAACTATACAAAATTATTTCAGTACCAACTCCACATAAGAAAGAAATCGTATTTATTGAGCCCACAGCGGACTACCTTATAGTAAGCCTAGACCGAGACAATACTATTCGCTCAATACAGACGAACTCCGACAATGCAATGTCCTATCATACGAGAAAATTATATGCAAACAACACAAGCCACTTTACAACTCATTGTCAACTGTAAACAGCTGTGAAATGAACCTCTTCCGACACGAAAAGACGCTATCCCCAACTTGTCGAATCAAAAGCGTAGAACCATCACAGATATGGATTCAGCTGCACAATCCGAATACATGGATATATGTGTTCAACGAAGAGTACACGTTTAACATCATATGCGGAAATCAAGTTACCAGCAGGACAATCAAGGGTAATGGTATATTAAAAATTAAAACCAACTGCGTAATCAAACAGAAAACAATGACTATTAATGCACATAACAATTATCCAAGTACATTAAATAAGTCGTTCACTCCAAAAATGAACTTAACCGATCTGTTAACTCCGGACACAGTAAGAAAAACAATCAAAATACCAGGGCGAATATCTATTAGTAAAAATCATAAGGATGATATAGACGCATTGGAACAATCAATTCAGGAACTGAAAGAAAACATTCCAAGAGAAGCCAACATCAGTACACATGACATGCATCAGTACGGCCTCAGTTATGCATTAACTACAGTCATCATCATCTTTACAGTATATACAATATGGAAGAGGTGCCGCACTCGGAAGTTACATCTGCCACAACCTGCACCACGGAAACTTCAACCTGAAGATTTTGTACTACAAGGTAACACGGTGGCGGAGAATGTTCAATCTTGAACATAGTATTTTATTAGATTATAAAAAAACTCTTCAAAATTGTATCATGATGATAAATATTTTATAAGAAAGTGCGCAAATTGTATCTTTTTTGCACACCCGCGCATAATTACTCGAGCAAAGTTGACTGCACTAAAACTGCAGCGTAAACCAATTAAAGTTCAATGTACTAAGTGCATCAATAATCAAAGAACTTATTGCACGCATGTAATTATGCTAAGGTTAGCAATATTGAATAATATATAAATCGAAGACTATTGTAACCAGCCAAGTCTTATTATTAAATAGCTTAAGGAAAGAATTCATCGTTTATTATTTGAGCCCCCACCCGTGGTAAGCTCTAAAAAAAGGTCTTAATTAAACTTATTATTCCAGCACTCTCAATAATATTTAAGCCCCCACAAGCGGTAAGCTCAAATCTTATTGAACAGTTAGGAGAATTTCATCCGAGGCATCCAAGGGTGGTGGAGAAGAATAATTGGTCCTTCGAAGAAAAGTAATCAGCGGCCTATACAAAGCCAAAAGACGAATCTGCACTAAGGGTCAACAGGGGCTACACAGTGTTCGCATAATAACAACCCAGTCAGCACCTGCAGTATTTCAGCACAGACGTACAGACGTTCCATTATCAGACGTGGAGTAACCACATAGCACGAGATATAAACAACACACCTAGATCAAGCAAAGAAGACAACAACTAAAAGACGAAGCAGATATCAAGGGAAAGCTTATAACTAAGGAAAGCTTTTCAGAACAGCACTGTGTATATTCGACAGTAGCTCAAACAGCAAGCATAACGATATGAGTGACAACATGGAGGAAGCAGCTCGACTGCAGAAATGCATTGGTGGAAAAATTGAAAAAATGGAAATTAATTTTAAGAAAGACCAAGAAGTCCGCAAAACTGAAGCTTACCTAAGCAAGAGAATTAAGAATTTAAACCAGATTTGGGACGAATTTGAAGACAGGCATGACGAAATCGTACGTGACGAAGAAAGCATAAGACATCCATACATAGTAACAGGCTACTTTGAAGAAGTTGAGAAAATATATACTCAGCTGTTGGAGGTGCTAAATAAGAAGCTTAAAAAAAAGCAAGAAGATATTAATACGCAAGAAATTACAGAGAAGCCTGACCTGGAAACTCTAATAAACAAACAAGATTCACAGAAGACCGCACTACTAAGAATCATGCGAAAAATATTAGAGGAAGCCAACATTGAACACAGTAAAGCATACTACATGCAGAAAGAAAGAATACTAATTGACTACTGGACAGCCATACTTAATTCATACAATGATAACATGGCAATTGATAATAATCGCCTTGTTCAAGAAGAAGAATTTGAAGAGTTAGGGAGTGAATATGAAAGAACCGCAATTTACTTGCAAGAAAAGCTAAATCAATGCCAAATAACAACACCAAGTAACACAGACACAGCTAGCCATGAGGTAAATTTGCCTCCTGTTAAGATACCTACATTTAATGGTGACTCGCGACAATGGAAACCATTCCATGATTTATTTTCGGAAATGATTGACAAAAATCCGAAACTTAAAGACGTCCAAAAAATGCAGTATTTAAAATCTCACATAGCAGGTGAAGCCGAGAGTGTCATTCGCCATCTGATTATTACAATTGTAGGCATCTGCAATTGTTCTGCAATTGCAATCACTAACCAAAGATCGACCCGTTATTAGAGACCAAGCCAGGGCGAGCGGTCAATAGTCAATTGTAAAAGTTGTGCAGTAGGCAAGCAGTCGTCAATTTGAGAAGTGAATCAGTCAGTTGTAAAGTAAAGTAGTCAGTTGGTGCTTATCACAGTAGTTTTTTATCTCAGTAGTTTTTTATCTCAGTAGTTTTGTATCACAGTAGTTCTATCACAGTGTTTTATTCTCACAGCAGTGGATATCACAGTTTATGTTTCCAATTCAATTTATTCATTATCAATTAGTTTTAATAATATTGTGAACTTCTGAATTATATCTCATTAAAGTTTATTCATAATAACACCACAGTGTTCTAATTCCTACACAAATGATAATTACCATACAGCCTGGGAGTTACTAAATAACCGTTTCAACAATAAGAGAGTATTAGTAGCTACCCACATTCAAGCATTGATTGCATTACAACCACTAAATATGGAATCGTCTTACGGAATCAAACGAATTCATGACTTAATGAAAGAAAATCTCCATGCACTACAGAACCTTGGCATAGATACTAAAACATGGGGACCTATTATTGTCGAGATGATTACTCAAAAACTAGACAAAGAATCGCACAAATCATTTGAGCATTCATTAAGTAACCCAAGAGAAGTTCCAACAATAGAGCAGTTATACGCATTTTTGGAAAAAAGGTTTCAAGTACTACAGGCCATTGGAGAAGATAAAGTTAAAAGACAATCCAATGCAACGGGAATCAACAAGATTCTCAATAATACCCAATTTAAGACGCACTATGCAACGATATGTAAAAAGTGCCCAATATGTAAAGGAGAACATAGAATATCCAGCTGCAGCACATTCCACGGGATGAGTAAGTTCCAACGATGCGAAGCATGTAAAAGGCATAAATTGTGCTCAAATTGCTTAATACCGAACCATACTGCTCAAGAATTCCGGAGTCCACAGAGGTGTAAAATTTGGCAAAGGTAAGCACAATACAATGATACATCAGGTTAACTTTGGAAAGTCTGAGGCGAAACAAGTTAACAAAAACATGGATGAAGACATAAACCAAAATAAGGAAATTCAAGCACATGTCGCGGGAAGTAATCCAAATGACTACAAGGTACTATTGGCCACAGCACAAATTTTCATAATATGACCAAAAGGCCAAACAATGAAGATAAGAGCATTGGTTGATCTTATTGGTTGAAGATATTGCTCAAGGTCTCCAATTAAAGAAAACAAAAACTTATGCTACAATTGCAGGAATCGGTGGAACAACAGCAGATATATCACAATCATTAGTTGAAGTTCTACTCAGACTAAATAATCCATCAGAATACAGTTGTTCAGTAAAGGCCTTGGTCCTCAAAAGGCTCACGAAACTCATTACAAGTGAGCCAATCAATCGGCAGGATTGGGAACATATAGAGCATCTCATACTAGCTGATGAGGACTTCGATAAACCAGGTCCAATCAACATGATTCTAAGTTCGGACATTTACAGTCAAATAGTGCTGGGTTCCGTTATTAAGGGTCCTCTTATTGCACCAATTGCCCAAAAAACTAAACTAGGGTACATTTTATCAGGCCCCGCTGAAAGAAGCCATATGGGTCATAAAAATAATATAACTTGCATGGTAGCTGAAGTCAATATCGATGAACAACTATGGAAATTTTGGGAGCTGGAGAATATTCAAACAGATAGGACACTTACTCAAGTAGAAAAAGAATGCGAAGAGATCTACAAACGCACAACCAAAAGAAAAACATGTGGCAGATATGTAGTGAGATTACCCCTTAATAGTGAAATAGCGAATTTGGGAAATTCAAGAGACATGGCAATAGCCAGGCTATTACAAATTGAAAAGAAGTTCAAAAGAGATGAAATATTGGAAAAGGAATACAAAAATTTCATGAAGGAATACATAAGTTTAAATCATATGACCAAAGTAACACCAAAAACAATGTACAATAAAAATCGAATATGCTATTTACCACATCACGCTGTGATGAAGGAAACAAGTACTACTACCAGAGTACGTGTAGTATTTGACGCATCGGCTAAAACAAGCTCTGGTTTAAGTTTAAATGATGTCATGCTAAATGGACCAACACTGCAAGAAGATATTGCATCAATATTACTAAGATGGCAAATTCATAAAGTCGCATATACCGCTGACATCGAAAAGATGTACAGGCAGATAGAAATTGATAAAAATGATAGAGAGTTACACAGAATATTATGGAGGAAGTCAACCGATCCGCCGATAGAAGAATATCAGTTAAATACGATCACGTATGGCACAAAAGCTGCACCTTATTTGGCGATCAGGACATTACATCAATTAGCTACTGACAATGAAAAAAGACATCCGAAAATTGCAAAAATATTAAGATCAGAATTCTATGTGGACGACCTCATGTCTAGAGAAGATACCGTAGAAGAAGCGCTAGAAATTCAGCAAAAACTGTTAAAGGTACTTAACACAGCAGGATTTAACTTACGAAAGTGGGCCAGTAACGATCCGTATGTTCTAACGAATCTACCTCCCATCAATTGAACAAGCAGCACGCGATGTTCCCTTCAACGAAACAGTGAAAACACTAGGTATTCACTGGCAACCGAAATCAGCCTTATTTGAATTTAAGATCAACTTGCCAACTCAAAATAAGACAGCAACTAAACGAAGTTTTCTGTTGGAATCATCAAGGCTATTTGATCCATTAGGATAGTTTGCACCAACTATCGTGACAGCAAAAATTATGTTCCAGGAATTATGGCAAGCTGGATTATCTTGGGATGACAAATTACCAATAAACATGACGACAAAATGGAATAAATACAAGAGCGAACTTAAGATACTAACTGAAATCAAAATTCCAAGATGGATACACTACACAAAAAATTGTAAATCAATCGAGTTACATGGTTTCTGTGACGCATCTGAGGCAGCATACGCAGCAGTGGTATATAGTAGAATAGTCACAGAAAACGGTGAAATAATAGTGAGACTGTTAGCTGCAAAAACAAAAGGTGCCCCAATAAATAACAAGATATCGCTCCCAAGACTGGAACTTTGTGGAGCCGTATTGTTAAGTATCTTTATAAGGCAGATTCAAGACGCACTCAAAATAAGTACTGCAGAAGTAAAAGCCTGGATAGTTCTACTATCGTACTGGCGTGGGTAAACGGTAGTCCTACTAAATGGAAAACCCTTGTCGCGAACAGAGTTACTGAAATCAATAACTTAACTAATTCAAATCAATGGCACCATGTTAGAACAGTTCAAAATCCTGCCGACTGTGCGTCAAGAGGCTTACTTCCTTCGCAATTGCTATACAATACCTTATGGTGGACAGGGCCAAAGTGGTTAAGAGATTCAGAAATATTTTACAAAAAATGTAATATGTCAACAGAATTGCAGAAGAGGACAATTACAGCACACACAATAACAGTGCATCAAGAAGAATTTATCTGTATATTAATGCATAAATACAATAATTTGTCACGTTTAAAAAGAATTCTGGCTTATTGTAAAAGATTTGCGACAAATTCCAAGAAGAGCATGAACAAAATATACGGACCGATCACAGTAAAAGAATTAGATACTATCCTACCAATTTTAATCAAAGCTACTCAACGGGAAGAATTTGCGAAAGATATCGAACAATTATCCAGAGGAGTTACACTAAATCCAAGAAGTAAGATACTCTCATTGACACCAATAATAGATAACGATGCACTAATACGTGTCGGGGGAAGAATTCAGAATGCACCAGTTTCTTATGAACAAAAACACGCAATCATACTACCATATTGTAGTACATTAACCTCATTGATTATTAACGAAGCCCATCAAACAACTCTTCATTGGGGAAATTCATTGACATTATCATACATAAGAAACAGGTACTCGATAGTAAATGGACTACGCGTAGTAAAAAAAGAACTACATAAATGTGTTAAGTGTCATAGATACAAGGCGTAAACAAGAACTCAATTGATGGGAAACTTACCAACTCCACGTGTGAGCATCGAAAAGCCATTCACAAATACAGGTGTGGACTACGCAGGTCCAATCGACATCCGCATGTCAAAAGGACGGGGAAACACATCATATAAGGGATATATATCAGTATTTGTATGCCTGACAACAAAGGCAATACATTTAGAAGCTGTATCTGATTTGACATCAACTGCATTCATAGCAGCGTTAAAAAGATTTATCGCCAGACCAGGAAATATATCTAATTTATATAGTGATAACGGCACCAACTTTATAAAGGCGAACAAAATATTATCACAAGATGCAAAGACCTTCTTGAAAGGGTTCAATGAGGAAATCACTAGCATGTTAAGCAACAAGGGAATTCAGTGGCATTTTAATCCGGCAGCTTCGCCTCATTTTGGAGGACTGTGGGAAGTGGGGGTAAAATCCATCAAATATCATTTGAAAAGAACTATTGGAGAATCAAAATTAACCTTCGAAGAACTCACAACAGTTCTAGCGCAGATAGAAGCATGTTTAAATTCAAGGCCGATATGCCCACTTACACAAGATCCAGAAGACTACAATGTACTAACACCAGGGCATTTTCTCATTGGCACGTCTCTTTTAGCTCCACCAGAGAAAAACAGACAGGAAGAAAATCCAAACATTTTAACACGCTGGCAGCTTTTAGAAAGAAAACATCAAGAATTTTGGACTAAATGGAAAAGCGAATATCTTACCCGACTACAACAACGTCCCAAGTGGACAAAAATTGAAAGAAATGTTCATCCCGGAGAACTTGTTTTATTAAAGGAAGATAATTTACCACCAACCCAATGGTCACTTGGACGTATTGTACAAACACACCCAGGAAAAGATGGTTATACTCGAGTGGTTACAGTGAAAACGGCTAAAAATAGGCTGAAACGACCGATAACAAAGATAAGTTCACTACCAATAATAGATAATGAAACAAGGGCTTCTGAGGAAATAAGCAAAACAGAAGAAGCAAAAATTATTTCGGCAAACCTAGCAACACTTAAGACAAAAATCTTACACAACAATGTTTAAAAGAAGCAACACATAAATAATCCAATGATACCATCTAAAACTTAATCGAAAATTCAAGACAATATCCAACGAACACAAAGGTCACAAGATTCTAACACCGCTCCAGCAGAATTAATACTCAAATTTCGACGGATACGTGATGAAAGAATAAGACCCAAACGAAAAATACACCCTACGACAATACCAGTTCGACCACCAATAGAAGAATTAATTCGAGAAAATAAAAAAAGACGATTACATGTTGGATCTGGAAGCATTATAATGACACTTATAGCAGTCCTATTGATACCACCTATATTTGGCCAAACACCGGAAGAATCCATTACCATTACACCATTTAAAACCCATCCAGGCATTTATTTTGAGGATTTAGGACAAGCAGAATTACTAAATAATGAGTGGAACATAATTGTTTATTTCGACCTGGATATATATTGGCAAGACTTAATATCCTTTTGGAACCTAATTGGAGAACTAAAGGAAGCATGTATGAGAACTAAGAAAAGTGGCCAAAAAATATGCATGAAAATAGTAGAACAATATCAATTAAAACTACATGAAATGGAATTCAAAAACACCCTTCTCCATAGTACAAACAATAAGGAGTACCGCACCAAAAGAGGAGCAGTGAATATATTGGGTAACATTGCTAATTCCTTATTTGGAATACTGGATTCTGAATTCTCAAAGCAACATGAGATCCAGATAAATCAAATCAAAGCAAATGAAGACCACATATTCACCTTAATAAAGCAACAAACTTCAGTAGCCAAAGCAACAAAAAATATAATAAAAAAAGGGAGAGTAGAAGTCCAGGAACAGTTTAAAGGTGTTCAAAGCCACATCGATTGGCTTAAGAATAACACAGAAGAAACCAATAGTGAACTCTCGGAGCAACGGCAACTTGTCAGATTAACTAATCTAGCTATTTTCTTAAAATTAATAATGGATAATTACATGAGGACACAAGACGCATTATTAAAGGTGGTAACAGATATTCACACTGGTAGAATAAATCCACTGCTATTGACACCTGAACAATTGAAAGAACAATTAAATTTCATAAGAAATCATCTACCATCTGATCTCCGGGTTCCCGCAGATCCTGCATCTGCAGAAGACGCACTTCAAAAATACAATATCCTAAGCGTAAAAGCAAGAGTAACGAGCCACAACGTTATTCTAGATGTTAAAATACCACTAGTTGAAAGGAAACAATTTCAACTATACAAAATTATTTCAGTACCAACTCCACATAAGAAAGAATTCGTATTTATTGAGCCCACAGCGGACTACCTTATAGTAAGCCTATACCGAGATCAATACTATTCGCTCAATACAGACGAACTCCGACAATGCAATGTCTTATCAT
Source organism: Dioctria linearis (assembly GCA_963930735.1). Lineage (NCBI taxonomy): Eukaryota > Metazoa > Arthropoda > Insecta > Diptera > Asilidae > Dioctria > Dioctria linearis. The sequence goes on from OZ005741.1 coordinate 140,364,517, forward strand.
ACGAGAAAATTATATGCAAACAACACAAGCCACTTTACAACTCATTGTCAACTGTAAACAGCTGTGAAATGAACCTCTTCCGACACGAAAAGACGCTATCCCCAACTTGTCGAATCAAAAGCGTAGAGCCATCACAGATATGGATTCAGCTGCACAATCCGAATACATGGATATATGTGTTCAACGAAGAGTACACGTTTAACATCATATGCGGAAATCAAGTTACCAGCAGGACAATCAAGGGTGATGGTATATTAAAAATTAGAACCAACTGCGTAATCAAACAGAAAACAATGACTATTAATGCACATAACAATTATCCAAGTACATTAAATAAGTCGTTCACTCCAAAAATGAACTTAACCGATCTGTTAACTCCGGACACAGTAAGAAAAACAATCAAAATACCAGGACGAATATCTATTAGTAAAAATCATAAGGATGATATAGACGCATTGGAACAATCACTATGTTGCTCTTGCCGATTCGTGTCGCAAGAGAAAGATTCTCTGAATTCATTTATTAAATTCATCAATTCATTTTTCTGAATGTCTGGAGTTTCGTTGTCAATTTCCACTTCTTCTGTACCTATAACCCTTTGAACCTTTAGAAACGTAGCTATATTTTTTCCTGTTCATAGACGTTTATATTTTTGATTATCTCGTTTTTTTGTAGAGGATTTCCACTACTTGAAGCTGAGCTTATCTTATTAATGCTATTATCTTTAAAAATTTCAAATTTCTCTATACTTTTAATAACCTTCACTCCTGGGCGATCTCAGAAATGAAAATTTTACCAACCAACACTGGAACTGTTTGTGTTCCATTAGGTACAAATAAGAGAGTAACTTTTCCCTCCACTTCACCAATCTGAATATGTTTCTCCATTTTACCTAGCACTGGACATTTGCCCACACAGTACCGTATCAGAATTCTCCCAATTCCATGCATTTTTCTCGGCTGCTTTCACTGTAATCGTCGTAACGTCACTCCCTAAATCTACAAAGGCTGTCATCTGGACACTATCTACATAAATTATAGGATAATACTCATCCTTTTCGAATGTTGAGCTCGCGTTGATTTTACCCACATTCTTTCTCGCATTTGGACAAGTTTTTGCGAAATGATCATACATATATAGCAATGTTTTTTTCTAAAATCTACTGTACATACCTTTGCTTGATGACTAATTCCGTTGCACCTATAGCATCGCATAGTGGACTTACTTCTCTCTGCATCTAACGCTGTTCTGTTTCCTTCTCCCAATCGATCGGGGAAACGATTTCCTGTTGAATTGTTAGTTCCCTGCTTGAATTCCTTGTGCATAAATCTAGCTCTCTCAAAATTTCCTGGTTTTTAGGGATGTACTCGCCCTTCTTTTCTCGATCCTTGACTTGAATTGTGTCTGGCTGCATTTGTTGGGTGTCCTGCTAATGTCTCCCGTCGCTGTTCCTGTCCATTTATTTTCTCAAATCGTTTGATTCATATCAATAACTGTTGTACTGTTTCACAGCTTGCAGCCGTAAGAGCGTTCATCAGGTTCCGGTCTCCAAGTCCTGAAATTAAATAATCCATCGTGGCTCTTTCTGGCAGCTTTATTCTTTTTGCTAGCGCTGTCACTGAATAGAAATAATCCTCAACGCATTCTTCTCGCTTCCTCATTCTGGTCATTATTTCCAATATTGCCGCTGAGTCGTCTTGATCCACTGGGAAACTTTTTACCAAATCGATCTTGAGCCTGTTCCATGTTTTTATTTCTGCCTGCCTGCAGTGATGCCAAAATTACGCTGCTCCATTTAAGAGAAGTGAAGCATAGAACAATGTTGTTTTGTTGTCCCAACAATATATTTCTTTAAGTGTCCCAACACTTCTAACCTACTCTGCTGTAGAAGACTTCATTTCGCTTGCCGGGTTAAACACATCAATCAGCTCTTTTAGCTCACCGGTTCCCATACTAAAGGACGTAGAAGGACAAGCTCCAATATCTTCTCCCGCAGTAGACGCGCTCTCTTGCTCGCTAGAGTCCTGTGAACTTTCCCCCCTTTTAATTAACGCACGATTTTCTTGTCTAAGTGACTCAATTTCTTTTCTAAGGAGACTTCTCTCCTCACTTTGATTACCACTGATCACTGCCTTATCACTAGAATTTTCTTTATCTGACTTTTGTTTATATATACCTATATATATATATATATATATATATTTTTTTTACCAATTCTTTAAACACACTTGCACTTTGTGTTTGATAACGCACTATATACTCTTAATAATATATATATATGGTAATTATTCCTAAAACACTTAGCTAACTGATACAGTCACTGAATTAATACGTTAAAATTGTACTCCGAATCACTACTTTAATTCACTGAATCAATATTCAAAATTGGATTCCGGATCACTACTTTAAATAACCGAATTAATACGCTAAAAATTGTATTCCGAATCACTATTTAATATAAACATCACATGAGTTCAACTCCACACTTGAATTTTGTAAAGGTAACACACAAATTTCTTTAATTTTTGTGCAAAATTTGACCACCCGCCCAAATACGATCTACCGCTTATCTTTGTGAACACAATATTCGAGCCTACCTCTACAATAATCCTGGAGCCGGCATTTATTACACCTTGCTAAATATTTCCTGAGATTCCAAAAATCTATCCTTTCTAATTACTCTATCATAAATAATATATTACATTTTCCTGTACTTGGCTGTAGCTAGCTGTCGGTTTATCGCCGGGTCGTGAAGAAGGCTTCTTAACCTTGGAAATAATGAAGAGGCCCATAATGATCTTGCCAGATGGGTTTTGTTTGGCGGCGATCATTAGACTAGTGATACTGTAGAAATTCTATTTAAGATTTTGGTACCTTATTTGGAAGACGGACGAGAAGGAGACTAGTTACTCAACCTGGGAGTTGTGCCACTCCTTACTTTCTTATACCAGATTTATCGGACGAGTATTATGGCCTAGGATGTTACTGTCAAAGTAGAAATTATACGCACATCAAACGTAAATGCGTAGGCTTTACAATTAATAAGCTCAGACGGATCAAGTTCTGAATAAACCTTGAGTCGAGTCTAGCAATTGTGGAGCAGTCGAAAAAAACACTAAGGGGCAAATCCTATTGGTATACTTCCGAGTTCCTGACACGCAAAAAAAAATAATAATATTAATACATATTTGATATAAAAATTAGATTAGCTTATAAAAGCAAAGCGATATTTATAGATCTTGCATCTTTAAAATTAAATTGAAAATTAGAACTTGAATATTGGTATACTTCCGAGTTCCTGACACGCAAAAAAAAATAATAATATTAATACATATTTGATATAAAAATTAGATTAGCTTATAAAAGCAAAGCGATATTTATAGATCTTGCATCTTTAAAATTAAATTGAAAATTAGAACTTGAATAGTATCAAATAGTAGTCGAAAATAGTAATTTTGCGTTCTAGTTGCTTTCTTTTCATTTAACAATACGTTTTTAAATGCCTAACGTAAAATTGTGAAATATTTATTTTCTTTGTAGTTTCATACAGTTGGGATTATGTACATCTTTTTTTCTATTAGTGTTCCCCGAACCATCTGGTTACCGTCGCAAGTAGGCTAATTAAAATCTTCAATAGCATACAAACCTTCCTTCTACGAAATCTTTATACATATTTTTTTGCTAAATTGTTGAAAAATTAAAAATACTAGTTCCACACCTCTTCAATTGGTGGAGAAAAAAAAGAAATTTACAAAAATTGAAATAACAAAATAAAATAATGACAACTCGGCCTTAATTATTTGTGGCGTGCCATATTTTAAAACAAAATGCCTTATCTCCGAAAATATTGAAAGCACTCTTATGCGGATGTGCTAAAAACAAACAAAAAATGGAGATTAGGTACAGGCAGAAAAGTGAAGTGCACCACCGCTTTCTTCTAGTAAGTGAGTAAGTGAAGTCGCCCAGTGAGGACGTAGTGTCGAAAATTTTACTTTACAAAAAAAAAAAAAAATTATTAAGCAATTAAAAGAAAGTTATTTGAGAAAAGGAAAAAAAACAAATTAGTCAGCAAAAAAAAAGGAGAAGTGGACAGGACTCAAATTTTATGGAAGAACAAGAGATAAATTAACTAAAAAAAAATATCGTAGAAGGAGGAGTTTCCGATCCTAAACGGAGTTCGAAGAAGTTAATTATACTTACATAATAACTAAAACATGTGTACTATTTATCTCGGATAATTAAGTATATTGTATTCTAAATTAAATTTCGTTGCCGTAATTTATTTTATAAGTTTCGTGATCTATTCTGCCTCTGGCTAAAGTTCACGTGGCGCCCATTCTTTCTTTGTGTTACAGTGTAGCAACGTCCACATAAACCTACGCCCATCTCCTGAGCTAGATATCACGTGCCCTGAGAGTACGTATCAGAATTTTGGCGCTCAACGTGGGACCTCTTAGTCTAAAAGTCAAGCAAAGTTACTGAAGTCTACTAAGTAGTTGAAATCTCGTCATTTTGGTATTAAGTGCTATGGAGATCACTGGAACTTAAAATGAAAAAAATGTATATAACTCAGGTAGAAAAAGAGTTTTAAGTTCATATATTAATTGTGGAAATCTCATTACTTCTTTATCATTCTGGAAAAATCCGTTAATTTTATAAGTGAGCACTCAATAGACATACACATGGCATCGGTAAAAGGTTACGTCGCATCACTGATAATTGTTTCTAGTTGCTAGTAATATGGTTAAACAACACTACTACATATATCTCCGTTAATTTTTTTTTGTGTGGGACTGGTGCAGCTGTTATAATAAAATTGCATAGCAATTGAAAGATCAAAAAAAAACTCGCTGGCCCAGTATCGAGTGACCTAAATCAGTGAATATAACCAAATTTGTTCAAGTGCACTGTCGTTAGATTTGATTTTATTATCTGTGAATTTATATTGAACAAAAGTTTTGAATCGCCAGTCATTTATCAGCCACGATCGTTATCAGTATTTCGCATCTTTCCTTCCTCTAATTATCAAAGTTAATTAAAAAGAACAAAAGAAAAAGTTTGGTTTTTTGGTGCAACCAGAATTAAATCGATCTAATTTATTAATAATTCAGTGCTTAAAAATTCGCATAAACATACATTATAATGTTCTGTGGATAATGTTAATAAAAGTTTTTTTTTTATGATTTTGTTCTGGTATCGGTGTTGTAGTAAAGTGATATGCTATGGTTCTAAATAAATCCGTGCCAAATATATTGCATTCTTATTCATCTTATATTGATCACAAGTTGAGTATATTTTGTGCATGTTATTAATATTAGAGTTATGAAATTATATGCTTTTAGTATGGAAGTTAGTAGTTACGATATGATAGTTCTGGACCACTGTTTTAGCTTCTAGGATTTCTCCACAGACGGCGCCACCGTCGCGAGGTGGTTTGAGTCCATACTAAATTTGGGTTTGTGTCTTGGCTGTACTGGTTTATATCTTGTATGCACCATTGCATTGTGCCTTGACTGTACTGGTTTATGTCTTGACTGCGCCCTAGCGGGATTAACCGGTACTACCAGCATGCTCCGGGGATGTGTCACTTGGTCTTGCACCTAAATGTAACCTTTTTTATTATGATTTTTCATGAGCGCCTAAATGTAGGCTTTTGGTTTTGAACTAATAAGTAAAGTTAATAGCAGGAAATTTTTGTTCATGCCAATGGATTCTAGATGCGGGGTATGTGTGTGTGGGTGGGGGGGGGGGGATAATGAAATTTTCATCAGAAATCCGCTACGGGCTCTGGTTTTCGAGATATTGGCGTATTAATAATTCAAGTTATTTTTTCTCATGGAAATGGATTCTTGGCGGTGTGGGGTGGGAGGGGGAACAAAATTTGCATCAGAAATCCTCTACGGGCGTTGGTTTTCGAGATAATAGCGACATTTGTTCGGGCGCAAACACCATTTCTTGAGTAAGGCTCCATAGCGGCTTTAGCCGGAACTACCAGCATGCCTTGGTTTTGCTTTTTTCTTTTATTAGCGGGAGAGTTCTAGATATCGGCATGACGTCATCATGGTTTTGCTGTTTTCAAATCCGGCACGTTTTCATAGCAGGGAAGTTGTAGATATCAGCACTATTCGAATTTCACAACATGACATCACCATGAACAGATTCTAGAAGATGTCAGTGAGAGATTAGCCGATACTGCCAGCATGCTCCGGTACTATGGCTTTCTTGGATGTGTGGTACGGTTCTCTTGGATATATGGAGTTTTTTGCTTCAATTTTGCCAACACGTGGCAGCATGCTACGGGTTTTGTGCCCACACGTATCAGCATGCTACCGTTTTTTTAATGCGTGGTCCACCTAAATTTAGGCTTTTGTTTTTTTCAAGTGTTGCGCCTGGTTTTGAATTAATATTAGTAATATTTGATTTTTCTTGAGCGCCTAAATGTAGGCTTTTGGTTTTGAACTAATATTATAATTAAAGTTAGTAGTAGGAAATTTTTGTTCATGCCAATGCATTTTAGATTGGGATATGTGGGGGGATAATAAAGATAGGGAGGGGGAATATGAAATTTTCATCAGAAATCCTCTACCGGCTCTGGTTTTCGAGATATTAGCGTATTAATAATTCAAGTTATTATTGCTCATGGAAATGGATTCTTGGCGGTGTAGGGTGGGAGAGGGAACAAAATTTTCATCAGAAATCCTCTACGGGCTTTGGATTCCGAGATATTAGCGACATTTGTTTGAGCGCAAACGCCATTTTTTTAGTGAGGTACCTTAGCGGCCTTAGCCGGCACTACCAGCATGCCTTGGTTTTGCTGTTTTCTTTTATTAGCGGGAGCGTTCTAAATATCAGCATGACGTCATCATGGTTTTACTGTTTTCAAATACTGCACGTTTTCTTAGCCGGAAAGTTGTAGATATCAGCAACATTCGAATTTCACAACATGACATCACCCTGGCTTGATGTTTTCTCAGCAAATTAATATTATTGGGTTTAGGGGTGCGTGTATTGAAAAGCCATAGTTCCTCTTTCGAGTACAAATACCATTTCTTGAGTAAGGTTCCCTAGCGGCATTAGCCGGTACTTCACATATTGTTCACCTCGAGGGAAAGTAAAGTTCCCTAGTGGCACTAGCAGGTACTACCACCATGCCTTGGTTTTGCTGTTTCCTTGCTTGACGATTTATTAGTGGGGAGGTTGTAGATATCAAAATGACGTCATATTGGTTTTGCTGTTTTCAAGTGGTGTGCCTAAATAAGTTTTCTTAGCGGGGAAGTTGTAGATATCAACAGCGTTCGAATTTCACAACATGATATCACCTTGGATTGATGTTTTCTTAGCAAATTATTATTATTATTGGGTCTTGGAGGTGCGTGCAGAGAAAATTCACAGTTGCTCTTTCGAGTGCAAACACCACTTCTTGAGCAAGGTCCCCTGGTGGCATTAGCCGGTACTACATCATCTCAGGCTTGGGGATACGATATCACTTTGAGGATAGGTACTGGGGGTTGGCTGAGAGCTTAAGTGGAAATATCTGATACTATGACTATGATTGTCTGGGGTGTGTTGGATTCGGCTACGTTACCTATACCAAGGCTTGGGTAGAATGTGTACGGCTTAAGTAATGATGTGAAATACCCTAAGCGAATTTATATTATATATATTATGTCAGCTTGAGTTTGGTTTCAGTTCTTTACTTAGTAAGAGTGCCTGTGGTATGTTGGACTGGGCTACTTGGTGGCTGAGGAAACGGCACCAAAGGCGCGGGTGGATGTGTGTAGCTGTGCATTTATTTGGATATGAGTCCTTTTGATATTAAGCGACATATTATGAGCGGAACGGCGGATACTTAACCTTGGGGCATTACTCCATTTCATCAGATCAACAAGTGGCAACCCCAGAAAGAATCTAAATCTGGTGTAAATAAATTATTTATTATAGTTTTAGTTTCATTTATTAAAGTAATTTGCATTATAGCTACATTTATAAAGTATTATAAATATATATTTATTTTAAATTGTATAATAGGTGCTTTTTCAAGAAATTATAAAACATCGTTGTTATTAATCCAAGAATTGTGTTTTGATGAAAATCCGAGCCATTTAACGTAAGCTTTATCTCCACTCTTCTTTATGATTTTCTCTACGAGATATAGGTTTGCGTGTTTGACTATCAGCAGCTCCAATTCATAAAAGCCTCCTGTGATTGGATTTCCTTGATAATCTTCCAGCTGATATGTGATGGGGTTTGTGTTTTGAACTTTAATAATTTTAAAAATATCAGTTGTCCAGTTTGGTGTATAGGCTTTCTCAAATATATGCTTGTATTTGCTGATGCGTACAAAATCTCAGGAACAACAATTTTTATATCATTGTATACAGTTGAAAGCATTTGTTTCTCATTTTAGGCGTTGATATCACATGGTCTCATTTTCGTAGTTCGATGTATTCTTGAGTTGTATTCAGTGAGCAGTTTCTTTACAATACCAATCCACTGATAAGTTCCATTAAAGCTGAAGTCCTTCCACATCATATCCTTCAGAGTTCGGATAAATCGTTCCACTATTGATGCTTTGAGGAAACTGTACGTAGAGTAATAATTAATTGCATGCGTCATCACTTTTAAAGAGACTGTTGTAGAATTCCTTTCCATCATCAGTCTGCAGGTTTTTAGGTATTCGTCCCTCACTTAATATAGACTGCATGGCATCTCTTACTTCTACCCCAGTTTTTCTTTTAATTGGAATTGCCCATGCATATTTGGAGAAGGCATCAATGACAGTCAGTAGATAGCTGTAACCCTTGTTCACATACTTGTAGGGCTCCATTTCAACCAAGTCTACCTGCCACAAGTCATCTAGTCCTTTGATAATCACATGACGTCGTTTAAAAATTTTTCTCGCTGGTTTATGCAGCTCATTTACCACATGTCGCTTACTCATCGTAATTATAAATGAAACAGATTTCTAAAGAGTTTTTACTCATATACACCATCTTTAGGTGTCAAGTCTTTCTTATTTATTACTGAAGTAAGCAGATAGTTTTGAATCTTCGCGATTTCATCATTGATATATTGCGTTAAATTTGTCATTTCTATATTAATAATTTTTCTTATTTCTTCAACACTTATTTTAATTTTCTTGTCAACACAGTCTTTGGTAGTAGCATTATCATTTTCAAGGGGCTCAACTAGTCGTTTTATACACTTTGAGTTTAGATCGCAGACTCCGCTTATCGTTAAATAAAATCCAATACCCCGGACTCCATGTTCACCAGCTAGACCCTAAGCTCCTTGTTTACCAGCTGGTCCTTGAGTTCCTTGTTCACCAGCTGGCCCCTGAGCTCCTGTTGGTCCGCTTTCCCAAGATATCCTCGCTTAGAGAAACGTCCAAACATGTCAATGCTAATCTGTAGATTGTGCAGAAGTATGGTAATGGAGTAGTATTTAAACTAAAATATCTGCTTCTCGCAACTCCTCCAGGATAGATACAATTTCATTGTTATGACTGGTGTTTCCAGCCTGCTTTGATGCCACTAGAAGACGCAGTCTATCCACTAATTCATTTGGATCATCCCAGTAAATGAGATCAATGTCTTCTTTAGGCAGACGCATTAGTCCCATGCCTTTATGCTGTATAAGTTTACTGATTAGCCGCTCTAGTACCATTTATTTGTCCATCTTCAGAATAGTCACGTTTATATGCATTGGTATCTCTCAAAATAGATCCATAATTAGTTAAATTCTCTTAAGTATATAGACTTTTTACAGGATCTTTCATAAATAGCAGCTCACATAACCCCAAAGTTGTTTTATAGCTCTTCCCCTTGATAACAATATTTCCTACATCATCAACATCAAACGTTGAATTACCGATTCTCCACGCGTTGTCATCATAATAAACTACATAGCTTGGATCAATTTTAGGGCTATTATCAGTGAATAGCTTTAAATAGTTTGAAACTATGTATCCAGAAGTATCGGGGGAGGTGGCAGGAGACCTTCCTGACAATATTCTTGAATGTTTAGGTGTTGCGAATTCTTCTTCAGATGTAAAGGAATAATCTCCATAATTTATAGGTGTGCTACTAGCCTCCATTTTAACATATTTTCATTTTGGAGGAGTAAAACGTTCCACAATTTCGTTGTCTTCTTCTTCTTCTTTTGGTTCCAATTTGACTAGCGGATCGTTTTTGACTCTGGTAACAAACTCTTTTAAGGGTTTGGTGATTGGCTTGAAAGTTTCTTCAAGTTGAGCTTCTGCTTCAATCCTTCCCATCCTCAGAGCTTTAAATTTCCTTCGCACTGCATTCCTTGTCTTGATGATTTTTTTTTAAAGATTTTCATTCATCTTCGATATTAACTGAATAACAGCTTTCCAAACAGCTCTGATAACAGCTTAACAGCTTTCTAAACAGCTCTAATAACAGCTTAACAGCTTTCCGAACAGCTCTGATAACAGCTTAACAGCTTTTCAAACAGCTCTGATAACAGCTTAACAGCTTTTCAAACAGCTCTGATAACAGCTTAAGAGCTTTCCAAACAGCTCTGATAACAGCTTAACAGCTTTTAAACAGCTCTGGTAACAGCTTTCCAAACCGCTCTGATAACAGCTTAACAGCTCTGATAACAGCTTAACAGCTTTTGAAACACTTCTGATAACAGCTTAACAGCTTTTCAAACAGGTCTGATAACAGGTGAACAGCTTTAATCTACTGAGCAGGTCAACAGGATTCGGTGTGCTTTCGACTGAGTTACAACTTCGACTTATGAATATTTCGCATGTTTCATCCTTTTATAGTGCAATGAAGGCATCAAAACCTTTACGGTAGCGCCCCTTGTTTAATGAGCTATCCTTATCAATCATCAGGAAACAATATTCATCCTTCCAACACGCAGCACAGGCTCTTCGAAATTTATCAAACTGCATGTCTGTAGTCACATGATCATTATAGATAAGTTTAAAATTCAAGTCATCTTGCTTGAATAAGATGATTACATTAGCATTGTCACGTATTAAGTGCTTTGGTATATGCGTATATGTTTGACAGAGATAGAAGCTTTCTATATCTTCGTGGCGATCCATGCAAAAATAGGATCGCACATTATCTTGCTTTTCACATGCTACATCATCGAAAATAAACACTGAATGTGATTTGGCTTCCTCTGATGGTAGAACGTCGCAGTTGTTTGAGAATGTATAATAGCCCAATCCTGATATGGGAGTCATCACTCGCTTCAGGTATTCACACTTTGGTTGATGTAAAGATTTTGAATATATGTAAATATTTTCATATCTCAGACCATTGGGATGTTCCAGCAAACTTATCATAACATTAGTTTTTCCACAATTGGATGGTCCAACAATGACGCTCCTTATACTTTTAGGCAATAGGGACCATGCTTCTTTTTCACCTTCATAACAGCTGTATCAGCATTTCGAACAGGAAAAGCTGGTTGTTGTTTAATTAACCGCATATTGACGACTAACGGGATTCCTATAAGTACACCTGTTTATATTACATTTCAACAGTATCATCGGAACCTTATAAGATGTCGGATCACAAATCAAAACGCTTCAGAAAATCTTTGAAAGGGGGCAGAGGACTATTAAATTCAATCATCAACAAATTACCTGTAGAATTACATCTACCGGGATAGCAGTACTGGGGACCAGGAGCAAAGTTACAACAAAGATTGGCGAGAGGAGATCCGGGCATTAATCCACTAGATGCAGCCTGCAAGGAACACGATATAGCATACTCGCGACATAAAGATGCAAGTGATCGACATATAGCTGATAAAATATTAGCTGAAAAACCTTGGCAGCGTGCAAAATCTAAGGATGCAAATTTGAGTGAACGTGCCAACACTTGGCTTATAACAAACGCAATGAAGGCTAAAATTAAGCTAGATATGGGTCTGAAGGCTAAAAATAAACGCCAACCCACATTCAGAGAAGCAGTGCGAAATGCACGTAAAATTTTAAAAGTCAGAAAACCAATAGACTTGATGGAAGCTACAAAAATAGCTCTTAGTGCAGCTAAAAATATTGTGAAAAGAAAGAAGAAATCAATTAAAACTCCACGAGTGATACCTGTACCAAAGGTTGGTGGGGCACTTCCATTCCTCATCCCGTTGTTTGCTGGACTTTCAGCATTGGGAGCACTATTGGGAGGTGCAGCAGGCATATTTAAAGCAGTAAATGATACCAGTGCAGCAAAGGCAAACTTGGAAGAAAGCAAACGTCATAACCAAGCAATGGAAACTATAGCGGTTGGTAAAGATGGAAACGGGCTGTTCTTGAAGCCGTATAGAAAAGGGCTTGGACTCTATCTACAACCTCAACCAAAAAACTATTAAAGACGCTACCCAAACGACCGCTAAACGAGTTGGATCTTCGCAAATATACCACACACTTGCCACACTTCAGGGGAGTATTTATGCGTGATAATCTACCTAAAAAACCATGGCAGCGAGAAAGCGGTATTGTTAACTTGGACATCTCAACTGGAGCAGGTACACACTGGGTAGCGTACTACAAGAAAGGTGATATCATCGAATACTTTGATAGCTTTGGCAATCTCCAACCACCAAGGGAGCTCATAAACTACTTGGGTAGTAATATTACGTACAACTACAGTTCTTATCAGAACTATGATGCAGTAATTTGCGGTCACTTATGTTTAGAGTTTTTATATAATTGTTATAGCCATTAATTATTATCTATAAATAAATGTAACTATATTGCAATTGTGACAGTTCATTATCAACCGCCATGTCATTAACACTTACTCTCACGGGAAATTCATCTCTACTCACTGCTGAGTACTTCCCTCCGCTGGAGCTAGCAATGGATTATGTTTGTGGATCAATTGATTTCCAAACATACAACTCTATACCAAATATTGATGTGAGCAATAATCTGGTTCATGTAGGGAATGAGGTTGTTGAGATACCTGTCGGATCCTATGAAATTGATGATATAACAAAATATGTACATGGATACTTGGATAAAGAAGGGAGAAGGATAAAGATTACAATAAAGGCTAACAATAATACATTGAACAGTGAAGTTAAGGCAACTGAAGAAATACTTTTTGAAAAACAGAGATCCATAGCTCCTCTTCTTGGATTCAATAAAAGAAACTTATCTGCTAATATAGTGCATACATCAGAGTTGCCAGTCAACATCATTAAAGTAAATACTATACGCATCGAGTGTAATATTATATCCGGATCATTTTTTAGCAACACACAAGTACACACTCTCCACGAGCTTTCACCGAACGTCGGGCCTGGGTATAAAATAGTGCAGGTACTCAAAAATGTAATCTATTTTCCTGTGAACCCAAACGTATAAGTTCTCTAACATTGAAGCTCCTTGACCAAGACGGTGACTTAATCAACTTCAGAGGAGAGACTATAACCACCAGGTTGCATTTGAAGCCAAAGCATGTTGATATACAATAATGACAAATACGAGATCGGAGCATACAAGATCATTAGTCAGCGGACAACCTTGAAGCGGTCAAGACCTAGACTAACACCTGCAAATACAGCATATTTACAATCAATAGGCTTAACGCTGAAACAATGAATAAAGGAATACTAGATATTGCACCAGACTCTCGCTTTGACAACAGTGTTACTAAATTTGAAACATCACTCCTATTCACCATTTCTAACATCATTTAAAAACAGCGATGAAATTCGTATCTCTGTACAACATCAGGACTTGAATCTTCTACCCATCAGGAGTTCTTTTACATTGAGGGATCTCTAAGAAAGGTGGATGGAACCGTTTCAGCAACTGCAAAATTAGCTAACAACGCTCTACCATTTCTTTTTGAGGAAATACGCCATGAATTGAATGCAGTGGAAATCCATCGTACAAGAAATCTTGGGATTACGACAACATTAAAAAACTACGTATCGCTAAATGCAAATGTAAGCAGGATACTACTGAACGGCAGTTGGTCACCAGATTCATCCGTTATACCAGCAATGGACTGTTTAACTATTGTGTACCTCTGAAATATTTATTGGGATTCGCTGAAGATTACAAGAAAATTCTGATAAATTCCAAACATGAACTCATATTGATCCGGAGCAGGACAGATGCTAATGCCATTATATCGCCCGGAGATGAGGTGAAAGTTGAAATTACCAAACTTCAATGGAGTATTCCGCATGTTACAGTATCCGATGATGAACAGCTGCAACTATTTAAAATTATCTGGAAAGGTCGCCCGATACAAATACCATTCCGCAGCTGGGACATATATGAGTATCCAGTACTACCGGAATCCACGCATCAAACCTGGTCAGTTAAAACTTCCACTCAAGTGAAGAAACCTCGATTTATCATCTTAGCATTACAAACGAATCGAAGGAACGATAAAACCAAAGATGCAAGCAAGTTTGATCACTGTCAACTCACCGATGTTACAGTTCATTTTAACTCAGAATCATATCCCTATGATGATTTGAATTTGAAATTTGATTTGAATAGATACGCATTGCTGTATGAGATGTATATAAAGTTTACACAATTATACAATGGTCATCAGTATCAGCCGTTCCTCAAATGGGAGAAGTTCAAAAACCGATGCTCCGATTGCTGTCATTGATTGCTCACATCAAAATGAAGCAATAAAAACTGGACCTGTTGACATAAGGCTAGAATTCAAGACATCTGAAAATATACCGGCTAATACAACAGCATATTGTCTGCTTTTACACGATCGAATAGTGGAATACAGTCCGCTGACAAGTGAAGTTAGAAAGTTAAATTAAGATGATGGCTGTCATCGTAGACGTCCAAGGATTTAAAACAAACCTCAATGAATTTATCACTGAAGAACTGGCAATTTTAAACAATGAAAACCAGATGCAGCACTTTATATTTCAACCGTTGTTCAGATACAAAGATTTGACTTCAGCAAAAAAGAGATAAGTAAAATGGCTTCAACACAATTTGCATGGATTCCGCTGGGATGATGGCTACATACCGTATCACAAGCTGTACACTATAGTTGAACCACTGCTTCGAAACAAAACTGTATATGTAAAGGGAGCTGGAAAAGTTCGTTTGATGCAGAATATAGTTGGAGAGGGTGAAATCATTATTATTGTCGAAGATGAATACAACTGTAGAAAACTAATAGAGATTAACTTAAATGCGCCATCTTGCCAAGCTCATATTGGACAATGTGCTATAAGAAATACTTTTATAATAAGAAATTTTACTGGAAATAGAAACAAGTGTTTATAAAACATAAGACTTTTCAATACACATACCCTAGAACCCTCACTGACTTCGTCTAGAATCTGTTCATTGTGATGTCATGTTGTAAAATTCGAAAAATGCTAATACCTACAACTTCCCTGCTAATAAAACGTGCAGGATTTGAAAACAGCAACACCATGATGACGTCATGCCGATATCTAAAATTCTCCCGCTAATAAGAGAAAACAGCAAAACCAAGGCATGCTGGTAGTTCTGGCTAAGGCCGCTACTCAAGAAATGGCGTTTGCGCCCGATCAAATGTCGCTAATATCTCGAAAACCAACGCCCGTAGTAACTTGAATTATTAATACGCTAATATCTCGAAAACCAGAGCCCGTAGAGTAATTCTGATGAAAATTTCATTACCCCCCTCCCTACCTTTATTATCTCCACCCCACATACCACCCATCTAGAATCCATTGGCATGAACAAAAATTTCCTACTATTAACTTTAATTATTAGTTCAAAACCAAAAGCCTACATTTAGGCGCTCAAGAAAAATCACAACAAAAAAGTCCTAAATGTAGGCTTTTTTATTATGATTTTTCACCACATATCTATCGAAGAAAACCGTAGTACCGGAGCATGCTGGTAGTATCAGCTAATGTCGCTAGAGCGCAGTCAAGACCAAAGGACACATCCCCGGAGCATGCTGGTAGTACCGGTTAATCCCGCTAGGGCGCAGTCAAGACTCAGTGGTGCATCCAACACATAAACCAGTACAGTAAAGTCACAATACAATGGTGCATCCAAGATATAAACCAGTACCGTCAAGACACAAACCTACATTTAGTATGGACTCAAACCACGTAGCGAGGGTGGCGCCATCTGTGGCGAAATCCTGGAAGCTGAAACAGTGGTCCAGAACCAGCATAGCGTAACTACTGAAGTTTTATTACCGCCAATTATTATATTTTTGTGTGTGAATGATAAAGTATAATACAGAGGCATTGAAGCCGTAAACGTGTTGCTGTCCCCTAAATTGTAAATTTAAATATATATTTAATTACATAAGCAGATATTCTTATAATTGATTTCTTTCTTCTTTATTCCATATCTTATTTAAATAATTCCCTAAGTACTGCTAAAATGGTTGGTTAATTTTGGACGTACTAAGCGATACTTTGACAGCTGATACGAGTATGAGAACAATTGAATTTTACAGAGTTTCTCCAGCCATACAATATAATTAATGCCGTGAGAGGAAAGTTGGTCATATATACTTATGTTATTGATAGCATGATATGTTTTATTATACATATTTATGTTATTGATAATGCGATTATTCTTCGTAAATTATTCAATTATACTAGTATGTATGGCTCATGAGTAGCATTTAGGAATATTTTAATTCAAATTGTAAGCCGATTGAAACGTAGTTGAAGCATTCACTTTATAGAGAGGTATGATAGAATTGGTATAATATTATTTGGGCTGCATCTAGAAATTCTTAAGCTCCCTGATACAGCCGTGCGATATTAGTATGTACGATTATGACGCCGCTCATTATTAATATCAGAATAATTAAAGGTGATCCATACTTTTTGATTATATATAGTGGATTGCTGGAAAGAGGAAGTGTAGAGTCAGCCTATTGGAGTTGTAACTAGATTACACTAGAAATAATATTTTCGAGGTTGCAAGTTTATTATTTAAGGTTTTTAAAATTGCCATTTCACTTGAGTTGTCGAAAACTCTACGCGATAATCATTTGAAATCATTTTGTAGTGCTCCTTCTGGAAAACATTAGCCTATATAACTGAACCAGATTATAGTGGCCATCGTAGCAGAGCGAATCATAATTTAACTGTGTTTATAGATATAGAATTGGTTCTAGTTGCAATACCTCTCTCCTTGCCTCTGGATTTTTATTACCGTAGTAAAATCATAGTCAATTTTGAATACTGATTTAATTCTCTAGTATTTAGTAGTAGTTTTAATTTTAACTTTCCTTTTTATTTTTTCCTTTGTATTTGAACATTTATCTTGTTTCGCCAATCAGTTCACCTTCTCTAAAACCAACTACTTTAGCTGCACAAGTAACAAAAGCGCAAAGGAGTTATGTTTTGTTAAGCACAGTGATTGTAAAGTTTCGAAACAACGAGGGATTCGAAGTTGAGTGCAGGGGAATACCAGATTCCGGCTCTCAATTGCATTTTATCACAGAGCAGCTGGCGAAGAAACTGTCACTAAGAGAAATATTTGGCCCATTGCAAATTCAAGGCATTGGTCAAGGCCGACAGAGGGCCCACAAGAGGATCAATGTAGAACTGCGATCAAGAACATGCAACTTCTCAACCAGAAATGAAGCGCATATTCCGCAAGAAATAACAACACATCAACCATCTCAGTATTTGGATATCACAAAATGGTCCATTCCACGGAATATTGAGTTAGCAGACCCGGGATCCATTGTCCAGGAAAATCGACCTGCTTATACGAGCAGACACCTTTTTCAGTTACTCTTAGCTGGACACATTAAACTAGAAGATACCTTTCCCATGTTGCAAAACACTAAATTAGGCTGGATAGTCAGTGGAAAAACATCGAGCGCATCCGTTACCCATGTTTTGTGTGGTATTTGCTCCGAAGAAGGAGAACCGAAACTAAATGAACAAGTTGAACGATTTTGGAAACAAGAAAAGGTGGACTCTACTAACCCAACCTTGTCGGCATCAGAAATCAAGTGTGAATCACACTTCAACCAAACCGTGAGAAGGGATAAAGCAGGTCGCTTTGTGGTAAAGCTGCCCTTCGCAAATGAAGCAACGAATCTAGGTGTGTCGAGAGACATATCGTTAATAGATTTTATTCGTTAGAACGAAAGCTAACTATAAACCCAGATTTAAGGGCACCGTACATTGACTTCCTTAACGAATATAAGAATCTTGGGCACTTGGAAGAGATCAGTTTAAAGGAACTTTCAAGACCATACTACTTCCTTCCACATCATTGCGTGACTAAGCCAGATAGTACCACCACGAAGCTTCGGGTAGTTTTCGTTGCATCGATGAAAACGTCATCGAACATTTCATTGAACGACATCTTATATACTGGGCCCACTATTCAAGTGAGCTCTACTCCATATTACTACGCTTTCGCCTACCACGGTATGTGTTCACAGCGGACATAGAAAAAATGTATCGTCAAGTAATACTGGACTTGGAGAATAAACAAAAATCCCTGTATTGGGAAAAGCTACAAAGACTTCGTCAGGCAAAAAAGTTTATCGACACCTCTGGCGGAAAAACAAAAGAATTCCTACTCCTTATAAGAACAGAGCTCAAAATAATTACTGAGCTCTTCTCAGGCCATTGCCCTACAGGTATGACCTAAACAAGCTGGGTTTGGCTGAGACTTCATCCTGCCGCTTCTGTCAGGATGCTCCCGAAACCTCGGACCACTTGTTCTGCAATCGCGAAGCATTGGCCAGGCGGAGTTTAGTCCACCTTGAACATGCTTTTCCTCCACCAAGTTACGTGTGGAACCTCAATCCCAGAATGGTTCTAGACTTTATGAGCAGTCTGAACCTAGAAATGGAGTGAATTCAACGGGGAGTCACAATAGATCTTTCAGGTCGCAGTGATTGCGAGGCTAACGCCTATACACGCCTTCGCAAATCAAATTAAATCTATTACTGGACAAGGATGACAGGAAATATCAATTAATCCTGTGGAGGGATGATCCATCCAAGCAGTTGAAACGCTATCAATTAGCTGCGGTTACGGCTCCGCACTTAGCAACGAAAGAGTCTTCAACGACTGGCAGGCCAAATGGCAGAACAATGCCCTCTGGGAGCCTCCAAACGCATTCAAGATGACGTTTTGACTGGTTGCAATAGTCTCAGTGAAGCCATGGAAACACAAGGACAACTAACTCAAATTCTCCAATCTGGAGGATTCAAATTACGTATGTGTTGCGCGTACCATACTGCATTATTAGAAAATATTGCTTCAGAAGACAAGACAACGCAGCTAGAACTACATGACAATAATGACTGCCACATAAAGACTTTAGGAATAACATGGCAACCACTTTCTGATGATTTTTCCTTCAAAACTCAATGGCCAGGTGATCAAACCAAGAGTAGTGTTTTGTCAGACATAGCTCATCTATTTGACCCTCTTGGTTTCATGAGTCCGGTTATTGTAAGGACGAAGATTATCTTACGAGAATTGTGGGCACTTAACTTTGGCTAGGACGATTAACTATCAGACGAACATAGCTCTATCTGGATCAACTTTCGTCAGAGTCTTAGTGTCTTAAATGGCATAATACAGCGAAATGTTAGTTCAGGAAATGTGCCGCGCTTTATGCAATTACATACTTTCTCAGATGCATCTGAACAAGCATTAAGGGCTGCAATATATATACGATCTATTCTCCAGAATGGACTTATCATAGTGAGATTGCCAAGGAAAAACGTAACAATACCCAGATTATAGTTATGCGCTGTAAAGTTAACAGCCAACGTAATTCACCGAATTAAAAGGGATTTGAAATCGAATCACCCCTGTTATTATTGACCCGATTCAGAAATAGTGCTAGCCTGGCTAAACTCATCATCATCTTCACATTACACATTTGTAGCGAATCGCATAGCTGCAATCCAAGAAGTAAGTACAGCCAATCAGCCGGTCCATGCACCATCAAAACACACAGCCGATCAGTGGATCCATGTACCATAAAAGCACAACCTTGCGGATCTATCTTCACGGGGAACTAGTCCAGAGCGCCTAAAGGACAATTTTCTATAGTGGTATGGGCCACTCTTCCAACATGGGCATCAATCATCAGGGCCGCTTAAACCATCGAATTTTACGACAGATTTGGAAAAGAGACAGGCAAAGGTGGTACTTTCAACAATCACGAGGAGGATTTCTATATTAGAAGATATTGGCCACAGAAATTCGATAAATATGTACAAAGAACGTTGGCATACATTCTAAGATTTATTGAAAATATCAGTTAATTGCCGAAGGAATGTAAAAACTATGAGCTTATCGCACAAGAATTAGATGGTGCATTAATATCCTACAGGAAGTTCAACTACAAGGTTTTGAAGAAGAAATAGCACATCTTCAAGGAAGTAAGCACGTTAATGCAAACAGCAACTAATTCAGTCTTACCCCATTCTTAGATGAAACGGGAATTATAAGAATTGGAGGAAGGCTTCAAGAATCCGAATTGCCTTACGACGCTAAACATCCGATTCTTCTACCATATGGCCACCAAGTAACCAAATTAATAATGCCTCATATTAATGAAACAAACTCAAACATAGGCGCCCAAGTACTACTTTAAATAACAAGACACAAAATTTGATCCATCAAAGGAAAAACCATTGTCAGGTCAATAATTCAAAATTGCATCCGTTGCTGCAAATTTAAACCGAAACTCTTTCGTCAGTTTATGGGAAATCTTCCTGCTCACAGAGTTCAACCGTCAAGACCATTCATCAATATGGGAATCGATTTCTGTGGACCGTTTTTTATTCATTTCAAGCTGAGAGACCTCAAAAATAATACGTGGCCATATTTTATTGCTTTTCTATAAGGCAGTGCATATAGAAGTGGTAAGCGATCTTAGTACTGATGCCATTGTCGGAACCCTGAAGTGATTCATGAGCAGGCGAGGCAACTGTAGAAATATTTAATGTGACAATGCAACTAACTTCGTGGGAGTCAGCAACCAATTAAAAGAGATTCAACAAGCAGTGTATAGTAAAAATGCTGATGGAAAAATAACACAGATCTGCACAAATAGAGGCATTGACTTCCATTTTACCCACCAAGAGTTCCTCATTTCGGTGACTTATTGAAAGCTGCAGTAAAGTCAGCTAAGCATTGGTTCAAAAAGAGTGTAACTTCAGCTTCCGTTACTTTAGAAGAATTAACGACAATAATGTCAGAGATTGAGGCAATTTTGAACTCAAGACCTTTATTTTCTAATTGGTGAACCATTAACAAGTGCTGTTGATACCAATGCACATTCCTCAAAGACGTCTCTGCTCATTGGAAACAAATATAAGAGTTAAAAAACCAGTTCTGGGAGCGATGGACAAAGGAGTACTTATGTGAGTTGCAGCATCGCTACAAATGGAAGCTGCGCTGCGAAAACGTCCAGCCAGGTACTATGGTCGTGATAAAGTATGACAATCTCCTTCCTTTAAGCTGGCAATTTGGACCAATAGTCAACACCATTAAGGGACCAGATGGCTTGGTTCGAGTGACTGTAGAGCAAGAACAAAACACATCTGCCGGAGTTGAGCCTTCAGCAGATCCTAATATCCAGATCACCCATCCTTCAGGCAACAAGCGAGAAGAGAGAGAAACGCGCCACGGAACTCCTGCCAACAAATCCCGACGTGCAATCTCACCTATAAATTTGGTTCTTCTGGCATGCCTGATTGTAACAATATTAGCGGATAATCCAATACAGTTATCACCTTTTAAAAATCAACCAGGATTGTATTTTGAAATCATGGGATCCACTCACCTCGTGACCAACGGACCAATGGAAACTGGTCACATACTGCAACTTGGAATCATACTGGAAGGAGATTGAATGGGATAAACAATTTAAGGAAGATTTGTGACTCAACAAGCGATACTCAAGCATGTACACAAACAGTTCTTCAATTTTCCGACACGCTAACAGAACTCGAAAACAACAAGGCATTGCTCACCCGTAACTCGAGTCCAAGACATAAAAGTGCCCCATTAGATATTGTTGGAAATCTTGCCCATTCCCTATCTGGAGTATTGGATTCGACTAACTAATGCCGAGATAATGTCTCAAATAATAAAGAATTGTGAAGAAAATCAGCAACATCTACTGGAATTATTAAAAAACAAAACTTCTGTAGTGGACTTAACGGTAAATTCAATTCAATTCAATTTATTTTCAGTTAATTGTACAAAGAAGTCTTAACTTAAAAATGTACGTAGTATGACTTAATTGTAGTAGTGATCGCACAATTTTAACAATAATTGAATTAAGGAAAATAGATAGCTAGATACTAATAAAATAATTCATATGCAAGCATAAAAGTAAGAAAAATACAGAAATCTTAACACTAATTTCAGGGAGAAAAAAGACACTAATTCTAATTCAACCAAATAATAAAAAAGAAAGAGAAAAATAGTAAAAAAAAAACAAAATACAAAAATTCTCAAATAGCACAAAAAAAAATTTTGTTATATATGCACATATAGCTAAAAAGGGGAAGGGAACGCGAGATAGGAAGGAATTAAGGAAAGGGAATTTTATCTCAAATGTTTTCTTGTGAAGATAAATATTTTATAATACCTCCATGAGTTTATTTTTGAGTACTTGCCTGCTCACCGGAACATGACGCTTTAGTTCGTTAGGTAAAGAATTTCAGAGTCTGACAGCGCGGACGAAAAATAATCGTTGGCTCTGAAGATAATTATATCTAGGTACCAGTAAGTTGTTCGAACGACCCGATGTTAGGAAGTGCACCTAATTAATTAAATAACGAGGTAGTCCAGTCCAAATTAGATTGAAAAGAAATATGCAATTTCATATTAGATAAGTCGCGAGAGAGCATCCCAGCACATTGTTAACTACATGTGAGACGTCGTCAAAGCGTCGCAGGTTATATGCATATTTTACAGCAGCGTTAAATGCCACGTTCAGACGATACGCCGATGAAGAACGTACCATACACTCGTCCGGAGACATCTTTTATGTGGTCATTCCATGTTAGAGTTTGGTTGAAAATAACGCCAAGATTTCTTACCGTCTTTTCATATTGTAATGTTGAGCTCCCTAAATTGATACGAGGGAAATATGATGTATCCAAGATGTTCTTGTGAATAACCAAACACTTGCACTTCTCAATATTCAAATCCAATTTATTAGATACGCACCAAGAGAGTATTGCCTGAAGATCAGCATTCAAGCAGCAGGCACCATCTTATATAAGTCCTAGAGGTCGAGAGATATAAATTTGTACGTCGTCAGCATCTTCTATAAGTCCTAGAGGCCGAGAGATATAAATTTGTACGTCGTCAGCATACAGATGTATATTAACGTGACTGATAACTTCTGTTATATCATTAATATACATAGAAAATAGTAGAGGTGAGAGTATGAAACCCTGAGGGACGCCTCTTTTACCACCAATATTAACTCTTTGAGATCGATGTACTAAAAAAATGTTTAATAAATTTAACCGATCTACAACTAAACCCAAATTTCAATCTTAATTTGCGACAGAGAATTCCATGATCTACCTTATCAAAGGCATTTGAAAAATCTAATAATGTTAGGAAAGATACCTCATCATTATCAAGGTTACACCGAAGATCATCAGTTATCTTGAGCAGCGCAGTGATACAGCTGTGTTTAGCTCGAAATCCGGATTGTGAAGCAGAAGTAATACTGTGAGATTCACGAAAAACTGGCATTTGGTCAGCCACGTTTCTCTCTAAGCCATTAGATAAACAAGATAATATACTGATTGGACGGAGATCCTCAACCTGTCAAACTATTGCTTTCCTGGGTATGGAGATAACATTCGCTTGCTTCCATCTAGGTGGGAATTGAGATCTTATAAGGCAGGCGTTATAGGTGTCAGTGATAGCTGGTAATGCAAAATAATTATTTTCAAAAATTTCAATGAGATCCGATCCACTTGGGTCGCATAGGATTTGATGCTACTCAAAGCCTTAAGAGTTTTCAATTCGTTGACACAACTAAAATCGAACTGCGGATAACTAGTTCCAATCGACTCGAACGACATTGAAGTGATAGTGTCAGGAACGGTGCAGCTTGAGGACTGGACAAAATAATCATTGCATTCATTTGGATCAAAATTTATATATTCCTTACCGGATTTGTGAATACCACATTCTTTTAAGTTTTTCCATAAAACTCTTGCTGGTAAATTGGGATCTAATTTAGTGGCATAATAATTCGATTTGGCTCGTTTAATAGATGCTGTGACATATTTCTTAGAAGACGGAATCGCTCCCACAGTAATGGACTTCTTATCGTTTTCCACCTTTGAAATGCTTTGTTTCGTGCTGAAATAAGCCTCTTAATTTCTATCATACTTTCTGAAATCAAAATTGGTGCCACATGAAACGAGATCAAGCAGTCCATTTATATATATGTCAGTGCATATACATATATAAATAGACTGCTTGATCTCCTGTTTCATGTGGCACCAATTTTGATTTCAGAAAGTATGCTCTCACTGTCAATGCTACCAATTGTCGTAAACTGGCGTTATATTTAAATTATTTGGGAATTTACGTATATGCATGTCCGTGGGATTTACCGAATTTACCACAAAAGTATTTGGGATTATTTGTATCGTTAAATTTTAATTATGTGTCGAAGGAAGTGTTTTTTTACAAGGATTTTTACAAGCAATTTCTCGTTCCTAATCGTTACAGTTCAGTGGGAAAGTATGTTCTCACGGAAAGAGACAGGAATATGAAAGTGGTGCCATTTGCTTTCATGCATTTTTGGTTCAACAAGCAGTCAATTTATGTCAGTGGTTCTCTTCGAATCGTTTTACTAGGGTAACACAAAGGTTGCACAGGTATTGTGCCTAGGCAATGTTCTTCTGAACGGGCGGCAATTAAGCCAATTGAATTGTTGCGGTTCAAAAGACAGCCGCCTTTACTTTTGATGCACTTTTGGCTTCCCTCTTTAATCGTGAGGTAATTTCAGTTTCTCGAATTTTTCTTTTCACGTATTAAGGGATTAAGACGGAGGGCAGTGGAATGCGGTAGCAATAATGAGGGAAATATTGAACATTTTTTGAATTCATAATATGTTTAAAAGATAGATGTGATAAAGTTGTGTTGTACCAAAGAACATATAACTTAACAAGAAGCTTCATCTGGCCTCTAAAAGTGCACAAGTTGTATGGTTATTTGTTGATGCGATCGGGAAGTAATAGACGGGAAGAAGCAAGGATTTGAGACTGAGAGAATATGTCGGTTCTCTCTGTTCTCCGCCACCCCACAGCTGTACCTGACACCTGTACACACGCCTACGCCAGCAGCCATGCACAGTTTTGTTTCACTATGCTGCCGCTGCCTAGTTGAAGTGGCGAACCGGTTTCTCTATTAATTTATGTACTCGAACATTTTTCATATGAAATTTTTCACAGATTTTTGTAGCCGAGGATACTTTAAAAGATCAATGACCTTAATTTAACCCTTTGGGATAAACAAGTAAATGATTTACTGGTGACGGAAAATTCTTGTTTTTAAGCAAAATATAGAACTTTGGACAATTTGTGTGCGATCCAACGAGCTTTATTGCAACAGTGAAACGCTTTTCAGAAGATAGGAAATGCTTTTCTAATTTAGGTGTTTCTCCAGCTAATCCTTTTATTTATGATAATGGCAATAAAATATACTGCATGTTTGATTTCCCACATTTAATAAAATCGCTTAGAAATGGTCTTTTGAATTGCGATTTAAAAACTCCTGATGTAATTGTAAGTTTCAAGGTTGTATCGGAATTGTGGGAGCTTGAAGTAAATAGAAAAAGCAAAATGTGTACTAAGTTGACAAAGCAACATATATTTCCCAACACATTTGAGAAGATGAGGGTCAAATTAGCTACTCAGATTTTCAGCAGAACAGTACAAGCTGCCATTAAAGCAGTTGCTGGCACATTAGGTTTTCAAAATACCAAGAAGGAAACTGCTTTGTCAACTGCGAATTTCATTGAGAAAATCGACAGACTTTTTGACTGCGTAAATAGTGGCTCTTTACATTCTGACAACTTTTATAGATCCGACATTCAGTATCATATCAGTACTAGTATCGGACATCGATTTAAGCTCCGGTAATTATGTTAACTACTTTTTAAAAGACACTTTTGAAAATAGCTCTAGTACTAATACGGATCTGCTTTCAATGAGGTATTTCATAGGTTATGTAGCATTTAAGATTTTTCCTAAATTGAATTGTGATATATGTAAGCGTAAAGTCAGAAAAGAAGATGAGGTCTTAACAGCTCCGTCGGAACTCTTCATATTTCAAAAATATTATAGCTCTGCTACCGATTTTGGTAAATTAAATGCCCCGTTACAAGAATTTCTGGAAGTAAACAAAAAACACATTCTAGTTTTTGATAACATTTTTAATTCACAACCGGAAATAGTGGGCATTAAACATTTTACCACGGAGAAGTGCAAACTTGCAACTCCGGAATGGTTTTCTGGCGATTGTTTTGACCATACACTGATATTATTGGACTTCTTACTTTTAGTTCTTCTCAGAAAGCACTGTATCTGGGCAGTGGAGAAAAATGAATTGAAAAAACTTCGGAAAATACAAGTTCTTACTGATTAATTATATTTTATACATATTATATTCTAACTTTTTATTTATCTATACCTTAAAAATTTGCCTTTAAAATTTGTTTGCATTATTGTAAGACAGTCCAACAACAGAGTAGAGACCACGAAAAATCGCCCAACTTTTTTGTCAGTTGTTTTTGGTATGTAAAACGGTTAAATAATGCATAGGTATATGATTATTGGAAAGTATTAATGGGTGTTAGATATAGGCATAAGAACCGCACAGCTTATTGGTGCATATCGGAGGGAACAGTTGGTAAAATGGAGGAAAACTATCGGAAACGAATATTGAAAAAATTGTCACTCTAAAATCCCAGTACCACAAGTACCCAGCGATATCAATAAAAGGGATAACTAGCAGCGACAAGCACAGAACGTGGATTAGGCCACTTGAGGAAACCACGATAAAAAAAAACGCGCCTTGGACCTTACCTCAAAAGATGGTGCGGAAAGAAGTTCATCGAAACATTTTCATAATGACGATTCAATACTGCAATACTTCGGCGCTGTACTTATGTTTATTCAACTGTTTAAAATAAAAAACAAACAAACACCAGGAAAGGGTTGTTCAATTAAGTTAATTTTTGAGATGTTATTTACTATATTTATGAAAACGCTATGTAGGTACAAAATTGCAACTCTCTACATCTACGCGTACTCAGGCAATGTCCAAATGTGAAAAACGAAATTTTTGTATAGCAACCCTACAAAGGAGTTATCCGATTTGTCCCATTTTCGAGCTAATAATATTTTAGTGTACTAAAAACTTTTTTAGAATACGAAATACTATATATATACATACGAGTATATATATATCCACTTCAAAAATCAAACATGCATAGATCGGTGACCATACGAAATTTTATACGGGCATTCATCTAGGGTATCATAAGAATTGGTCGTAGACCAATCCTAGCTTTTTTACTTGTTCTTAATCATTATCGTCCAATAATATCGCCATCAAATTATCTATATCGAAAAAGCCGAAAAAATGAATGGCTATCTACATTTATAAACAATTTTGCCCAGTCACACAATCAATGCAACTGACTGTGACTAGACAGCTTGTCGCCCACCAATTCTTATCCCATCCGCTCATTTTACTATTCTCCCACTGTTCCACTTCAATGCAATGTAAATGAAAATTCTTTCAAACAAAATAAAATATTATGGCTGGCATGGCATACGCAATGCAATGCATGAGGATGATGCGGAGCACAGGTACTGCCACTGGTGCTGTGCTGGTGCTTTGACGATGATGATCCGCCAGCCGGCACTCACCACTGGTGAGGTGACTGACGGCAGGCCGTCATTCAAAACAGAGTTCGCATAAAATTTATGAAAGCGGGTCGTATTATCACCACCGATGAGTGGCGGATCGTTAACAAGCAGAGATTTTTCATACAATTTGTGAGAGCGGGTCGTAATGGAGCAACCCGCCATACAAAACTTTTCAATATATGAGATGCGTAGTCTTTCTGTTAGATGTTCTTTGGTTGTACGCTTATCTGCATCTTTCATTTCTATACCGATTACACAGAAAATGTCCTCAAAAGTTGTCCTATAATTTTTTTTGAATATTGTACGAGCATTAAATGGTATGCCGTTATAAAGCGGATAGCTATTCTTAAGTGAAATAAATTTCGCCCAAGTACTACTTTAAATAACAAGACACAAAATTTGATCCATCAAAGGAAAAACCATTGTCAGGTCAATAATTCAAAATTGCATCCGTTGCTGCTAATTTAAACCGAAACTCTTTCGTCAGTTTATGGGAAATCTTCCTGCTCACAGAGTTCAACCGTCAAGACCATTCATCAATATGGGAATCGATTTCTGTGGACCGTTTTTTATTCATTTCAAGCTGAGAGACCTCAAAAATAATACGTGGCCATATTTTATTGCTTTTCTACAAGGCAGTGCATATAGAAGTGGTAAGCGATCTTAGTACTGATGCCATTGTCGGAACCCTGAAGTGATTCATGAGCAGGCGAGGCAACTGTAGAAATATTTAATGTGACAATGCAACTAACTTCGTGGGAGTCAGCAACCAATTAAAAGAGATTCAACAAGCAGTGTATAGTAAAAATGCTGATGGAAAAATAACACAGATCTGCACAAATAGAGGCATTGACTTCCATTTTACCCACCAAGAGTTCCTCATTTCGGTGACTTATTGAAAGCTGCAGTAAAGTCAGCTAAGCAGTGGTTCAAAAAGAGTGTAACTTCAGCTTCCGTTACTTTAGAAGAATTAACGACAATAATGTCAGAGATTGAGGCAATTTTGAACTCAAGACCTTTATTTTCTAATTGGTGAACCATTAAAAAGTGCTGTTGATACCAATGCACATTCCTCAAAGACGTCTCTGCTCATTGGAAACAAATATAAGAGTTAAAAAACCAGTTCTGGGAGCGATGGACAAAGGAGTACTTATGTGAGTTGCAGCATCGCTACAAATGGAAGCTGCGCTGCGAAAACGTCCAGCCAGGTACTATGGTCGTGATAAAGTATGACAATCTCCCTCCTTTAAGCTGGCAATTTGGACCAATAGTCAACACCATTAAGGGACCAGATGGCTTGGTTCGAGTGACTGTAGAGCAAGAACAAAACACATCTGCCGGAGTTGAGCCTTCAGCAGATCCTAATATCCAGATCACCCATCCTTCAGGCAACAAGCGAGAAGAGAGAGAAACGCGCCACGGAACTCCTGCCAACAAATCCCGACGTGCAATCTCACCTATAAATTTGGTTCTTCTGGCATGCCTGATTGTAACAATATTAGCGGATAATCCAATACAGTTATCTCCTTTTAAAAATCAACCAGGATTGTATTTTGAAATCATGGGATCCACTCACCTCGTGACCAACGGACCAATGGAAACTGGTCACATACTGCAACTTGGAATCATACTGGAAGGAGATTGAATGGGATAAACAATTTAAGGAAGATTTGTGACTCAACAAGCGATACTCAAGCATGTACACAAACAGTTCTTCAATTTTCCGACACGCTAACAGAACTCGAAAACAACAAGGCATTGCTCACCCGTAACTCGAGTCCAAGACATAAAAGTGCCCCATTAGATATTGTTGGAAATCTTGCCCATTCCCTATCTGGAGTATTGGATTCGACTAACTAATGCCGAGATAATGTCTCAAATAATAAAGAATTGTGAAGAAAATCAGCAACATCTACTGGAATTATTAAAAAACAAAACTTCTGTAGTGGACTTAACGGTAAATTCAATTCAATTCAATTTATTTTCAGTTAATTGTACAAAGAAGTCTTAACTTAAAAATGTACGTAGTATGACTTAATTGTAGTAGTGATCGCACAATTTTAACAATAATTGAATTAAGGAAAATAGATAGCTAGATACTAATAAAATAATTCATATGCAACTATAAAATTAAGAAAAATACAGAAATCTTAACACTAATTTCAGGGAGAAAAAAGACACTAATTCTAATTCAACCAAATAATAAAAAAGAAAGAGAAAAATAGTAAGAAAAAAACAAAATACAAAAATTCTCAAATAGCACAAAAAAAAATTTTGTTATATATGCACATATAGCTAAAAAGGGGAAGGGAACGCGAGATAGGAAGGAATTAAGGAAAGGGAATTTTATCTCAAATGTTTTCTTGTGAAGATAAATATTTTATAATACCTCCATGAGTTTATTTTTGAGTACTTGCCTGCTCACCGGAACATGACGCTTTAGTTCGTTAGGTAAAGAATTTCAGAGTCTGACAGCGCGGACGAAAAATAATCGTTGGCTCTGAAGATAATTATATCTAGGTACCAGGAAGTTGTTCGAACGACCCGATGTTAGGAAGTGCACCTAATTAATTAAATAACGAGGTAGTCCAGTCCAAATTAGATTGAAAAGAAATATGCAATTTCATATTAGATAAGTCGCGAGAGAGCATCCCAGCACATTGTTAACTACATGTGAGACGTCGTCAAAGCGTCGCAGGTTATATGCATATTTTACAGCAGCGTTAAATGCCACGTTCAGACGATACGCCGATGAAGAACGTACCATACACTCGTCCGGAGACATCTTTTATGTGGTCATTTCATGTTAGAGTTTGGTTGAAAATAACGCCAAGATTTCTTACCGTCTTTTCATATTGTAATGTTGAGCTCCCTAAATTGATACGAGGGAAATATGATGTATCCAAGATGTTCTTGTGAATAACCAAACACTTGCACTTCTCAATATTCAAATCCAATTTATTAGATACGCACCAAGAGAGTATTGCCTGAAGATCAGCATTCAAGCAGCAGGCACCATCTTATATAAGTCCTAGAGGTCGAGAGATATAAATTTGTACGTCGTCAGCATCTTCTATAAGTCCTAGAGGCCGAGAGATATAAATTTGTACGTCGTCAGCATACAGATGTATATTAACGTGACTGATAACTTCTGTTATATCATTAATATACATAGAAAATAGTAGAGGTGAGAGTATGAAACCCTGAGGGACGCCTCTTTTACCACCAATATTAACTCTTTGAGATCGATGTACTAAAAAAATGTTTAATAAATTTAACCGATCTACAACTAAATCCAAATTTCAATCTTAATTTGCGACAGAGAATTCCATGATCTACCTTATCAAAGGCATTTGAAAAATCTAATAATGTTAGGAAAGATACCTCATCATTATCAAGGTTACACCGAAGATCATCAGTTATCTTGAGCAGCGCAGTGATACAGCTGTGTTTAGCTCGAAATCCGGATTGTGAAGCAGAAGTAATACTGTGAGATTCACGAAAAACTGGCATTTGGTCAGCCACGTTTCTCTCTAAGCCATTAGATAAACAAGATAATATACTGATTGGACGGAGATCCTCAACCTGTCAAACTATTGCTTTCCTGGGTATGGAGATAACATTCGCTTGCTTCCATCTAGGTGGGAATTGAGATCTTATAAGGCAGGCGTTATAGGTGTCAGTGATAGCTGGTAATGCAAAATAATTATTTTCAAAAATTTCAATGAGATCCGATCCACTTGGGTCGCATAGGATTTGATGCTACTCAAAGCCTTAAGAGTTTTCAATTCATTGACACAACTAAAATCGAACTGCGGATAACTAGTTCCAATCGACTCGAACGACATTGAAGTGATAGTGTCAGGAACGGTGCAGCTTGAGGACTGGACAAAATAATCATTGCATTCATTTGGATCAAAATTTATATATTCCTTACCGGATTTGTGAATACCACATTCTTTTAAGTTTTTCCATAAAACTCTTGCTGGTAAATTGGGATCTAATTTAGTGGCATAATAATTCGATTTGGCTCGTTTAATAGATGCTGTGACATATTTATTAGAAGACGGAATCGCTCCCACAGTAATGGACTTCTTATCGTTTTCCACCTTTGAAATGCTTTGTTTCGTGCTGAAATAAGCCTCTTAATTTCTATCATACTTTCTGAAATCAAAATTGGTGCCACATGAAACAGGAGATCAAGCAGTCCATTTATATATATGTCAGTGCATATACATATATAAATAGACTGCTTGATCTCCTGTTTCATGTGGCACCAATTTTGATTTCAGAACGCCAGTTTACGACAATTGGTAGCATTGACAGTGAGAGCATACTTTCTGAAATCAAAATTGGTGCCACATGAAACAGGAGATCAAGCAGTCTATTTATATATGTATATACACTGACATATATATAAATGGACTGCTTGATCTCCTGTTTCATGTGGCACCAATTTTGATTTCAGAAAGTATGCTCTCACTGTCAATGCTACCAATTGTCGTAAACTGGCGTTATATTTAAATTATTTGGGAATTTACGTATATGCATGTCCGTGGGATTTACCGAATTTACCACAAAAGTATTTGGGATTATTTGTATCGTTAAATTTTAATTATGTGTCGAAGGAAGTGTTTTTTTACAAGGATTTTTACAAGCAATTTCTCGTTCCTAATCGTTACAGTTCAGTGGGAAAGTATGTTCTCACGGAAAGAGACAGGAATATGAAAGTGGTGCCATTTGCTTTCATGCATTTTTGGTTCAACAAGCAGTCAATTTATGTCAGTGGTTCTCTTCGAATCGTTTTACTAGGGTAACACAAAGGTTGCACAGGTATTGTGCCTAGGCAATGTTCTTCTGAACGGGCGGCAATTAAGCCAATTGAATTGTTGCGGTTCAAAAGACAGCCGCCTTTACTTTTGATGCACTTTTGGCTTCCCTCTTTAATCGTGAGGTAATTTCAGTTTCTCGAATTTTTCTTTTCACGTATTAAGGGATTAAGACGGAGGGCAGTGGAATGCGGTAGCAATAATGAGGGAAATATTGAACATTTTTTGAATTCATAATATGTTTAAAAGATAGATGTGATAAAGTTGTGTTGTACCAAAGAACATATAACTTAACAAGAAGCTTCATCTGGCCTCTAAAAGTGCACAAGTTGTATGGTTATTTGTTGATGCGATCGGGAAGTAATAGACGGGAAGAAGCAAGGATTTGAGACTGAGAGAATATGTCGGTTCTCTCTGTTCTCCGCCACCCCACAGCTGTACCTGACACCTGTACACACGCCTACGCCAGCAGCCATGCACAGTTTTGTTTCACTATGCTGCCGCTGCCTAGTTGAAGTGGCGAACCGGTTTCTCTATTAATTTATGTACTCGAACATTTTTCATATGAAATTTTTCACAGATTTTTGTAGCCGAGGATACTTTAAAAGATCAATGACCTTAATTTAACCCTTTGGGATAAACAAGTAAATGATTTACTGGTGACGGAAAATTCTTGTTTTTAAGCAAAATATAGAACTTTGGACAATTTGTGTGCGATCCAACGAGCTTTATTGCAACAGTGAAACGCTTTTCAGAAGATAGGAAATGCTTTTCTAATTTAGGTGTTTCTCCAGCTAATCCTTTTATTTATGATAATGGCAATAAAATATACTGCATGTTTGATTTCCCACATTTAATAAAATCGCTTAGAAATGGTCTTTTGAATTGCGATTTAAAAACTCCTGATGTAATTGTAAGTTTCAAGGTTGTATCGGAATTGTGGGAGCTTGAAGTAAATAGAAAAAGCAAAATGTGTACTAAGTTGACAAAGCAACATATATTTCCCAACACATTTGAGAAGATGAGGGTCAAATTAGCTACTCAGATTTTCAGCAGAACAGTACAAGCTGCCATTAAAGCAGTTGCTGGCACATTAGGTTTTCAAAATACCAAGAAGGAAACTGCTTTGTCAACTGCGAATTTCATTGAGAAAATCGACAGACTTTTTGACTGCGTAAATAGTGGCTCTTTACATTCTGACAACTTTTATAGATCCGACATTCAGTATCATATCAGTACTAGTATCGGACATCGATTTAAGCTCCGGTAATTATGTTAACTACTTTTTAAAAGACACTTTTGAAAATAGCTCTAGTACTAATACGGATCTGCTTTCAATGAGGTATTTCATAGGTTATGTAGCATTTAAGATTTTTCCTAAATTGAATTGTGATATATGTAAGCGTAAAGTCAGAAAAGAAGATGAGGTCTTAACAGCTCCGTCGGAACTCTTCATATTTCAAAAATATTATAGCTCTGCTACCGATTTTGGTAAATTAAATGCCCCGTTACAAGAATTTCTGGAAGTAAACAAAAAACACATTCTAGTTTTTGATAACATTTTTAATTCACAACCGGAAATAGTAAACATTTTACCACGGAGAAGTGCAAACTTGCAACTCCGGAATGGTTTTCTGGCAATTGTTTTGACCATACACTGATATTATTGGACTTCTTACTTTTAGTTCTTCTCAGAAAGCACTGTATCTGGGCAGTGGAGAAAAATGAATTGAAAAAACTTCGGAAAATACAAGTTCTTACTGATTAATTATATTTTATACATATTATATTCTAACTTTTTATTTATCTATACCTTAAAAATTTGCCTTTAAAATTTGTTTGCATTATTGTAAGACAGTCCAACAACAGAGTAGAGACCACGAAAAATCGCCCAACTTTTTTGTCAGTTGTTTTTGGTATGTAAAACGGTTAAATAATGCATAGGTATATGATTATTGGAAAGTATTAATGGGTGTTAGATATAGGCATAAGAACCGCACAGCTTATTGGTGCATATCGGAGGGAACAGTTGGTAAAATGGAGGAAAACTATCGGAAACGAATATTGAAAAAATTGTCACTCTAAAATCCCAGTACCACAAGTACCCAGCGATATCAATAAAAGGGATAACTAGCAGCGACAAGCACAGAACGTGGATTAGGCCACTTGAGGAAACCACGATAAAAAAAAACGCGCCTTGGACCTTACCTCAAAAGATGGTGCGGAAAGAAGTTCATCGAAACATTTTCATAATGACGATTCAATACTGCAATACTTCGGCGCTGTACTTATGTTTATTCAACTGTTTAAAATAAAAAACAAACAAACACCAGGAAAGGGTTGTTCAATTAAGTTAATTTTTGAGATGTTATTTACTATATTTATGAAAACGCTATGTAGGTACAAAATTGCAACTCTCTACATCTACGCGTACTCAGGCAATGTCCAAATGTGAAAAACGAAATTTTTGTATAGCAACCCTACAAAGGAGTTATCCGATTTGTCCCATTTTCGAGCTAATAATATTTTAGTGTACTAAAAACTTTTTTAGAATACGAAATACTATATATATACATACGAGTATATATATATCCACTTCAAAAATCAAACATGCATAGATCGGTGACCATACGAAATTTTATACGGGCATTCATCTAGGGTATCATAAGAATTGGTCGTAGACCAATTCTAGCTTTTTTACTTGTTCTTAATCATTATCGTCCAATAATATCGCCATCAAATTATCTATATCGAAAAAGCCGAAAAAATGAATGGCTATCTACATTTATAAACATTTTTGCCCAGTCACACAATCAATGCAACTGACTGTGACTAGACAGCTTGTCGCCCACCAATTCTTATCCCATCCGCTCATTTTACTATTCTCCCACTGTTCCACTTCAATGCAATGTAAATGAAAATTCTTTCAAACAAAATAAAATATTATGGGTGGCATGGCATACGCAATGCAATGCATGAGGATGATGCGGAGCACAGGTACTGCCACTGGTGCTGTGCTGGTGCTTTGACGATGATGATCCGCCAGCCGGCACTCACCACTGGTGAGGTGACTGACGGCAGGCCGTCATTCAAAGCAGAGTTCGCATAAAATTTATGAAAGCGGGTCGTATTATTACCACCGATGAGTGGCGGATCGTTAACAAGCAGAGATTTTTCATACAATTTGTGAGAGCGGGTCGTAATGGAGCAACCCGCCATACAAAACTTTTCAATATATGAGATGCGTATTCTTTCTGTTAGATGTTCTTTGGTTGTACGTTTATCTGCATCTTTCATTTCTATACCGATTACACAGAAAATGTCCTCAAAAGTTGTCCTATAATTATTTTTGAATATTGTACGAGCATTAAATGGTATGCCATTATAGAGCGGATAGCTATTCTTAAGTGAATTAAATTTCACATGGTACTAACGCTATATTCCGTGTAAAATGGCGGGAAATTTTAATTTATGATTTTTTTTCATTGTTTCATACTTATGTCTACTGCACCATAAATGTGAAAGGTATCGGAACTCGATAGAAACGTGAGGAAAGGCAATTACGTTGTCTATTAAAGGTAACTTGTTTCTAGTCGTAACGTTATGGATCAGCGGAGATGAAAATAAAAACGTTAAGTCACATACCGAACAGATGGACGGAGGAATAGACAGACGGACGGACAGACGAACATGTAAAAATCAAAATTATTTTTAATATTATGCGTTACAAACAATTTCATCATCTAGGGTATAATAAAACTTCTACATAGCAACGAGACAGTTACCAGATATTATGCATTTTCGAATTTTTCCTACCTTTAATAAATGAAATGACTATGTACAAAATATCAGTTGGTAGTAGGGTTGCCACTTTGATTCAATTGGACCGAAATTGGTAAATTTTTCTGTTCTTGGCTCCATGGTCCTTTTTCTTTTTAAAGAAGACCGTTTTCGTTTTACCTATAAAAGAAAATAAGTCTCATTCTTTTTCTCTTTCTAGGAATCTGCATTCCTCCAAATAATTTCTTTTTGGACTGCTGCTAAGAAAGACTTTTTATACGTTATTATATTGAAGGAAATGTAGATGCATTATTAAATAAATTGGAATCATGTATTTTAAAAACCTGCAAAGCTTGAACCTGTTTAATTATTTTTATTATGAGAGAGTTGTTTATTTTATGAATATTGACAAAGTCCTACTTACTTACAACTTAAGAATAAAGAATTAAAATACTTAAAATTGTGGGTCCCTATTTTTACACTTTAGACCTTGTTGAAAATATTTTTGACTTAACGTCGGTTCTAAAGCTTCCACGGTTAGAATTAAAAAAATTTAATGGTGATTACAATAAGTGGCTCCTCTTTTGGGAGTAGTATAAAACTGCAGTGCTGCTGATATAATAGGCCTTACTCCCGCTGAAACTTATTGTAGTGAAGCTATAGAAATGCTAAAAGGGGAGTATGGATCATCTGACCGAATATTTGACAAATACATGCAGCAACTTTTGTCCATTAACCCTGGAATGCTAACCCGTCTTAATATTTGCTTATTGGTAACCCTGAGTAAAAATTACAAAAGATACAAAAGATTTGAAATATTTTAAAGGAATACAATACCAAAAAAATGCACCGAAATTGAATGGCAAATGATTTATTTTCGTAAATAAGAGAGAATGGGCGGAGTTTTTCGATTTTACGCTCATAAAATGTATCCGCGTTTTTATGAAAACACGTTTTTCTGAAATTGTCCCAATGTTTTTCGTAGGAATTCTAATGTTTGTTGGTGTAATCCCATGATATGTGAACATCACGTTTTTCTGTTTACATTTGATTTGCTTAAAAGAGATTAAGTGGGGGAATCTCATGCTGGATTCGGGGAATTTTATTTGACAAAAATTGTACATCTCCTTTTAGTGCGTTGTTCATTGCGAAATTTATCTTTTTCTTGCCAAATGGAGGTAGGGTTACCCAATGTACATTATTATTAATAATTTGAAATAATTTTGAAGGTATTCAAAAAGATTTTATCATTCGGGTAATCCTACGTTTTCTCAATTTTTGTTTTTATCTCGTTGTCTCAGTCGCACTACAATAATGCATAGCCAAGTTCTTTTCCCCCATTCATGCAAAAGACAAAAGGATATGAGATTACCTCTTTGGGTCTAAAAAACAAGGAAAATTTCCTATCTTGTTCGCCTCTGTCTCTACTTATCCTTATTTATACTTGCTGTGGCATATGACGTAAGAGAAGTTCAGCTTTCAAGTAGAGGGTGAGTAAAACTTACTCACGGGTAGCATTCCAGTGTGAAGGCAGTAAAATCCCGATATGACGCTGGCGGCTTACGCAACTTGTATATCTCCATTATATGGGCAATACGGTCGCTCAATTCTCTTAAAGTGACACCTTCACAGTACAATGTGATGCTGAAGTCCATCATACTAAAAGCCCTACCAAATGATTTAAGAGTCGAATAGTATCGAATAAAAGAAAAATAGTGAAATAGTGAAACAAACGACAATGTCGGGTTACATCAAACAACGCTATTGGACATATCTACACACACCATCGAGTGCAATCCCACCATAGATTGGGAATCAACACGGAAAATTTTGATACAGCAAAGTTCGTCGAAATTATGAAAATAAAAGATATATTGTGGGATCCCCGATATGAAAATTTAAAAAGAAAAGCGGAAATATGGAACGAAATATAAAATATCAAATTAGTTTTGACAGAACTAAGCTGCAGCGTTGTATTCATACCTATCTACAAGGTAAGCGACAGAATGTGTGCCAGCACCAGCTCCAAGCGCAGGTCCACATTCTGTTCCAGCCTTAGAATGTATTTCAAACTTCGTTAAAGTTGAAGCTGAATCACCGGAAAAGGCCAGAGTTACACATTGAAATACAAGTGAGAGACGGTCTGCTCCAAATCTTCGTCATGCAGCCACGGGCTTGTTTACTGTGTCGCAAAATGCAAAGAATTGCTTTTTTTGTCAGCCCCCCGCTCATACAACGCCGAATTGTGATTCCACTAACCCAACAATAGCTGAACGAAAGGAAAAATTGAAGGCTGCTGGTAGATGCTTTAGATATAGGCACACATTCAAAGCATTCATCACGATATTGTAAAAATAAATACGTAGACTGTATGCATGCATCGGCTATATGTGATCCAACTAAGGCAGTAAAGTGTCAAATGGCAACGCAAAAATGCAATTCTCTGAGGAAAATGTAAACAATACCTGTGCAATAACGAAAAACAATGCAGTTAGTCTATTATCGCCTATAAACGAACAGGTCTTCTTACAAAAAGGTTACGGAATTGTATATAACCTAGCAATTCGATTTATTTTAAACAATGCAAGTATGCAAAATGTCGCAATAAAGTTAAACTTGCCGGTAGTTGGTGTAGTATCTTTAAACATCATTCCGCTTGGTTGTCAAAAAAATCCCCTCAAGACAGGGTATAATTGTGTTAAAATAAAATTAAGAGATCAGCATAGTGACAACTACGTAACGCCTTTCGGAAATTGTGCATCTTCCATTAGCTGATGCTCGCTCTAAAAATTTCGATGTAAATCCAGGGATGAGCTTATTAATAGGTGGTGAGGTGACTTAAACCACCAGAGTATTTTGGTTGGAGAAACGAAAAAGATTACGGAGTGTTTGGCAGCTGTGAATACGAAATTTCGTTGAACACTTCACGGACCTGCATCAGCGCAAATGATGAGCAAATCCAATAATGAGGAAATGATAATGTTTGTATATTACATTTTAATTTAGAAAATTTTTGGAAGTTAGAGTCAATAGACATTTATAACGAAAAGCAGGCAACGAATAACGATTTTTTACATAATTTTTTAGAAGAATCAGTCAAAAGGAACAATAAACGCTATGAAATGTCACTTCCTTGGATAATAGAAAATAGCAAATTAGATGACAATTTTGCTGGAGCTAGCGCGCGCCTACGCTGACTGACGCACCGACTAGCTAGGATCAAAAGTAAATTGACTGCATACGACGATGCAATTCAGGAACTACTCAACTCAGATATTATGGAAGTCGCCAGTGAAACGAATAGTCACTTATTATTTGCCACATCGAGCAGAATATCGGATCGACTGTCCTTATAGACTTCTGCAGTGGTCAAATTGGCGTTGTTGCTGATATCGTAAGGGCGTTTATGCAAATGTATGTTAGTGTAAACTGTAAAGGATCGTGACTCTCATGGTTTTCTATGGTATGCGAAACCATTAAAACCTAGATCAGCATTGCCACCTGTACAATCCTACAGATTTACAAGGGTAACATTTGGAGTAAATTGTAGTCTTTTTTTAATAAGTGCTGTTATAAAACGACATTTGCATCTTTTCAGCGACCAGTTTCAGGTGACTAACGAAATTCTTTCCAGACGCCTCTATGTCGATGATTTAGTTACTAGCCTCAAGCTGCGGAAAATTTATAGAGAGAAGCCAAAACTATCATGACAAAAGCATCGATGAATCTTCGCAACTGGAACTCAAACCATTCCGGTTTGAAAGAGGTTTTCATAAAGGAACGAGGTCATGAAAATCGCTTCTCATTCAAAAGGTTTGTTACGCCTCGTCTGATGCCTGAGCCTGGAAGTGATTATATAAGTTAGGATATATCTAAGTGTGCATGTATACTTACCTGATTTGTGTCCGTTTTGTCCAGCGTATCGTCCTCATTCTGAACTGGAATGATGCTGCAAAAGAATTTCTTTTATACATTTCAGAAATAGAATATCGATGACACTTACCTCAATTCCACTTGGAGAGATCTAAGCGATTGGTTTCAACGATGTGAAAGACCGGCTAGGTTGATGCGGGATTTCGTAAACTTGGATGTTAACTAATCAGCCTGGAAAACAATCAGTATACATGTAAGATTCATACGTGATGGATTAACATAAACACAACAGGTCATGAAAATCGCTTCTCATTCAAAAGGTTTGTTACGCCTCGTCTGATGCCTGAGCCTGGAAGTGATTATATAAGTTAGGATATATCTAA
Source organism: Dioctria linearis (assembly GCA_963930735.1). Taxonomy (NCBI): domain Eukaryota; kingdom Metazoa; phylum Arthropoda; class Insecta; order Diptera; family Asilidae; genus Dioctria; species Dioctria linearis. Next base: position 140,405,308 of record OZ005741.1, read on the forward strand.
GTGTGCATGTATACTTACCTGATTTGTGTCCGTTTTGTCCAGCGTATCGTCCTCATTCTGAACTGGAATGATGCTGCAAAAGAATTTCTTTTATACATTTCAGAAATAGAATATCGATGACACTTACCTCAATTCCACTTGGAGAGATCTAAGCGATTGGTTTCAACGATGTGAAAGACCGGCTAGGTTGATGCGGGATTTCGTAAACTTGGATGTTAACTAATCAGCCTGGAAAACAATCAGTATACATGTAAGATTCATACGTGATGGATTAACATAAACACAACATACGACATAGAAAACAGAAATTATGCACACATGATACATACGTCATAATATGTAAACGTAACACAACATACAGCACACAGCATACCTACATATGTTCATGATGAGCTGCAGCATTGCCGTCTTTATGTTCCAGGCCGTGACATTGAATTCTATGAATAAATTAGAGTGGTACGATTTCGAACTTCTCTTAGCATTTGCTCTTATGGAAAAATATGTTACTTCAACTTCAGCCTTCTGCACAATGTTCCTAACCTCGCACAATAAAAACTTCGTTGTACGCCCGAAACTTTATAGCCCGAATATAAAGAATGCACGGATAGAGGTGTTCCTAGCCTAAGGCAAACGTTGGTAAATAATTTTGAATAAAATTCACTTTAATTGAGGAATTTCAAGAGATTTAAAATAATAGAAAAGGGCTGTCAAAACAAAACTTTAATTGATGATTATCCAACGAAAACGAATTTTAACAGGATATTCAAATATATCAGATTAAAGCGTATTTTCTCCCGATTATTTAAAAGAAAAATATATATAATATTATTAAAAATTTAAACTGATTCCAAACGGTCAGTACCGATTGGGAGGTATTTTGGAAAATATTGGAAAACTTCCAAAATTGGGGGCGATTTCTGATAAAGCCGACGGCCTTGGTAGGTGAACGGATCAGTCTTTGACAGAAATTCGGAGCAATAACTAGTGTGCAGTTTAAGTGGAGAAAATTATTTAAAATTGTAAAATAATTAGTTAAAGTTGAAAAACAAATATTTAAAGTTGAAAAAAAAAATTCAAATTCGAGCGAGGTGATAAAGAAATATTAAAAAGAAAGAGGAGGAGAAAGGAGGAAAATCTCGGCGGACTAAGAACAAAAAAAGAGAAAGCAGATTAATAGAAGCAAAATGGAGTATAAAAGAAGATAAGTACTGCCGTGTGCCATTTTGATATTTACATAATCCATAATTAATATTTATATAATATTTTTTTTTCGTGTTGAGTTTATTAAATGAGTGTTGCCTTGTATGCTGAGAAAATTTCATTTTCATTATTATTATCGAAGGAATCATGCAAGTTACGAGTGCTTTTAATTAGAAGTCAGAGATATATGCCAAGGTTAAATTTATACCTTTAAGCCGAAATAAATATTATAACGTAAACTTTAGAGCGGCTTCAATTTTATTTCTTTTTCCGCAACAAACTTATATAGAGTTCGTGGACTCAAACAAACCACGTGGCGCCCTTTATAGGTGATTACCACCCAACCCTTTCTGGCAGACCATTCTTATGCTCTGGAAACGGAGCATAACACCTGTAGTTTTTTAATAAAATTTTTATTTTGTGGAAATTGGAATTGTTTTTGAAGAGTTAAAAAAAATTTTTTGAGTAAGATGTTGCGGAATTTTGCTTTTTGAATACAAGGCAGTATAGCGAAAATTTTAAGTTTAATGTCAAATTCATGGGAAGGCTGCGAAACTTCTGACTTGGGGAAATCAAGGCAGTGCGTTTCAACAAAGTGTATAAGCATATATGAGTATATAAACATTAAAGAACTTAAGGGGAGCTTATCATAATTTCTTTAGTTAACCTGAAATTCACAATATGTTTTTTTTTGGCTTTAAGTTTATTCACAGACCACATACATACACATTCATATAGCACTTAATAAAGAATATTTATTTATTTATTCAAAAGTTAAGACGACAGTATACAGATACAGTTGTTCCATTAATATACTACCGTATAATTATTACAATCTTTTAAAAATTATTTAGAGAAACAAGAAATAAAGAAGAAAGGAAACAAGTTGTATGAAATTATGAACATTTGTTTTTTTTTTTTTTTAGATATGCTCACCACACTACTTAGTTAAAAGTTAATAAGAAATTCAGGCTTACAATTTCAATTAACGATAATTCAGGAGGTGAGTTAGAGAGAAATAATATTAAAAATAATACGAAAAGTAAGAGAGGGTGAAGAATGATGGGTTACAAGAATATGAAGGAAAACTCAGGAACGTGAAAATTATTTAGTAACCATTAAGAAAGAGAGGATATAACATAGTGGTAACCTTAAATCGCAGACCCGTAATATGGAAGTATGTAAAATTATACCGGAAATAAATTGCTAGAGGATATTTCATTAAAAATTATTTGCTTGAAACTAGCGAGGCTTCTATTATTAAATAAATCGACATTATCAAAGAAAGTATTATGACTTTTTTGAATACGGAAGATGGGTGATTTATTTCTTAAATTAGTTCTGGCAAATGGAAGATTAAACGTGTTGAAATTACGCGATAGACGAGATGTAACATTAAAGCTTAGGTTCGATATTAATTCAGGACAATCCACTATGTTGCTAGTAATCTTATACAAAAAAATTTCATCCAAAATAAGTCTGCGGTTTTGAAGTGTAATCATTGAAAAATTATTTAGTCGTTGAGGATATTCGCATTGAGTACCAGATAGTTTGTATTGGGTTTTCTTGTGAAACGCCTTAATGGAAGTTCCAGTTCATTTATATACGTAGGTTGCCTTTTATATTTTGGGATTAGAGAACAAAAACAAATATTAATCATCGAAAATCACTTTATTGTTTTTCAAAATATTCCCCATGAAGATCTATACACTTTTGCATGCGTTTGAACCAATTGTCGAAGCACTTTTTCCACTCTGATTGAGGTGTCTCCAAAACATGCATTCTGAATGCAGCAACCGCTTCTTCAGGTGTCGAAAAACGTTGACCTCTCAGTTTGTTTTTTACGTACGGGAATAAAAAGAAATCATTTGGTGAAAGGTCAGGACTATATGGCGGATGACTCATCAAATCGATGTTTTGGGTGCTCAAAAATGCAGTTGTTTGAGCCGATGTGTGAGAGCTCGCATTGTCGTGGTGAAGAGTGATCCGTCTTTGGCGGTTAGTTTTCCTGATTTCTTGGAAGACAACTGGCAAACAAATTGTTGTGTACCACTCAGAATTGACTGTTCTGCGTTGTTCCAGTGGTACGGTTGCGACATGTCCAGTTTTTCCGAAAAAACTTGCGACCATTTGCTTGGAAGTGCTTCGTGCACGAACAACTTTTGTTGGATTTGGCTCATCTTGAAACACCCATACAGTCGACTGCTGTTTACTTTCGGGCTCATACGCGTAAATCCACGATTCATCACCTGTCACGATGTCATAGACGTGTTTTGAAGCACCGCGATCGTATTTTTCGAGCATTTCTTTCGACCAATCGACACGAGCCTTTTTTGAGCGATTGACAAATTGTGTGGGATCCAACGCGAATAAATTTTTTTGACAGTTAAATGTTCATGCAATATTGAGTGTATGCTGGTCCCACTAATGCCTAAGGTTGTCTCTATCTCACGATAGGTCGCATGACGATCTTGCAATATCAGTTCGCGCACAGCATCAATGTTTTTCAGAACAACAACTGATTTTGGACGACCTTCACGAAATTCGTCTTGGAGTGAACTCCGACCACGATTGAATTCACCATGCCATCGATAAACACTGGTCCTTGATGGAGCTTCATCACCAAAAGTTGAATTAAGTTCATTCATGCACTGCTGCTGAGTTAATCCACGTCGAAAGTTGTAAAAAATAATCGCACGAAAATGTTCACGATTTAATTCCATTTTTGAGTAAGATTAAGCTTTTAACTTAATGTAAACAACACAAATAGCGCTCGTATGTCAAAACGTTCTGAGTACGTATAACCTCAAAAACGTCTAACTTTACGATAGAGCTGTCAGTTGACAGATTGCAATAACGAGGTTGCTAAATCCCGAAATATAAAAGGCAACCTACTATATGGAATAAAACGGATTATATGCGAAATGCGCAGATTTGAGAGATTTATTTCTTAGATATATTTTCGTAATTTTACTCTATCCACAATTGCACATATAATCACATAGCATTTATAATAAAGAAATAAGCCAAGCATAATATTTTATTTATTTTAATTATTTTTCTTTAAATATATTTTTGAAGTAGAACATAATATACAATATACTTTTATATACTAAATCCCAATTGAAGGCCAGCACTGTCACTTACTTTGGCTACATACAACTCAAAGTAAACACTATTTAAATTCCGTACACAGTTTTAATTAATAGCTACGTACATCAGCGCAAAATTTGTTTAAACATTTTTTGTTACGATTGGATTTTGAGTACCAGAGACTGCACTTTTGTCGATCCCCGTTATCACTTAAACTAGTTTCCATACATATTACTAAGCTTGGGTAATTTTCAAGTTTTTTTATTGCGCGCCAGTTCATCCAGAGAGTTAATCTAGCAATTATACAAACACTTGGATAAATTCTAGTAAGCCAAGCTGACTACATTAATGCTATTCAGCGTACTATTTAATGCAGATCACATTCCTGACCTAGCTCAATTATTGACCTAGTTTCGATAAATAAACTTTTTTTTTTGATATGAGGAGAATCTAGTAGACTATTGCGATCAGAGAGTAATTGATGGGGAATGTTTACGAAAATTTTCGGGATATTATTGCAGTGGGTCATCTTCAGCGATTCGATTTGTTTTATTTAGTGTCATGTTGAGGATAATCTTTGGCAACAGAAGAAATACCGACGGCTTTTTGGAAATTTTCTCGTGTACGAAATGAAATTCTTATGTTGGGAAAAATTAATCAGTACTTCATCTGATTTATTGTAAGGATTTGCATAATAACTTTCTTTCAGGGTTCTGACTACTCAATTGTAGTGGTTTCGGTTATTTATGCATTGACGTTGGTTCTATTGTTTTATTTTTCTTAAGAATTGGGTCTAGATTTCAGTTTACATTGTGTGTTCTAATTGGAAATTGATTTGTTTCTTGGATTTTCATAGTATTGTATATATATTATTGGAGATTATTACTTAAGCTTTCGTATATTCCGAGTTAAGTTCTAGTTTAAATATCGTACTTTTTTTTTTTACTATATAGGTATATATACAAAGGTTGATTTCTTCGGTTTTCCTTGGCTTTGGTTGTTACAAGTGAGTCGCTTAGAGATTCATTCTATATGAAAGTTTTCAGGCACAGACTTTTCTTAGCATCTGAATATTGTAGGATGGTCTAAGTCCAAGTATATTATTATTAAAGCACAATTAATTTCGATTGCCTTGAATGGCATTAGTTTGGCTGCCATAAACTGTTTTTTATATCGGTACAGTTGTACAGAATTGTTCACATTTCTAGTAAAATAATTTCAGTTATCGGTTTTAAGGAGAGTTTTGGGGGAAAAAATGGAAATAAATAGATTAAGTCAGAAAGAGTTATCCAATGAGCTTAAGATCAGGGGTCTACCAGTTGGGAAGCTCGAGGACATGAGGTCCAGTTTGCGTGCTGCTCTGGGAGCAGAAAAGGGTGGAAACTCAGTGATAGAGGTAGAGTATCCCTTCACATTTGAAGAGGATAATCTTGACGTAGATTGAATGGTCGCTTGCTAGGCTTGGGAGACCGATTGCTGAGAATGAAGACCAATAAAACGAAAATGCACGTATCCGCAGAGAACTTGTTTTGTCTCTTGGAACTTTGAAGCTTAAAGCTGATGGTGAAGATGAAGATAGTGATTCCTCTGAGACCGCCTTAGAGCATTCAATGGCTGCTACTGTCCTAACTAGTTCGCGATCACGCATTTCTCTTCATAAATGGGATGTCAGATTTTCTGGAGAACCTGGGCAATCTCTTAATTATTTCCTGGACAGAGTACACGAGTTAGCAGATGCTCGAGGAATCAATAAGCAGCATTTATTCCGATCAGCATTAGACCTCTTCACCGGCAAAGCTTTGATTTGGTACCGAGCAAGTAAAGCTGAATTTAATTCTTGGCAGGAGCTGGTAAAGGAATTAAAGAAAGAGTTCCTTCCAAGAGACTATGATGGCAGGCTGATGGACGAGATTAAGAAGAGGACGCAAGGCCGAGACGAGACCATTGGGATGTATGTAGCCAACATGAGAACATGTTCTCACGGTTGACAGATTCCTTAACTGAGATGCAGCAATTGCGAATCCTCAAGAGAAACATCAGCCCTTTTTAACAAACTCAACTTGGACTACAGGAGGTGAAATCAATTAAAGATTTAGTCAAGTTGGGAAGACGTTTGGAGTCAGTTCATGCATCAGTGGAAGCATTTGTTTCGCCACCTTCAAAGAGAAATAATCACCTGTTAGAGCCAGATCTTGCATATATATCAGTCGGCAACCCTCCGGTATCAGCCATTTCTAATCACGACTTAAATAAGGATGCAACAAGACGTTTAACATGTTTTAAATGTAGAAAACCTGGGCATATTGCGAGAAATTGTGGAAGTCCATTGCAATGTTTTGGATGTGGGGCACCAGGGGTCATACGGAGTAATTGTAGCACTTGTAACCGCAATAACAATAATCGGCAACAACCTACTAATGAAAATCGATCCTTACGGAATACGGGAAACGCGGGAGGAGCTCGAGTTTAAACGGCAAATCGAGTCATCCCAAAACAGCCGCTAAGACAAAAATTGTTAGAGGAATTGAGAACCATAAGAATGTCGATGACGAGTATGACACATTAGTGGATTACGTTTTCGCTAGGATCGAAAATGATACGCGTCCTCATTTACCGATTATAATATATGGATTGTAATTTAGCGGTTTGCTTCATTCAGGTGCTTCGCGGATAATCATTGCTGGGCCAGGTTGGGAGTTAATTAAAGAAACTAATCCCAAAGTTAGAGTTACGGATGCAAGAACAGCTAGCTTAGCGAATGGTGGTACAGTAGATGTACTGGAAGAAATCAGTCTTCAATTGAATTGCAAAATCGAGTAAAAATTTGCGATGTCCTTATAATCCCGGAATTACCTCATCAGATCATTCTGGGTATAGACTTTTGGCGTAATATGAATATTCGTACGGATTTCAACGCGAATTTAATTTAAGAATTACATAAAAAAATGTTGATTAATAAGGTTAGGATAAATAGAAATAAAAGTAATACCATTTTATACATATTTTCTCATCAATTGATTTTATACCACAATTTCAGTCTTATAGTGGATTCCCAGCCAGTGAGGACCATGCTGAATGAGAGGGCTGACCTGGTAGGAAGGCTTTCCCTTTCTTAAACTAACACTCTCACTTCAGGCAATTCACTTGCGAAGTGGGGACTAGGAAGGGACACAGAAGATTGATCCGATTGTTTTCCACTTAAATGTACTCGGCAAGAAAAGGAAGGAAAGAAGAGAAAAAAAATCAAACCCTCTTTGAACATTTTACGAATAAGACAAAAAATGTGAAAGCGAAGATAACATGCACCGAAATGGAATGGCAAATGATTTATTTTCGTAAATAAGAGAGAATGGGCGGAGTTTTTCGATTTTATGCTCATAAAATGTACCCGCGTTTTTATGAAAACAGGTTTTTCTGAAATTGTCCCAATGTTTTTCGTAGGAATTCTAATCTTTGTTGGTGTAATCCCATGATATGTGAACAGCACGTTTTTCTGTTTACATTTGTTTTGCTCAAAAGAGATTAAGTGGGGGATCTCATGCTGGATTCGGGGAATTTTATTTGACAAAAATTTTACATCTCCTTTTAGTGCGTTGTTCATTGCGAAATTTATCTTTTTCTTGCCAAATGGAGGTAGGGTTACCCAATGTACATTATTATGAATAATTTGAAATAATTTTGAAGTTATTCAAGAAGATTTTATCACTCGGGTAATCCTACGTTGTCTCAATTTTTGTTTTTATCTCGTTGTCTCAGTCGCACTACAATAATACATAGCCAAGTTCTTTTCCCCCATTCATTCAAAAGACAAAAGTATAAGAGATTATCTCTTTCAGTCTAAAAAATCAAGGAAAATTTCCTATTTTGCTCGCCTCTGTCTCTACTCTACTTATCCTTATTTATACTTGCTGTGGGCATTTGTCGTGAAGAGAAGTGCAGCTTTCAAGTAGAGGGTGAGTAAAACTAATGCTTATGACAGACATGGGATATCGATATCTAGATATTTAGAATATCCCGTTTATACACCATGTCTGTCATCAAATACACCCGATATACCCAGAAAACTAGTGGGTATAGACTAGATATCTAGATATCGATATCCTCTAAAATTACTGGGTATACCCCGATCATCGTCACTTGTTACGGTTCGCAGCGCCATCTAGTTGTTAATAATAATATGATAATGTGTCAAATTAAGCAAAAATGTGCTGTGCTTATCCAAGAAAGCGAAAAAGAAGAAGAAGACCAACAATTACTTGTCAACATGGAGTCGAAAGTGGCAAAAGTTCGTTCTCCCGGGAAAAATTATAATAAAAAAAGAAAAATATTAAACTCCGCAGAGACGATGTACATAATTGAAGTATGGAGAAACCATGATACTGATCTTCGGTCTAATAAAAGGAATATCCATATTTATAGTAGCATGCAAGAAGAGCTGAATAAAACGTACGGGCTGAAACTCTCAGTGGAGGGTATTAAAAATCGCGTCAAAAATTTGACGAAAAAATTCAGGTTAGTAGTGATGTTTGTGTTACAGGATGAATTGAATATAATTACACTATCCTTGTAACAAATTTACAGGTCAGAAGTGCTGAAGAGAGGAGCATCCGGTGGAGCGCCGTCTGGGAGTATTTTGAGGTGTTGCAAGAATTTATCGGGCACCATAAAAGTAACCGGGGAAAGGAATTTATGGAGGAGACCATATCTTCAAATATACTAGGTAATACAAACTTATTTTATTATTGTACTTTATAATTTATTTATTTTTAATTTTTTGTTTCTTAGATGTTGATGACATATTGGATGTTGGATTAGATGTTGAAAGTATTTACCCCCGCACCGAGCCCGAAACGTTAGCGCAGTTCTTACCTCAGATGACATCTCCAACACCTGGAACATCCTCATCGTCGGAAAATATAATGATGTCACCCCCACCTGTAGCCGCATCTCCAGTTCCCTCATGTTCGCGCTCTGCAAAAAAGAAAAATTTTAATGAGCGATTCTTAAAATTGGCGGAAGAGGAAGCAGATACATTTAAAAAAATTTTTGCGGAAGCGAAGGAAGCTGATATGCAACATATCCAAAAAATTTCGGAAACGAATGAGCTTTTAAAACAAAGCAATAAGTTGCAAGAGCAATTAATAAACTTCCTTACTAAAAATTAGAGAGATGTACTTTACTTTAATAAATATTTTTTTTGAAACTATTTTTTTATACTTACTAAATGATTCCATAATAGCGTTACGAATGACATTTCCTGAAACTGTCATATTTCCTGCTGTAATAGCCTTGTTCGGTTGTGATTTCCCCGGCAGCTTCTCCATTTCCGTCAACCAACTCTTGTTTATGTTGTCGTTAGTCTCGTTGCATATATTATGCAGGATACAACAGGCCTTGACAATTGAGGGGGCATTGTCAATGCGTACCTCTAAACCTTTTCCCAGACGGCGAAACCTCGCTTTTAAATGCCCAAATGCATTCTCAACAACTCGTCTACACCTGGATAAATGTGCATTAAAACGCTTTGCTTTTCGTCCTCGGATTGGTTGCCATGAAATGGAAAAGGCTTCATGAGTTGCCTAGATAGCCGAAATGCGGAATCCCCGATTAATAGCACCGGCACATGAACTCCTTCGATAACTTGGTTGTTACATTCAAAAATTGTATTTGTTGTGTGCTGAATTTTTAGCAATGAATTTTCGAATATTGTTGAATCATTGCTCCGACCAGGAATACCAACATTAATATAGGTAAAACGATACCTATAATCCACTGCCGCAAACAGAACTATTGAGTGCCACCCTTTGAAATTGTAAAAATCGACTGCCTCATCTTTTGGCGGGTTAATTTCGATGTGGCAACCATCAATTGCGCCGAAGCATTGCGGAAATCCCATTTTCTCAAATCCGCTTACCACTTCTTCGACTTTCACTTGCGAAGGTGGGTAAACGTTTAAGTATTGAGGCTTGAAGACCTGCCACACTTCATTCACGAACTCCAAGACAATTTCCCCAACTGTCGTTCTACCGACTCCAAATAAACTCCCGATTGTCCTATATTCCCCTGATGATCCAAGAGCATATAGGGCAATTGCTACCCTTTTAGCAAGAGAAATGGCACAACGCCAAGTCGTGCTCTAACTTGCAATCTTCCTCAATTTGTAGACTACGAATTTAAATGTATTCCTATTTACGCGAAAATAAGTTTTAAATTTTTCCTCATCGAACCGTGGTACTTCTTTTTCCCAAAACTGTGAATTTTCCACCTTAAAAAGAAAATTCAGTTAATAAATTATTCCAAAACAATTATGTTACTTTTAAACAAACCTTCGACCACAGTTTTCTTCGTTTCACACGAAATTGTGAATTGAGACACCACATCCGCCGATACATTTTGCACCTCAACCAGGATCTTATTGCAAAATAACGCAATTTTTTCTTTTTTCGTTCTAAATCTTGAATTTGTCGTATATTTACAATTATTTGTTGCCGTTTAGCCTGCGTTAAAGCTAATATATTTGTCACTTCCATTTCCAAATTTGTTGCAATTGGAGATGTCAAATGAATTGAAATGTCAAAGTACGGCTTGTCACATCAATACCCCATGTCTGTCATGGGTACTTTGATATCTAGATATTCGGAATATCTAGATATCAATATCTAGATATCGATATCCCATGTCTCTCATAAGTATGATAATGACTTGACCTGTAAATTTGTTACAAGGATAGTGTAATTATATTCAATTCATCCTGTAACACAAACATCACTACTAACCTGAATTTTTTCGTCAAATTTTTGACGCGATTTTTAATACCCTCCACTGAGAGTTTCAGCCCGTACGTTTTATTCAGCTCTTCTTGCATGCTACTATAAATATGGATATTCCTTTTATTACACCGAAGATCAATATCATGGTTTCTCCATACTTCAATTATGTACATCGTCTCTGCGGAGTTTAATATTTTTCTTTTTTTATTATAATTTTTCCCGGGAGAACGAACTTTTGCCACTTTCGACTCCATGTTGACAAACAATTGTTGGTCTTCTTCTTCTTTTTCGCGTTCTTGGATAAGCACAGGCACATTTTTGCTCAATTTGACACATTATCATATTATTATTAACAACTAGATGGCGCTGCGAACCGTAAGAAGTGACGATGATCGGGGTTTACCCACTAATTTTAGAGGATATCGATATCTAGATATCTAGTCTATACCCACTAGTTTTTCTAGGTATATCGGGTGTATTTGATGACAGACATGGTGTATAAACGGGATATTCTGAATATCTAGATATCGATATCCCATGTCTGTCATAAGCATTACTCACGGGTAGCATTCGAGTGTGAAGGCAGTAAAATCCCGATATGACGCTGGCGGCTTACGGAACTATTATATGGGCAATACGGTCGCTCAATTCTCTTAAAGTGACACCTTCATAGTACAATATTATGCTGAAGTCCATCATACTAAAGCCCTACCAAATGATTTAAGAGTCGAATACTATCGAATAGAAGCAAAATAGGGAATCGTAACGCAGCGAGTGCTAGTGAAACAAACGACAATGTCGGGTTACATCAAACAACGCTATTGGACATATCTACACACACCATCGAGTGCAATCCCACCATAGGGTAGGAAACAGAATGTGGCGCTGGCTGGAACTGTAGCGCAATTTGTCAAAATATAAGAGCACTATTTTCGTATGATAGCGACACAATGCAAAGTTGGCGCTGGCGCTGTAGCCCAATTTTAATTTTTGGCGCGCGCCAAGATTAACATTTGTAATTGCGAAGCGGTTCGTTGGAATGAATCAACATGGAAAATTTTGATACAGCAAAGTTCGTCGAAATTATGAAAATAAAAGATATATTGTGGGATCCCCTATATAAAAATTTAAAAAGAAAAGCGGAAATATCGAACGAAATATAAAATATCAAATTAGTTTTGACAGAACTAAGCTGCAGCGTTGTATTCATACCTATCTACAAGGTAAGCGACAGAATATGTGCCAGCACCAGCTCCAAGCGCAGGTCCACATTCTGTTCCAGCCTTAGAATGTATTTCAAACTTCGTTAAAGTTGAAGCTGAATCACCGGAAAAGGCCAGAGTTACACATTGAAATACAAGTGAGAGACGGTCTGCTCCAAATCTTCGTCATGCAGCCACGGGCTTGTTTACTGTGTCGCAAAATGCAAAGAATTGCTTTTTTTGTCAACCCCCCGCTCATACAACGCCGAATTGTGATTCCACTAACCCAACAATAGCTGAACGAAAGGAAAAATTGAAGGCTGCTGGTAGATGCTTTAGATATAGGTACACATTCAAAGCGTTCATCTCGATATTGTAAAAAGAAATACGTAGACTGTAAGCATGCATCGGCTATATGTGATCCAACTAAGGCAGTAAAGTGTCAAATGGCAACGCAAAAATGCAATTCTCTGAGGAAAATGTAAACAATACCTGTGTAATAACGAAAAACAATGCAGTTAGTCTATTATCGCCTATAAACGAACAGGTCTTCTTACAAAAAGGTTACGGAATTGTATATAACCTAGCAATTCGATTTATTTTAAACAATGCAAGTATGCAAAATGTCGCAATAAAGTTAAACTTGCCGGTAGTTGGTGTAGTATCTTTAAACATCATTCCGCTCGGTTGTCAAAAAATTCCCCTCAAGACAGGGTATAATTGTGTTAAAATAAAATTAAGAGATCAGCATAGTGATAACTACGTAACGCCTTTCTGAAATTGTGCATCTTCCATTAGCTGATGCTCGCTCTAAAAATTTCGATGTAAATCCAGGTGAGGTGACTATTACCAGAGTATTTTGATTGGAGAAACGAAAAAGTTTGCGGAGTGTTTGGCAGCTGTGAATACGAAATTTCGTTGGACACTTCACGGACCTGCATCAGCGCAAATGATGAGTAAATCCAATAATGAGGAAATGATAATGTTTGTATATTACATTTTAATTTAGAAATTTATTGGAAGTTAGAGTCAATAGACATTTATAACGAAAAGCAGGCAACGAACAACGATTTTTTACATAATTTTTTAGAAGAATAATAATATAAAATAAAAATAAACGCTATGAAATGTCACTTCCTTGGATAACAGAAAATAGCAAATTAGATGACAATTTTGCTGGAGCTAGCGCGCGCCTACGCTGACTGACGCACCGACTAACTAGGATCAAAAGTAAATTGATTGCATACGACGATGCAATTCAGGAACTACTCAACTCGGATATTATGGAAATTGCCAGTGAAACGACTAGTGACTGCACCTTTTATTTGCCAGATCGAGCAGAATATCGTTACGACTGTCCGTATAGACTTCTGCAGTGGTCAAATTGGCGTTGTTGCTGATATCGTAAGGGCGTTTATGCTAATGTATGTTAGTGTAAACTGTAAAGGATCGTGACTCTCATGGTTTTCTATGGAATGCGAAACCATTAAAACCTAGATCAGCATTGCCACCTGTACAATCCGACAGATTTACAAGGGTAACATTTGGAGTAAATTGTAGGCCTTTTTTAATAAGTGCTGTTATAAAACGACATTTGCATCTTTTTAGCGACCAGTTTCAGGTGACTAACGAAATTCTTTCCAGACGCCTCTATGTCGACGATTTAGTTACTAGTGTAGACTCGCCTCAAGCTGCGGAAAATTTATAGAGAGAAGCCAAAACTATCATGACAAAAGCATCGATGAATTTTCGCAAATGGAACTCAAACCATTCCGGTTTGAGAGAGGTTTTCATAAAGGAACGAGGTCATGAAAATACGCTTCTCATTCAAAAGGTTTGTTACGCCTCGCCTGATGCCTGAGCCTGGAAGTGATTACATAAGTTAGGATATATTTATATGTGCATGTATACTTACCTGATTTGTGTCCCTTTTGTCCAGCGTATCGTCCTCATTCTCAACTGGAATGATGCTGCAAAAGAATTTCTTTTATACATTTCAGAAATTGAATATCGATGACACTTACCTCAATTCCACTTGGAGAGATCTAAGCGATTGGTTTCAACGATGTGAAAGACCGGCTAGGTTGATTCGAGATTTCGTAAACATGGATGTTAACTAATCAGCCTGGAAAACAATCAGCATACATGTAAGATTCATACGTGATGGATTAACATAAACACAACATACGACATAGAAAACAGAAATTTTGCACACATGATACACACGTCTTGCCTTAATATATAAACGTAACACAACACACAACACACAGCATACCTACATATGTTCATGATTAGCTGCAGTCACTGGAATTGTCCTTTGTTCCTGGGTACCATACTGGATGCGATAAGTAGCTGTAATTAGATAAGATTAAGTTTAGTTAGATTTAGATTAATTAGTAGTTTATTTATTAGACTTAGGTTCTGAATTTTTATTAATAATATATTATAAACTCACATACTTATTTAATGGCCAGATGATGTGAAGCAAATAAGGCTGCACACAAAATCTGCGGAAAAGAAAGAAAATATTATAGTCAGGCAGTACTTATCTATTCTGCGCGTTATAATCGTAGAAAAAATCAATTTTAAACCTACCCGGTCTAGATTCTCCTCCAGATTATCTCAAAATTATGTTCCTAACCTCGCATAATAAAAACTTCGTTGTACGCCCGAAACTTTATAGCCCGAATATAAAGAATGCACGGATAGAGCTGATCCTAGCGCAAGGCAAACGTCGGTAAATAATTTTGAATAAAATTCACTTCAATTAAGGAATTTCAAGAGATTTAAAATAATAGAAAAGGGCTGTCAAAACAAAACTTTATTCGATGATTATCCAACGAAAACGAATTTTTTCTCCCGATTATTTTCAAAAAAAAAAAAAAAATAGATAATATTATTAAATAATTTATACCGATTCCAAACGGTCAGCACCGATTGGGAGGTATTTTGAAAAATATTGGAAAACTTCCAAAATAGGGGCGATTTCTGATAAAGCTGACGGCCTTGGTAGGTGAAGGGATCAGTTTTTGACAGAAATTCGGAGCAATAACTAGTGTGCAGTTTAAGTGGAGAAAATTAATTAAAATTGAAAAACAATAAGTTAAAGTTGAAAAACAAATATTTAAAGTTGAAAAAAAAATCCAATTCGAGCGAGGTGTTAAAGAAATATTAAAAAGGAAAAACGAGAAGAAAGGAGGAAAATCTCGGCGGACTAAGAACAAAAAAAAGGGAAAGCAGATTAGTAGAAGCAAAATGGAGTATAAAAAAAGATAAGTACTGCCGTGTGCCATTTTGATATTTACATAATCCATATTTATATAATTTTTTTTTTCGTGTTGAGTTTATTAAATGAGTACTGCCTTGTATGCTAAGTAACATTTCATTTTCATTATTATTATCGAAGGAATCATGCAAGTTACGAGTGCCTTTATTTGGAAGTCAGAGATATGCACCAAGGTTAAATTTATACCTTTAAGCCGAAATAAATATTATAACGTAAACTTTAGAGCGGCTTTAATTTTATTTTTTTTCCGCATCAAACTCATATAGAGTTCGTGGACTCAAACAAACCACGTGGCGCCCTTTACAGGTGATATATCTATTTCATTTACCACCCAACCCTTTTTCCATAGCTAGTCGGCAGACCATTCTTATGCTCTGGAAACAGAGCATAACAGATTTTAGGATTTACCTATCGCACTCTTACCGGGGACTTGAAGATTGATCTCGGTCCAACAATCAATTTTGTTAACGCATTACATACAGCTACTAAAAGAATTATATTGCAAACTATGGCACGCTTGTATGATCCTTTAGGATTGCTGGGTTCTTTCATCATTAGAATGAAAATGCTAATGCAGACGATATGGAAGCTTAAACCAGAGTGGGATGAAGTAGTTCTTGATGAAATTGCTATAAATTAGCAACAATGATGTTTGGAATTAGAGGATCTAAACAACCTTTATGTACCGCGTTGTGTTTCATCATATCGACGAGCAATTAAAATGACATTCAACAACACCTCTTTTGTTACGCAAGCCCGAAAGCATATGCAGTCACAGCATTTGTTAGAAGAAAAAACGGAAATGGGGAAATATCCACAAATATTTTATGCGCCAAGCATAGAGTAATAGAGTAGCATCTTTGAATAAAAATAATACTGACGAGCTTTCATTAGCTATAAATTGGAATTAACTGCTGCACTGCTTGCTAGTTGATTCAAGTCAATTATATGTAAAAAAAAAAACCTCGTTCACATTCAACTCCGTTTGGTTTTGGAGTGATTCGAAAATCACCTATGTTGGATTAGGGGCGATCCCAGGAAATAGAAGCAGTTCATTTGCAATAGGGTCATCGAAATTAAATTCCACTCAACTGACAAAGACTGGCACTACTGTCCTGAAAAAGACAATCCAGCTGATCGTCTCACTCGCTTGATACCGTTTGGCCGTAAATATATCTTTGTCTGATAATATTTTAAAAGAATCTCAAAACATATTGGAAATAGAGAATCTTAGTAGATTTACGAAACTTTGAAAGTTACAACATACGTTTTCCGATTTATTACGAACGCTAAGAGAAAGAACACAAAAACCAAAGGAAATTTAATCGCCAATGAGTTACAAATTGCCGAAAATTATTTAGTCTCCATCGAACAGCAACGATATTTTTCAAACGAGATTCCTACACGCAAGCGAGGTAACGGAGTCGACCGTCTATCTAAAATATTAAAGCTTTGCCCGCAACTTGATTGTCGCGGAATTTTACGACTAGGGGGACGACTTTACAAAATTAATGATAAAACAAACTTAGCACATCCAATTATTTTGCGAGAGATACTTATCTAAGTCTTTTGTACGTCAGATACACGCACACTGAATTGCTTCATGGAGGAATCAATGTAGCATTAATATTTGTAAGGTAAAACTATTGAATTTTTAAGGGCCCGACAGCTTGTGAAGTCTATAATTAATAGGTGTGTTATATGCAAAAGACTCTTTAGTATACCGGTTTCGCAGCCAATTCCCAGAGACAGATTGAATTCCGGGCGCGTATTTGAAACGACGGGGATTGACTTCGCAGGGCCGATGTTTGTAAAATATGAGGAAAACTCTAGACTACAGAAAGTGTATCTGATGTTGTTTACTTGCGCATTCGGTCGTGCTGTGCATATCGAACTAGTTCCAGCTTTGTCCACCGAGTGCTGCATCAACTCTATTCGACGATTCACTGAAAGGAGAGGATTTCCGAACACTATTTATTCGGACAACGCAAAATTTTTAAAAAGAGTCGACTATGAGATCCAGTAGCTCTACAAGCAGATCAATTCCAACGAGATATTATCCACCGCTGGCAATCACGGGATAACATGGAAATTCATTATCGGGGAGGATGGTGGGAACGACTAATAGGCACAACAAAAAATTCCCTCAAGGCAACGATTGGACGAAAAAATTTAAATTATGAGCATTGAGCAGCTCCAGACAATTCTAATAGAGGTAGAAGCCGTCATAAACTCACGACCGCTCACATATGTTTCATTGAGCCATTAGAACTAAAGCCGCTTTCTCTCTCCGATTTCCTAATTAGAAGCGCAGTAACTCAATTTCGCAATGCTGAAGAACCTGCCAAACTAAGCAAACACGAAATAATTAACATCTAAAAACATCGTCAAAGAGAACGGAAGATTTTTTGGAAACGATGGGTTTCTGAATATTTACATCAGCTGAAATCTTCTCATCAAATTCCTTCCGGTAACACTTCAACTTTAACGTTAACGGTGTAGTATTAATTTTTGAGAAAAACATCCCAAGACTCATTTGGAAGTTAGCTAGAAACATCAGCCTATTTCCTGGTAGAGAGATGGCCGAGTTCGTGCTTGTGAACTAGTTCTTCCGAATGGCAAAGGCGTTGCGAAGGCCTATCCAAATGCTCCATCCACTGGAAATTAAGTAGAACTATTTAATCTTAGCCGGGAAGGGTGCTGAAAATATTTTTGACTTAAGTATAGTTATATTGAATTTCTATATGATGTAATACTTAGACACATTATAATATTGTTGTACATTTTGAATTGTATTGAAGACTTTACATACACTTCCGTTTATTAATATATTTATACCGCTCTCTCTCGAATAAGTAAGTTCGAACGGTAAGCAGTAAATTGTTAGAAGTGTCAGTATTCCCTTGACCGCGCAATAACGCAAATCATTTCTTTGTATAGAGCCGAAATTGAATTTAATATAAAGTCATTCGAAAGTTAAACTCCGTTTTATTTGATTTTATCCCCCAAAGATTTTTTTCAGACCTTTTTTGAAACCGAAATGGTCCCTTTGTATATTTTGACTAGCAACTCTGTGGTAGCCTTCGTGCGAACAAATGGACGCATAAACATAGATAGTATACCCTACGATCAATTCATCTAAGATATAACAATACTCTTTATTCTTGACATATGCAGGTATTTAAATTTTATAATTACATATGTACATATGTGAAATTTCAAGAATAACAAGTATTGCGAATGTAGGACGAGTCCTGAAATTTTATTTATTTCTACTCAAAACAAAACTAATTTGTTGCAATAGCAATTACATCTTCCTTTTTATAAAACTGTCTCCTTCTCAATCTCAATCGCTTTTAAAACGACTTTAATAGTTGCTTATGCTACGCAGTCATTCTAAATTTTCATTATCTCAACGACCGCTACAACTAAACTGCAACGATCACTAAAGTACTACATCCTGAAACCAATGGTATTAAGAGATTTTTGTTACACGGTAGCAATACTTTATAAGAAACGATCATGTTCCATGCATCAACCACCAACTGCAATGGTAGCACTAGCAGCAACAAAAACAATTTGACAAAGATTTCATCGTTGGTAAACTAAGCCATCTTATCACAGAAGCGGTACGTGCAAAGAAACAAAAACGAATTCATTCCAAAAAACGAAATAAAAGAAAGAGAGAGTTACCCAAAACACGATCAGTCAGATCAGAAATTTTTACTGTGAAGCAAAAACAAGGCGAATTGAAAATTATCGCTAGCAACAGGACAGATAGAGACAGAAGCAATACAAATCAAAGAAAAAAAACGGAAGGCAGGTGTGTCGATCGTGTGAGAACCACGTTCCAAACCATTTTCTCACGATTGAATTGGAGTATACCTGACTGCATGGGCCTTTAAAGAGACGGGATGTTGCTGAATAAATTGACCTTTTTTATATCCCTCTTAGATTCTTCTTCTTTTTTAGCTCTTCTGTCTCTCCTCGTGTCATGGAAAGGTCTCCTCGTGGGCATTTTTTCTTCTTCTGATATTATGGTCTTTTTATCGCGATTTATATCTTTTGTGCAACGGACATTGAAGAAAAATATCTTTAGGTGTTGTAATATTATCTTTTTGCGTTTGATTTTGTCAGATTTAATTTGATTTCGTTTGCCTTCGATTAGCTAGCTTTGACTTTGTTCGAATGCGTACTTTGGAGAGAAAGACTAAGTAATTACGGAACAGCAATTAGAGTTTATTACTAGAGGCGGTACTTTTCTAAGTAGAAGTGAACTTTCTTTTCTGTCGAGATTTCGATGCATCAAAAAGTACAAAATACAAATTTTGAAGTTTAAAATATTAATACGTAGGGACAGTAAAAGTTAGGGCATTATATATGCATTGAAACATAAATGTCAATGCAGTGTGGTGGCAGAATATTTCACTGGTTCATAACTGTTATGTACATACATATCTAATATTATATTATTTTGAAAACACATACTGAAGTTGTTCCGGTAGATCCAACACTGGATAAAGGGTGACCAAGTTGCCGCGCCTTGCCTTAAGGAAAATCAGAAAATAACACAAAGAAAATTTGTCATAATTAAATAAATATTTAACACTTATCTGATCAGGTTAGCTTCACAAATTTTAACGACAGGGCCACGAATGCTGTAATGCAATGCAAACAAATAGTAGGTAGGTACATATGTAACCCCCAAACAAGACGAGTTTACACAACAACTATAAAAAATATATAACGATGATTGTACAAAGATGTGATATAAGTACATAACAAATCTAAAACAAAATATAATATTTAAATAAAGTTCCAACTTAGCTGGTATTAATGTCACTGACTTTTGTAAAGGAATGTGATTTGACATTTAGCAGATGATCAATCCCAAGACTCGAAAAAAAAAGTCTTTGACCATTGAATTTGTAAGATTGAAAGTAACATAGAAAATCTACCCTAAAAAGAGAAAAAGGGGAAGGTACATTTTCATGAATTCAGCGGAATCGATCTGATCTGGAAATAGAAGTCCACCCGAATAATAAGGCAAGAAAAAAGACGAGAGGATTCCAGTTTTTGAAATCAAAAAAGCCGCCTCGTTCGAAATCAATGAGAAGAAAAGTAATCGAAATCTAAAGATATTTTGTTCATGTACCTACCTAGATAATAGACGGTTCAAAATTTGCGAAAAATTGTTGTGAAAAATCATGTAATGGGTGGAGCTTTTTAGAATTGAATTGCATCAAATTGTATGGAAAATCAAATATTTTTTTTTTTTTAATATTGTTTGGGATCAGTGATCAAAATTCAAAAATAACGAAAGGGATGAATCTAAAAATTGTGAGATTGTGCAGATATAAACGGAAGTTCTAATTTGATTCCCGAACAGGGACTTCGGTGTAGTGGAGTGGCGGCTTAATTTGAGAGTTTCAGGTTTAATTCCAAGAGTTTATTTATTATTTTTTTGTTGTGAGCAAAATGGGTTGGACAGCCACGCATAATATTAAAAGTTATATGAATTTTGCATGTCCCTCTGTCCGCCCGTCCGTGTGCCCGTTTGTCTGCCCGTCCTCACGATAACTCGAGAATGCGTTCACTCAGGCAGCTGAAATTTTGCCTTAAAAAAAAACAAATTTAAGTTCGAAAATGTAATAAATCGGGTAACTCCTTCCTAGGGTTGCCACAAAAATTTTTCGTTTTTTACTATATATTTGGACAGTGCCTGCGTCGACGTAGAGAGCTGAAATTTTTTACTTTGTATTTTCAGTGTAATAGTAAATAAAGCATAAAAAATGGACTAAATCTCGCAACCCCTTCTTGGTGTTGCCATATAAAAAGTCATGTTTTTTACGTATACTAAGTTCAAACATAAAGTAATAAAAAGCTAAATAAAGTTCAATCTGATAGTTCGGATGCAATCATAAAAGTTTTCCATGAAGAGCTGGGATCTTTTGTAACGATTTTAAAGCCCACTCTACTAGACAGCATAATAATCAAAGATTCAAGGTACGATGGTAGAGTACATGCTCACACTATAAACCGCGCCACGAAAACTGAGCTATCAATTTCACCAGAGTGAAATTTATAGTTTTGTACTATTGTGTACTATTAAAAAAAAATTGTTCATAGTAATGTTTGGAAATCAAAATCATTATTGAAATCTTGTGGAATGGTTACAAAGTTTTGTTTGATATTTCATCATTATTGTCGTCGGAATCGTTTTCATTTTTTAATGTAAAAAACAAATTATAGAATTATCTAGAAAGGTTAAAGTAAAATTGAATTTAATTTGTACGATGAATATGTTAAATAAAGGGGAGTGCACACTTTTCATACAACTTTAAGGCTGGAACAGAATGTGGTGCTGGCGCTTGGAGCTGACGCTGGCGCTTACTCTACCGTTTACCACGTAGCTGAGTATGAATTCAAGGCTGCAGCTTAGTTCGGTCAAAATAGTTTTTTCTAATTTTTATATAGGGGATGCCACAGATCCCATAATATATCTTTTCTTTTCATTACTTCGATGATTTTTCCGGAATCACACTTTTCCATATTGCTTGACTCCAACAAACTACTTCGAAATTACAAATTTCAATCTTAGCGCGCAGCAAAAATTAAAATTTGGCAAAAGTGCTTTACAGCACACAGGACCAAGCGCCAGCTTCAGCTATACATTGTGTCGCTATCATATGAAAATCGTGCTGTTATATTCTGGCAGTATGCGCTACAGCGCGCCAGCACCACATTCTGTTTCCCACTTTAGACCCGACATAAAGAGGCATGAAATATGGCTTAAATCTTAAACGATGCATTATCATACTTTGAACATATTTTATTGACAATTTTTATTTCAATTAAGGGGAGGAAAGCATTGGCGGTCGAATATAGCTTGAGCAAATTTCTTGAGTTAAAAGGTGAACTTTTCTACTTCGTGTGATTGTGCAGATTTGGTGCGTTGTGGAAAATGACTTCCGTCGAAAAATTTTTTCACAACAAAACGCCAATGGCCATGGAAGAAAGAACTGCCAAAATATATGCGAAATGTAGTAACTGGGATGTATTCATCGAAGTACATAAAAATGGGTTAAACGGGTTTTCCGGTGGCAAAAAAGTTCCGAGAAAGTGTTCTGAATCGGGAAGAAAGCACACCACTACCTTTACTCGGCGAGATCTTTAAACTGATATGCAATATGCATATGACCTGCGGCGAACCCGTTTTCCGATCGGAGATAACCAGTAAAACAAGTAAAAAAGCTAGAATTGGTCAAAGACCAATTCTTATGATACCCTAGATGAATACTTGCATGTCATTTCGTATTGTCACCCATCTATAACGGTTCGTCAGAGAGAGCAAATTGCTATAACCAATTTTATAGGATTTCATATTCTGAGGTACTTTTCAGTACATTAAAATCGTATAGGACTGATCGTTTTCACAGGAAACGTAAAAATCCTAAAGTTTTATAAGGCAACACCAATAAAGGGTTGCCCGATTTAGCCCAGTTTTTAAATTGTAATTAGTTATGTAGGGTAGCGGCAATTGAACAACTGCAGCTATATTACGGCACCTTAGGGAAGTGAGTATAGCGGTGCATTAAAATGAGAAAAATGGGTGCTTGTGTTCACTTCACTGTATTGATTAAATAAATTCCTAAATTATAGCTTAGTCTTCTTTAACCAAAATTTGAGCATGTATGCAAATAACTTAATTTCATACGATGCGTATGCTACACTTGATGTGCTAGCCGTTTCTCTTTTTTTTAATTCACTATGCTTATGCTAATTAATTAATGTCTGCTTGCATGTATCGCTAACATACTAAATCGTGGCATATATTTATCCTTTATGCAATCAGAATTTAGATTAAATTTTCACTATCCTTTTTTCAAATACGCCTAATAATACCTTAACTAAGTGCGTTTCTCTACATGTAGCAGTAATATGCCAAGCTAGCATGTATGTATTTACTTATTAAGTCTACAATATTGTGCCACCAAAAATCAATTAATGTCACAAATCAACCACAAATACTTATCTTTAACCCTTGACCAAATCAATTTGCTCACCATAAAAACTTTCTTTCTTTAGCGTATCTGGGTACTTTATATTAATGCTAATTTCTATGATCACTTTTTAAAAATCTTACTACACTTTGATCTTACGCGATGTTGCATTCGAGATCACTGTCGAAATAATGAGAGTTTGTTCAAGTCAAGTCAAGTGTTCTTCACACGTGATTAACGAAATAAAACGAATTATGGCGAATTTATTACCGAACCGATATCCCGGGATATTTGAACATTTTTACGTACAGGCTTTAATTTTGGCCTAGAATTCACTTTTGTCTTTGATTCACTTTACACTTTAATTGTTCGAATTTATATTAACTTAAGGTTACACGATGTCGAAATTATTACAGCCTGTTGTGCGACGGCAAGCTGTGTTCTTGTCTGTTATTTGATAATTTTGGAATTTAGAGGAATAGGGAAGTTGGATGGTAGTGGGAAGTTGTGGAACGTTAGAGATTTCTCTAACTTGTTGTGAGTTGGAGACCGGCGTTTCTTCCAACATGGTGAGAAATATCTCGAAAGTCCAGAATGGTCCAGCGTTGATAAATCCCACGATGATTGAGATGCCTGGATGTTGTCCTATCCACGATGGTGGCTTCCTGCACAAGTAAACAAAGTAAATCTTTCGCCCAGGGGCCGGATTCTGTAGCACGGAGAATTTGCGAATTTGGGAGATGAGAATTTCGTTTTCTTAGAATTCCTAATTCCCTAATTCTCCATTCCCAATTCACTAACATGGTTGGAGAATTAGGGAAAACGTAAGAAATGTGAAAAAGTGCGAATCGCCTGGGACGATTACGGGTATATATTTTTGTTGTAGAGGGTTAGATTTTTTTTCATATTTGAGGTACATCCGTCTATTACCTTCTACTGTTGAAATAAATAGAAATTTCTGTTTCGTAGGGGTAGTTTTTGAGGGATGTAGAAGGGTAGATTATCTCGAGTTTTTCCGGGATAACGAGAGAATGGAGAGTAGAAGGAGAATGTATGTGGTATAAAAAAAATGGGAGCTCAGGGCAAACAAGATAGGTATAGGAAATGTGGTGGGAAGAGTGCGGGGTAGAAATGGGGGCTGATTAACGGAAATTTAAAAAAAATTAAGACAATATCAGGAGCTGTAATAATTCGCAGGGGTAAGCTCAGGATTTGTAAGCCCAATAAAAAAAATAAGAATTCACTTTGGTAATTAGATATGCATGGGTATTATAGGCTATATTTTATTTCGATTAACGGTAATTTGCAGATTTGAGCGGCCTCGGCGGTAGATTTTGTTATCGCAATATTCACGGGCGCCTAACTCTATTTGGGAGTGCATTTGCATTTGATCATTTTAACGTGATAGCTGAATTTTGACCGCCGAAGATCGATTTTTTTGCACTACGGTCATATACACCACAGTTTCCATATTTTGCATATATTTCTTCCGTTCTTTGTTTCACATCCATTAGTACTCCGTTGTGAACATTTTTGTCATGGGAAGTAAATTTCCACAACTTACTAGTTCTTCGCAATGATGAGTTGAAAATATGTCAATTTTTGTACCACAAACGGCCATTTTTTCACCTTAAAATGGACTGATACACTTCTTTTAC
Organism: Dioctria linearis; assembly: GCA_963930735.1. Classification (NCBI taxonomy): domain Eukaryota; kingdom Metazoa; phylum Arthropoda; class Insecta; order Diptera; family Asilidae; genus Dioctria; species Dioctria linearis. The sequence continues at coordinate 140,430,520 of OZ005741.1, forward strand.
AGTTATCTCCAAAACCGTTTATCGGATTCAAAAATTAATTACAATTTAATTAGGCAAGAAAATTTAGATGCGATTTCATCCTACATACAAGCTTTATCGTGTATAATTAAAAATTTTACAGCATCTCTTCTGTAGTGGAAGACGACCAAATTGATCATTTTCGCGTGATTTATAATTTTTAGCGGGTACCTTGAGAGACAAAATCCATGTTCCCCTGCAAGTATTGCATGGATTTCCATAATTATTTTTTTTAAATATAGCCAGGATATGCAGCGAATACATAGCTCAATTTGAAATTCCTAGATACCTTCATAAAACGCAACAAAAGCAGAAAATATTTTTCCACTTACTTTTCCACAAGCAAGACACCGGCGAATTAACAAGTGGAATGGAGAATTTGGGAATTCCGTACTCACTTCTCAAATCCTCTCAGTTAAGAACTTTCGTCTTACTTTTCCACAAGCAAACACCGGAGAACTTGAGAAGTGAAAGTAGGACGAAAAATCCTCAACTGAGAGAGAATTTGAGAGGTGAGTACGAAATTCGCGAATTCTCCATTCCACTTGTTAATTCTCCGGTGTTTTGCTTGTGGAAAAGTAAGACGAAAAATTCTTAACTGAGAGGATTTGAGAAGTGAGTACAGAATTCGCGAATTTTTCGTCTTGCTTTCACTTCTCAAGTTCTCCGGTGTTTGCTTGTGGGAAAGTAAGACGAAAAATTCTTAACTGAGAGGATTTGAGAAGTGAGTACGGAATTCCCGAATTCTCCATTCGGCTTGCTAATTCTCCGGTGTCTTGCTTGTGGAAAAGTAAGTGGAAAAATTGTATTTTCTGCTTTTGTTGCGTTTTATGAAGGTATCTAGGTATCTAGGAATTTCAAATTGAGCTATGTCTTCACTGCATATCCTTGCAGAGGAACATGGATTTTGTCTCTAAAGGTACCCGCTAAAAATTATAAATCACGCGAAAATGATCAATTTGGTCGTCTTCCACTACAGAAGAGATGCTGTAAAATTTTTAATTATACACGATAAAGCTTGTGTGTAGGATGAAATCGCATCTAAATTTTCTCCCCTAATTAAATATGTAATCAATTTTTGAATCCGATAAACGGTTTTGGAGATAACTGTAAAAGAAGTGATCAGTCCATTTTAAGGTGAAAAAATGGCCGTTTGTGGTACAAAAATTGACATATTTTCAACTCATCATTGCGAAGAACTAGTAAGTTGTGGAAATTTACTTCCCATGACAAAAATATTCACAACGGAGTACTAATGGATGTGAAACAAAGAACGGAAGAAATATATGCAAAATATGGAAACTGTGGTGTATATGACCGTAGTGCAAAAAAATCGATCTTCGGCGGTCAAAAATCAGCTATCACGTTAAAATGATCAAATACAAACTACACCACCCGATTACCCTCTACTCCCTCTTTAATTTGGTACCAAACATGACGTAGTTTGGACAACCCCCTATGAGGGTTGGTACGACCCCCAACCCCCAAAACACCTTCCCTACAAAATTGTTCACCTATATTTTTGTACTCTAAACCAGTAATCTACCAGAAAAAACCCCAATAATCTACAGCACTCCCACATAGAGTTAGGCGCCCGTGAATATTGCGATAGCAAAATTTACCGCCGAGGCCACTCAAATCTGCAAATTACCGTTAATCGAAATAAAATATAGCCTATAATACCCATGCATATCTAATTACCAAAGTGAATTCTTATTTTTTTTATTGGGCTTACAAATCCTGAGCTTACCCCTAAGAATTATTACAGCTCCTGATATTGTCTTAATTTTTTTTTAAATTTCCGTTAATCAGCCCCCATTTCTACCCCGCACTCTTCCCACCACATTTCCTATACCTATCTTGTTTGCCCTGAGCTCCCATTTTTTTTGATACCACATACATTCTCCTTCTACTCTCCATTCTCTCGTTATCCCGGAAAAACTCGAGAAAAACTACCCCTACGAAACAGAAATTTCTATTTATTTCGACAGTAGAAGGTAATAGACGGATGTACCTCAAATATAAAAAAAAATCTAACACTCTACAACAAAAATTGATACCCTTAATCGTCCCAGGCGATTCGCACTTTTTCACATTTCTTACGTTTTCCCTAATTCTCCAACCATGTTAGTGAATTGGGAATGGAGAATTAGGGAATTAGGAATTCTAAGAAAACGAAATTCTCATCTCCCAAATTCCCAAATTCTCCGTGCTACAGAATCCGGCCCCAGGTAATCAATATTTCTCGTTTCCGAGTTGATTAGGTGGAGAGGTGATAAGTAGTGGTGGTTTTCAACTTGAAGTTGCGATGAAAGCTGGCTAATGAGGGGGTTAGGATGTTGAGAGATCTTCTCAAGTTGTTTGACCGCGAGAGAAAGGAGATAGTCCTCGATTGGAGTGATGTTTGCACTGTCATACTAAAAGGTGTTGGGATAGTAGTGTCCGTCAGGTTTTCTATACACTCCTGTACAGCCCCTTAGGATCTTTCCTTCGAGGGCGCTAATTTGCTTCATATAGGATGGTGAAATGGTGTGCCAGATGGGGAAGCAATAGCATATGATTGGGCGGATGAGCTGTTTATATAAGTTAATAAAATTGTTTTTCACTTGTAAGAAAAAAAAAACGTGTGGTTACCATCTGGAGTTGTAAAAGCATGATATGGGTACTCAGATGCCTTGTCCTAGGTGGGACCGCTCGTGGTACTTCCTTGCAACGAATTAGGCGGCTGCTGGCAAATATTTTAAATCTGGCCTGGTTGTCCTTGATTCTTCTATTTGGCAGCTCCGTTTTTCCTGGTGTTGGATACTACGGGGCCTCTGTTCCTAGTTTCTTAGTTGCGCAGACTTCGAAGGGCTTTAATCCTCTTACTTGCCACTGTTGTAGTAAGTAATTTTCCTGATTTCACAGAAACTTTCCTAAGTGATGATTGGTTACGCACTTTCACTTTGTGGTCTCGATTTAACCTTGATTGAAATCACTGAACTTTCGTAAATGATTGATTACACACTTTTTCTTTGTGGTATCGATTTAAACCTTGATTGAAATCATTGAACTTTTACTTAACTACCCAACGGTCCCTGCTCGGACGCCAGTTAATAAAATTATTTTTCACTTGTAAGAAAAAAAACAAAATTTAAACGAACTTTTTATTTCACGACGGCTAGATTACAACTGAGCTTTTTCTAAAGTCTAAAATCTTAACTAGCTTAACTACTCGCTGCTATTTTGATTAGGTTGCAGTTTTCACTGTGGGAATCGTTCTTGATGTTTGTCGAGTCTAGGAAATGACTGCAAGTTATCTCTGTTGTTGGTTTCATGTTTCTTGATGTTTCGTGAGAAGGTTTATGCTGCTGGCTTTAACTGGAAGCTATCTCTGTTGTTGGTTTCATGTTCCTTGATGTTTCGTGAGAAAGTTTATGTTGCTGGTGTTAACTTATATAAGCAGCTTTGTATCTTTCGGGAGACCGTTTCTCTTCTGATAATAGGGTTGAGTAGTGAGTAGGCGTAGTTTGCTTTCCTCATGGTTAGCTTGGCGTGGTTGTTGAATTTCAACAGATTATTGAAAGAGACACCAAGATATTTGGCCTTCTTTGAAGGCTGGAGCTTTTCGTTGTTGACTTCAATTTCTATGTTGTTGGCTCGTGTGGCGAGATTGGGTCTTCCCCTTGTGGAGGGGTTTCGGATGCAAATCATTTCAGATTTGTTAAGGTTGATTTTGATGCCCCATTTTCTGTAGAGCTCGTCAAGTTTGAGGATATGCCGCTCCACTTTCGTAGCGGCGATGTTGGATGACATGGAGTGGGCGTACGTAAGGGAGTCATCAGCATAAAGTATTGTGGTGGAATTTGAGTCGTTGGCAGCCTGGTCATAGGTGAAAAGATTGAAGAGAGTTGGTCCGAGGACCGAACCTTGGGGGACACCAGCACTGACTGATATTGCCTGAGATTTGACATTCTCAATTTCTATGTAGAAATTCCGGGATGACAGAAAGCTATGTATAACCCGGGTGAGATAAGGCGGGAACTCGAGGTTTATAATTTTGAATATTAGCCCGTTTGTCCGGACTGAGTCAAACGCTTTCTCTACATCAAGCAAGCAGCCTATTGTCTGCTCTCTTTTCTTGAAGGCGTTTGTAGAGTCAGAGAGGAATTTGAGCAAAGAGTGAAAAGTTGTTGGTTTCATGTTTCTTGATGTTTCGTGAGAAGGTTTATGTTGCTGGCTTTAACTGGAAGTTATCTCTGTTGTTGGTTTCATGTTCCGTGATGTTTCGTGAGAAAGTTTATTTTGCTGGTATTAACTCTTCCCTTCTTAGATGCGAATGTCCTCATTTGCGAGGAATCAAAAAAATGGGGTTTCGTAAAATTTCCATCTGGTTTTTGTTAATGGCATTTCGATGGTTGATATTGAAATTGATTGACTTGGTTTTGTTATCTCGTTTCCGTCTTCGTGGTGTTGCGTTGTTGGTTCAGGGAACTCCTCTATCTGCTTTCCTTGAATTGTTTCGGCTTCCTTAAATTGACTGATGATTTCTAGCTTTCGGTGGTAACTTGCCTTGCAAGCGATTATGATTATTAACGTTAACGCTATTGCGATGATCAGTCCAGCTTATTGTTTGATGGGTAAATTTTTCTGTTTGTAGGAGCTCAATTTGGTTGGAATTATTAGCCTGAAGTTCTTTCATCATTTCTAGCGATAGAAATTCTCGGTATTCTTGTTCTTGTGGAGTCGGTTGGAGAATAGCAGGTAAGAGTTGAAGGGTTGACGCCGTTCTTGATACGTAGGATCTTTTGTTGGTTTTTATGGTCGCATTGTGGAATTTTACCAAGAATGTGCCGCTAAGGTTGTAGGGGATATCCTCGATGTAGATGGTTCCGTTGAACTGATTCAGTAACAATATGTCTTCGGATATTTCGTCTATGGTGGGAATATGCTGGTTGTTTATTTTAGGGCAAGATGATTTAAGACTTTTGAGCAGATTCGGGATGCAAGTAGTGTTGCTTATATCTAGAATATTATTTCTCTTACATATAGATAATTGGTTAAATGTCTTACATTCTTTCATAATTCCAAATGTAGCCACATTGTTTTTCAGAATACTACTATATACAATTTCGTTTACAACATTGCCTCTTTTGACTGGCTTTAATAAAAATTTTTGGTAAATTTCTGTTGTCGTTATGGGAATATAAATAATATAAAGTAGACAAGAACTGTTTGTTATAACTTTAATATCGGCAAAATCAAGTGCTTCTTCTGGTGTAGAGTACGGAAGATCTCTTTATCTAATGTCTCTGTTGTGAATTTTATTTCTGCTTTTGATATCATCATAGAATTAATAAATCCTGACCTATCCCAGTGTATGGCATATCTTATATTTGTTAATTCTTCTTTAATGATTTTTAATTTGTACTGAATATTAAAGACTAAGTGGTCATTTACAAAATTTTCTTTCTTAAACGCGTTTAATATCTCGTTAGTTATGTTTGTAATATGGTTTATTCTTTCATTGTATAATTTATTAATTACTACCTGTCTCTTGTTATTTTCTAATACATTATTGATTTTATCTTTTATAATTTCGAAGTCTTCGTGGTCTGGGTTGCCCGCAATCCACTTCCAAGCACTACCTATGAAATCTAATGATCTTTTTAATTTCTGTGGTTTTAAATTGTCTAACAGCTCTTGAATTTGGAGCCATTCATGTCTAAGATAAGGGAATAGGCGATGACTGCTGGTTATGTCCTGCTGAAGGATTGGATCTATTTCGGTTAATAGTTCCTGGTACTTTTCTAATTCAATGACGTGAATTAGCTTGAGATTCCCATCTTGTATTTTAGCCTTTCCGGTATTAATGGCGATGATTTGCGAGTTGGAATAATCTAGTATCTGAACCTCACCAAGCGCGGTGCTCAAGGCACATCTGTAATAAAAAGGGGATCGATTTCATAGTAAGGAATGGTTTCGTTTTAGTTTCTAATGTTACTTTTGTGAACTGTTTTCCCTGATTCTGTAATAATTGTCGTGTTCTTATTTTCTTTCACTATTTCTGGTTTATATCTGACGGTCAATTTAGAACCTAACCTTTTGTTGTGCTTGACGTATACTACCTGACCTGGTTCGTAACTTTTAATTGGCTTACGTTTTTTATTATGGTTCTTAAGGTCCTTTTCCTGTTTCTCTCTTAGTTTTTAATGTTGCTAAGGCGGGTTTGTTCGAATTCTTCAGGGCTTAAGTTGGGGGTTCTACCATAGAATAGTGTTTTGGTTTCTTTCCGGTAGTAGAATGAATTGAGTGGTTATATTCGTTAACAGCTCTTTCGCGCAGTTCTTCGAACGTTCTTTCTAAACCGTCTGATTTCAAACACCTCATGATTTCCGAGAGGGTTGAATGGAATCTCTCGATCTGTCCATTGACTTCACTCTTATAGGGTGGGGTCTTGAATATTTTAATTTCTAGACCATCTTCAAGCATGGAAACTATGGAGACCGAATTTAGCGATTTTTCGTTGTCTAACGCGACAATTTCCGGTAAGCCGAAAAAGAATAAGATATCCCTTAGGGGTTGTTTCACGTCTTCTATAGCTCTGGATCTTAAGGGTTTACAGTGGGCAAGTTTCGTGAATTTATCAATAGCAGTGAGGACTAATTTCTTTTCTGTGGAGTAAATGTCTACGTGGACGATGTGACCGGGATAATTTGGAATAGGTGTAGGGTTGATAATCTGACTATTCGGCTGCCTGTCGTATTTGTTTTCTTTACAAGTTGTACATCGGCGAACCAAGACATTGACCTTTCGGTTCATCTTGGGAAAATATTATTTCTCTATTAATTGGTTTTTGTTCTCTTGCGCATTTCGGTGAGCTCTGCGGTGAATGGATAATATCTTTTCTTCTTGTTCGTTTTCGTCTGAAATATCCTCGACCATCGTTCACGTGAAACGAATTCTGTAATTCCTGAAATGTATTGGGTAAATCCCCTGGATCTTCCCCAATATTGATTCTTCCGTTTTCAGGCCGTTAATCGTGTGAGGGCTTAAGTATCTCTTGAAGATGTTAATGATGTCTGCCTCAGAGTATTCGGGCTTAATGAATATGTGACGAGTGCAATTGGGAAAAGTGTTCTTGATCTGGTAGCTGTCTTCGTCTCCTTTGTTTAATATTAACTGATATCTAAAGACATTGATGGGGGTTTCGATTATTGGAATGAGATCGTGTGTCGAACTTGCATCACTGTGTTGAGTTTGAGACATCGCATTACTTTCGGAACTATGGGGAATTCTTGAGAGAGCATCTGCGACAACATTGGTATTTCCGGGTTTGTACTTTAGTTCATAATTATACTCTTCCAAGATAGCTTTCCATCGTTTCATTTTGGAATTGGAGTTCTTGTTACTAAGTGCGTACTTAAGCGGTTGGTGGTCAGTAAATATTTTAACCCTTTTGGAGCCATATAGGAAATTTCTAAGAGAATTAAGTGACCAAATTATGGCGAGCATTTCTTTTTCATTTGCCGCATAGCTTTCTTCGGTTTTAGTGAGTGTTCTAGATAGGAACGTAATTGGCCTGCCGTCCTGGGATAAAACCGCCCCAAGTGCAAAGTTGGAAGCGTCGGTTGTGAGCTCAAAATCTTTCTCGAAATCTGGGTAGGAGAGTAAGACTTCTTTGGAAATAAGGGAATCCTTCACTTTATTGAAGGCTTCAAATGCTTGGGGATCTAGATGAATAGGTTTTGTTTTTGATAACGTTTTGGACACTCGTCCATCTTCCCCTCTTAAAAGCGACGTCAAGGGTTTAACGAGTTTTGCATAATCTTTGATGAAGCGGCGATAGTAGCCGGATAACCCTAGAAAGGAGCGAAGGTCTTTTAATGTTCTGGGGGTTGGAAAATCGACAATTGCTTGTCCTTTTTTTGGATTTGCTATAATTCCATCCTTTGAGATTATAAATCCAAGAAATTCAACCTGGTTTTGAAGCAATTCGCTTTTATCGAGTTGAATCTTCATATTGGCCTTCTCCAGAGTTTTAAAGACTACATAGATCTAGGTTTAGGAAATGTTCGTCCTCATTTTTTAAACATATAATAATGTCATCTATATAGACGTAGCATATCTTGGCTATGCGATCCCGAAGGATGTCGTCGAGAGCACGTTGAAAAATTGAAGGAGCAGTTTTTAGGCCAAATGGAAGCCCAGTGAATTCATATTTACAGTGGTTTACTGAAAATGCTGTCTTCTCAATGTCAGATTCCTTCAGGGGTATCTGATGGAAACCGCTTTTCTGGTCTATTGTCGTAAAATATTTATTTTGACCTAAATTGGACAGGACATCGGTTATGTCAGGAATTGGGTATTTGTCAGGGATTGTGACGCTATTTAATTTGTGGTAGTCTATGACCAACCTATATTTTTTTTCACCAGAAGCGTCTTCCTTTTTGGGTACGACCTAAACTGGAGAGTTGTAAGGTGATTTTGAAGGGCGAATTATTCCGTCTTCGAGTAATTTTGCAATTTGCTTATCGACTTCGTTATTAAGGCACATGGGGTAAGGGTAAACTTTAGAATAGACTGGGTCATTATTAATAGTACGAGTCTCTCCCTTTACTGTGGTAGTGTAGGTTAGTCTTTCGTCGGGATCTGCGAATAGGTTAGGGCAACTGGTGATTGTTTTCCCTAATCTTTGCCTTTGCTTTAAATTTAAATGGGTTGTTCTAGGGTTTATTATGTTTACTGAATTCGAAAAATGTTCTTTAAGAGGGATTTTCTGGTCTGGAATAATAGTCATAACATTTTTATCTATGTAAACTGTTGCCCCTAATTCTCTTAAGCTATCATTGCCGATAATTCCATCGAAAGACTTAAGGGTTGGTAGGATAAAGAATTTTAGTTTACGCTCAGGGCCGAAAAGGTCTATTGACGCATGATGTGTTACTTGAATGCTGCCCGCTACAGAGTTTGCTATGAAAGGTTTCTCATTAGGAATGGGATTCCTGACGTATCGTGGCAGAATATAATTTTTGTTGGATCCAGTGTCGATTAAGAATTTGATTATTTTCCGCTCTTCGCCGTGTGCTCCAAATAGGGAAGCGAAGAGCTCCTCAATCTAAAAAATGAATGTCGTCGAGTTCCTCTGTTTCCTCAGTATTGGGATAATCACAATGCTGCAAATTTTCTGACCCATCCGCATGTTCCTGAGAACTAGTGTAGTCTGCGAGCGTCTGTTCGTATGCTTCATCAGACCTAGCCACTTCTTGGTAGTAGGTTTGTAGATCGGAATTTTCAAGAGATTGTTCCAAATAATGAATTCTTGGAATTTTTACGGGTTGCGACTTACGTACCTGGTACGAAAGTATGCGGGACCTTGGAGGTTTTGCCTATTTTGATAATTCACCTGGCGTGATCTGATTGATCGATCTACGTCCATTGGTTCTGGTTTAGGAGGATTTCCAAGATTACTGTAGTTGGGTACCTGAGAGTGTTGAGGATATTGCTGCAAATGTCGTTGAGGATATTGTGGCGTGTATCGCCATGGGTATTGCGGTCTAGAATGGTTATGAAGTAGTTCTGGGTAGAAATTTCTTGGTCGTTGTGGATAAGAAGTGGATTGTGTTGAGGGCTTTGCTCTCCTAAGTGGAAGCGGGGGTGGTGGCGAAGGCTGTATGCCGCGAATATTTCCGTGGCTATGTTGAATGCGGTAGTGGACATTTTCGAGCTTGAGACATAGGTGTAAAGCTTGGGGCAAATCTGCTGGTTCCCTCATACTCAGTAGCTTTGGTAGGTCTCCTTTAAGTCCCCTAACGAATGTGTCCAGCGCTTTGTCTCGGTAGGCTTGTGTCATCACGTCCACTGATTCCTGGCTAATATCCATGCAGGATAATTTATTCAGGATCAAAGACAGGTGATAATAGACTTGTTGGTAGAATTCAGGGATGCTGCTATTTCTTTGGACGATCGTGGTCATTTGGTATTCGAGTGTACCCAGATCTCTCTTGTCAGCGTAGTGAAGGGTAAGGCACTTTGATATTCTCTCCCAGTTTAATGGGGTATTGTAAGATTCTAACGCAATATCTGCGTTGCCTGTAATTTTGTTTCGGATTACGTTTAGTATACCGAAGTATTTAGGGGTGCCTTTCAAATTTTCATAAATTTTAAGAATCCTGTCGACACTCTTTTTCCAAGAGCCGAATTCCGCTGGGTCGCCGGAAAACTCCCGTAAACTTTTTACAACGTCTGGTATTCTATCCATGTCGTGTAAATTAGAAAGATGTTTGGGGTCAATGATTTGATCTGTGTCATGATTAAGGTATGAATCGGTGTGAGTATATTGGTGGAGGATTTGCTGGTTTTCGCTTCAAATTATTTCGGAAATTATTTGATTTAATTGGTTTACGTCGAAAGTGTCTTTGGAGTCAGAACTACCTGAAGGGATAGAACTAGAACTAGTGTTGGAGTTTAAGGTTGCATTAAGTAGGGATGGTTTTAAAATATTGTCCTTATTCACCATTTTTGTTTGTTTTCGTAATCAAATATGCTCAATACCTAATGGTTTTTTTCCTATAGCTTGGTTTCACTAAAATTTAATGATAGACCTAAAACGGAGACAGTCACTTTTAGATTTAATGGAATTTAATAAAGAATAATTGCACTGCCGCTTAGCGCATGAATGATCGTACCTAGTTAAAGTTCAGCTTTAATAAAATCACTTTACGAATATTTTCTGTGACATTAATTAAATAATTTCTTTTATCGTTAGATTTCAAATTCGTAAGATACACGGATTTGATGAAACAAAATTAGATTGATTAAAATTACGATAGAATTTTTAATTTAAATACTTTACACTTTTCCTATGCAATTTCACTTGATTTGCTTATAATGAAATTTATTTAAATTAAAGGAGAAATTTTGATTGATGTTCTTTTTCACTTTCTTTCGATTATAGATTTTATTTCCACTTGTAATTTATTCTATATAAATCAAACAACAAAAAATTAAATTTTCTTTATAATTTCTTTTTCGACAGTTCGAGTCTGTAAAGAAGACTTTTCATTTATAGATATTTTTCTAATTAATTAAAAAATCGAATTGATAGACTTACACTAAAATTAGCAGACGTGTGGTTACCAACTGGAGTTGTAAAAGCATGATATGGGTACTCAGATGCCTTGTCCTAGGTGGGACCGCTCGGGGTACTTCCTTGCAACGAATTAGGCGGCTGCTGGCAAATATTTTAAATCTGGCCTGGTTGTCCTTGATTCTTCTATTTGGCAGCTCCGTTTTTCCTGGTGTTGGATACTACGGGGCCTCTTTTCCTAGTTCCTTAGTTGCGCAGACTTCGAAGGGCTTTAATCCTCTTACTTGCCACTGTTGTAGTAAGTAATTTTCCTGATTTCACAGAAACTTTCCTAAGTGATGATTGGTTACGCACTTTCACTTTGTGGTCTCGATTTAACCTTGCTTGAAATCACTGAACTTTCGTAAATGATTGATTACACACTTTTTCTTTGTGGTATCGATTTAAACCTTGATTGAAATCACTGAACTTTTACTTAACTACCCAACGGTCCCTGCTCGGACGCCAGTTAATAAAATTATTTTTCACTTGTAAGAAAAAAAACAAAATTTAAACGAACTTTTTATTTCACGACGGCTAGATTACAACTGAGCTTTTTCTAAAGTCTAAAATCTTAACTAGCTTAACTACTCGCGGCTATTTTGATTAGGTTGCAGTTTTCACTGTGGGAATCGTTCTTGATGTTTGTCGAGTCTAGGAAATGACTGCAAGTTATCTCTGTTGTTGGTTTCATGTTTCTTGATGTTTCGTGAGAAGGTTTATGCTGCTGGCTTTAACTGGAAGTTATCTCTGTTGTTGGTTTCATGTTCCTTGATGTTTCGTGAGAAAGTTTATGTTGCTGGTGTTAACTTATATAAGCAGCTTTGTATCTTTCGGGAGACCGTTTCTCCTTCTGATAATAGGGTTGAGTAGGGAGTAGGCGTAGTTTGCTTTCCTCGTGGTTAGCTTGGCGTGGTTGTTGAATTTCAACAGATTATTGAAAGAGACACCAAGATATTTGGCCTTCTTTGAAGGCTGGAGCTTTTCGTTGTTGACTTCAATTTCTATGTTGTTGGCTCGTGTGGCGAGATTGGGTCTTCCCCTTGTGGAGGGGTTTCGGATGCAAATCATTTCAGATTTGTTAAGGTTGATTTTGATGCCCCATTTTCTGTAGAGCTCATCAAGTTTGAGGATATGCCGCTCCACTTTCGTAGCGGCGAAGTTGGATGACATGGAGTGGGCGTACGTAAGGGAGTCATCAGCATAAAGTAGTGTGGTGGAATTTGAGTCGTTGGCAGGCTGGTCATAGGTGAAAAGATTGAAGAGAGTTGGTCCGAGGACCGAACCTTGGGGGACACCAGCACTGATTGATATTGCCTGAGATTTGACATTCTCAATTTCTATGTAGAAATTCCGGGATGACAGAAAGCTATGTATAACCCGGGTGAGATAAGGCGGGAACTCGAGGTTTATAATTTTGAATATTAGCCCGTTTGTCCAGACTGAGTCAAACGCTTTCTCTACATAAAGGAAGCAGCCTACTGTCTGCTCCCTTTTCTTGAGGCCGTTTGTAGAATCAGAGAGGAATTTGAGCAAAGCGTGAAAAGTGGAGTGCTGGGGCTTGAAGCCGAATTGGGTATCTTGCCTGATATTTAGGTCGAGGCAGGTATTTTCTATGTGTTGGCGGACTATTTTCTCGAAAAGTTTGCCCAAGTTGGACAAAAGAGAGATAGGGCGGAACTCATTAAGGTTTTTCGAGTTTCCTTTTTTGGGAATTGGAACTATGCGTGCGGTTTTCAGACATCAGGAAAGTATGAATTATTGAGACAATTATTGAAGATAATTGTCAGAAATTCTATGGCGACAGGTGGGAGGTTTTTGATAACTTTGTTTGAAATGTTATCAGGGCCGGCGGACTTTTTACTTCTGATAGTCCTGATTAGGGCGAAAACGTGAGCAGGATTTGAAAAGATGCTTAAATCATCCGGATTTCAGGACCTGTTTGTGGAATTAAAAATTGTGGCGGAGGATCCCACTGCCTGTGCAGTGAAGTCATCAACGGTCGAGTCAACATTGGTCCTAAAATTTGCATCGCTTAGAGATGAGTTGTCTTTGAAAGTGGATTGGAAATATGCCGCGAAGGCGTTGCATTTTTCGTGGGGAAGGTTGTAAGCGTTCGAGCCACTTAAGATGGTTTTGGGGAGTTTTGCTTTCCTGTTGGAGATCGTATTTATGTCCTGAAAGCAGTGTGGACCGGGTTGAATGGATGCCAGTTTATCCCTAAGCTCTTAAACGAGAAACGTCTTCGTTTGTTCCTCAATAATTGTTGACAAGCAATTAATTTGCGATAACACGGTTCTGTAGGCTGAATTGTGGCTATAAAGGGTTCGGTGAAAAATACGGTTAAATATTTTTCGAAGTTTTTGCCTAAATTTATATAATTTTTGCAGTCGAGGAGGAAGATTTTTGTATTTGTAGTGTTTGCTCGGCACTGCACTGGAAAAGAAGGCGACATTTCCTTCAATGGCGTTGTTGAGGATGTCTATATGAAAGTCAATTTCCAAGTTCAAGAGATTCCGTTGCGAGTCAGGGAGATTTTGTAGCGTATTCCCCATACGCCACCCTTTTCCTCCCCCTCTTCGGTCTCTTTACCTTTTTTTCGGATTCTCTACCTTCTGTGGAGAGACCCCCCCCCTAACCTACGCAGGGTTCCTGAAAAGAGTAATAAAAAAAAAGAGGTACATGTTGTCGAGAAGTAGCCCAATGCTACTTCTCCGTACAAACTAAAAATCCTGAAAATAAAAGCTAAATATTTTCGAGAAGTAGCCCTATGCTACTTCTCCATACAAAATAAAAAACCCCTGAAAATAAAAGTTATATATATACCTATACACATTTCTGAGAAGTAGCCCTATGCTACTTCTCTATATTTAAAAAATCCTGAAAATAAAAGCTAAAGAAAACATATCCATACATACCCGCATATAAATCCAGATCATAAACAAAAAAAAAGGTAAAAAGAAAAAATATTCAAAAGCGTCAAAACTCCAAATTGGACAAAACACGCACAGTTTACAATTTCCATTTAAAAACTTACCGCTAGTCACCAACCTCCAGGAGACGAAAAACGGCAATTCGCCTAGCCGTAAAATATCGCGTGATACCCACACACAATAGACTATTGCACGCCCGACCGAAAAAGAATTCCAAGTAAATTCCATATAAAATAGTCGGTAGCAACAATTTTGCCTAAAAATGATACACACACACCCGTACGTAGCTAGCAGCACCGCTGCCCGGAAAGATTTCGGCAGTCGACCGATCGAAAACCAAAGAAACGAAAAACCCTCGGCTGTCGGTGGCAAAGAAGTGAAGAACGACGATATATGAGGAGACTGCGTGAATCGGACAGTCGAGTTTAAAACGCCGAGGTGGGGATGTGGAAGTGATTTTTGAAAAGCGCCGGTGCGACTGGTCTCCCTGTTTTTTTTTGCATAAGTTTGTTCCTGGAAAACGGTGGTCGATATGAATGATAGTTGCGCGGGCAGCGATTTTGAGTTTTGATTGGATTTCTTTTGATGATATTTCGGAAAACTGTAAAGAAAATATGAAATTAGTAAAGTTTTCTTTGATTAAATTAAATTGTAATTAAAAATGGATTACCTGTATATTGTGCCAGAGTGCCGCTTCGTCATTTTCATTTCGGGAAAGCTGTGAAGAAAATATGAAACTTGTAACGTTTTCTTCGATTAAATAGTTCAAAATTAATTAAAGTGTCGCTTATTACTTTTCATTGCGGAAAACTGTAAAAGAAATATGAAATTAGTAAAGTTTTCTTTGATTAAATTAATTCGTAATTAAAAATTAATTACCTGTGTATTGTGCCATAGTGTTGCTTCTTAATTTCATTGCGGAAAACTGTAAAGGAAATATGAAATTAGTAAAGTTTTCTTTGATTAAATTAATTCGTAATTAAAAATTAATTACCTGTGTATTGTGCCATAGTGCCGCTTCTTAATTTCATTGCGGAGAACTGTAAAGAAAATATGAAATTAGTAAAGTTTTCTTTGATTAAATTAATTCGTAATTAAAAATGGATTACCTGTATATTGTGCCAGAGTGCCGCTTGGTCAATTTCATTTCGGAAAAGCTGTGAAGAAAATATGAAATTAGTAAAGTTTTCTTCGATTAAATAGTTCAAAATTAATTAAAGTGTCGCTTATTACTTTTCATTGCGGAAAACTGTAAAGGAAATATGAAATTAGTAAAGTTTTCTTTGATTTAATTAATTCGTAATTAAAAATCAATTACCTGTGTATTGTGCCATAGTGCCGCTTCTTAATTTCATTGCGGAAAGCTGTAAAGGAAATATGAAATTAGTAAAGTTTTCTTTGATTAAATTAATTCGTAATTAAAAATTAATTACCTGTGTATTGTGCCATAGTGCCGCTTCTTAATTTCATTGCGGAGAACTGTAAAGAAAATATGAAATTAGTAAACTTTTCTTTGATTAAATTAATTTGTAATTAAAAATTAATTACCTGTGTATTGTGCCATAGTGCCGCTTCTTAAATTCATTGCGGAGAACTGTAAAGAAAATATGAAATTAGTAAAGTTTTCTTTGATTAAATTAATTCGTAATTAAAAATGGATTACCTGTATATTGTGCCAGAGTGCCGCTTCGTCATTTTCATTTCGGAAAAGCGGTAAAGAAATATGAAATTATGAAAGCTTTCTTCGACCAAATAATTAAAATTAAAGATAGATTTCCTGTGTATCGTTTCATAGTGCCGCTTATTAATTTCCATTGCGGAGAACTGTAAAGAAAATATGAAATTAGTAAGGTTTTCCTCGACTAAACTAATTCGAATTCAAAAATGAATTACCTGCATATTAGGGACGACATTAACATTCTGTGAAAGAAAAAAAAAAAGGCAAGATAAATTAGTGAAGTTTATAAATTTTAAATTCGATACAATACTCTCCTCGTATATGTATCATACAAATTAGTTGCATATTGGTGACGATAGGACATCCTGTGTAGGAAGCCCGGCGATAATCTGTGAAATAACTCCAGGAAGCCTGCGACGTTCAGGAGTTTTAAGGATCAAATCCTGTTTGGTGCAAAGATTTACACGGCTACGTCTGTATACGGTGCTGAAGATAACACGCTAGTTGGTAAGATGCCAGGGGGGAACACACGTAAATAGTCCTGACTACATGGTGGCCAGTAGCAAATGGTGGCGGTCAGAGGCAAGCAACTTATTCGCCCTTTCACTTTGGCGCTTGGCAGATTTTGTCTGGAAGCTGTAGAATGATCTGAAGAACACTCGTAAGTCATGTGTTGCAATGTAAGTTTTATTGTGAATTTTCTTAATATCGAGTGTATACATACGTTTGCTTAGGTTGTTTTTTTTGGTCATAATTATCTATTTACATATTTGTTAGGAAGTTTCTCTGTACGAAAATTCTATAATCATTAGATGCTTAGTTTTAGGTGCAGTTTAGTAGGGCCTAGTCTTTAGTTAAGAATACCCGGTGAGAACGGAGGAAATGAGAAAGATTCTGAAAGGAATAATAAATTTCTTTTTGTCTTTGCTACGACTGAAAAGCAGTAGCTACCGTATGACAGTGTCTTTCCATTTGCTTGCCTTCCTCCTCTGGTACCCATAAATTTATTTACAGGTTTGCATTGTACACCATGGATGTGATGTCAAAGGCAGAGTGATTGCGGTGGGTGATTCCTAAGACCTGCCCTCCCGAGACAGTCGTTGGGGTTCCCTTTTTGCTTTCGTTTCTTTTTTTTTTCCTTATGAGTTATTATTCAAGCCTGATGCCGATCTAAAGTGCACTCATACGGGCGGCGTGATGGCAGCGGGGTAGACACACATACACACACATACACATCATGGGGCTAAGGACAACATTTCGGCTTTGACATTTTAGCCAGGGTGGATGGGGGCGTTGGGGCCCATTCACGTCAAAGCCAGGACTCCCACAACAGCTGGAGTCCACATTAGCTCGCACTCTCTCGTCTCTCCTCTGCGTCGAATGGTCTCCGGGTGAAAGTCACTTGTCCGGCGTTGTGCTATTTTTCTATTTTATCCTTACAGCTTTGAACATGCTCGCATTTTTTTTCTTTTCCTTTTTTTTTCCTTGTTGCATTCTCTCGGGTTTCTCTTTCACAGTTTGCAGACTGCACGAGCGGAGCGGGCAAGGAATCGAGTCGTCATACTGGTTTTTTTTTGTCATCCGTCTGTCCGTCCGAGGTCTGAGTAAAAGAGGAGTTGGTATTTTATTTCGCGGAAATACGCACAGCTAACAAGTATCGAGGGGATGTGGGTGGCAAGAACCACCCCAGCAGGCTGACCGCTAGTGACAAAATGCTGTGCGGCCACCCACTCTATCCCTGAGATGATTTTGCAGCTGGAGGTGTCAGTTGCGGGCCTATTTATCTCCAGGTCAAAGCGGAGATAGATAGATCCAAAGACAGACACGCTCTTATGCTACAAATGGCACCCAAGTTTGGTTTTTCTTTTCTTCGCATTTAGTCGAGCTTCTCTTGACTAGAATGCAATTGCTATTTCAATGTTATTTTCTCAATTTTTCTTTGTGTTATTATCATTATTAGAACTTTTCTTTGTTTTGTAAGACCTCAGAATGTTTTAAGCTGACGCAAGTGATTTGCCTGGCGGATACAAGGTGCTGGGTCTACGCAGAGCTCTTCTGGCTGTGCGTTACTCCCATGATAGCTCCCTTTTGGCTCTCGTTAGGCCCGATCTTTGTATCGCGGCTGGGTCACTCGACCATGGTTCTGGCTGTATGTGCGATGGTAAACTGCCTTCGGGCAAGTCTAAGTCAAGTTCTACCTTAACTTTAACAGTTTCCTGGTTTAAGTGCTCATCTCCTCGGCAACAAGCGAGTCTTGTGCGCGAGGCGTACCTTATTGAAGCCAAGCTTCGGCTCGTGGACGCCGAGATGACGACCACTTGTCAGTTTTACTTGCATGACGAGCTGGTCAGCTGACCAAAACCTGGCAAGTTGTTGAACGATGTTCTTCTTTCGATTCTGTCCTTGTCCGGGCATTGGTGTCAACTTACCGGTTCTAGTGTGCAACCTCGTACCAGATTTTTTTGTTGTTTTTTTTGTTTTTTTTGTTCAAACCCTTCTTCCCTTATTCTTAAAATTCTGTGGTCCATATTGATACTCCCTAGTAGAAGTGTGAGTTGTTCAGTTTGCAGCGGCCAGTCAGCGTTGTATGCGATGCATACGCTGTTGAAATTAGTTCCGCTGACATCTGCTAGTTCCAGGGAGAATCCAGTATTTAATTAAATTTCTATGTTGTTTCGGGCTGTAAGCTATTTTCGTTTTGGGTTTTGTAAGGCTATTTTGAGGCCTGTATTGTCACAATTGGCATGCATGAGCTTTCATTTTCGTTGCTTCTTGGTAATTATTTTGGGATATTTATACATACAATCGGCTACTGCTTCTCGCCTGAGTACTGGCAGCCACTGAATTGCTGACAACTCACATCCGCCGTTGATCTGTTGACTTCAGTCTCTTGCCAAGTTGATGGACGTTGTCCATCCCTTTCTGATTTTTTTTTATCCTTGATAAAAGAGTGTTCGTCCTGATCATCCTACATGGGACGGCAGCCCTTCAGGCTCCGGTCGCACAATTTCAGCTCCTTCTACAATTGTTAGCCCACAATATGGACTGACCGAGGTGCATCGATGAGCAATATCCTGCGAAGAGAGAGAGAGAGAGAGAGTTAAAAAAATTGACCCATCGTGCCAACACCCCGTTCATAAATGTAAAACGTTTTCAGCACTTATAGCACGAACCGCAATTTCGAAACAGGGTTTTATTTTATCTGGCACGATTTTCGCCCGATTATTTTTGATATAAACATAAGAGCAATCTTTTTTTCTAATCATATCTGGCACAATTTTCGCTCGATTATTTTGGATATAAACATAAGAGCAAATTTTTTTTTTAATCATATCTGGCACAATTTTCGCTCGATTATTGTGGATATAAACATAAGAGCAGATTTTTTTTATTTTATCTGGCACGATTTTCGCCCGATTATTTTTGATATAAACATAAGAGCAATCTTTTTTTCTAATCATATCTGGCACAATTTTCGCTCGATTATTTTGGATATAAACATAAGAGCAAATTTTTTCTCTCTAATCATATCTGGCACGATTTTCGCCCGATTATTTTTGATATAAACATAAGAGCAATCTTTTTTTCCTAATCATATCTGGCACAATTTTCGCTCGATTATTTTGGATATAAACATAAGAGCAATTTTTTTTTTAATCATATCTGGCACAATTTTCGCTCGATTATTTTGGATATAAACATAAGAGCAAATTTTTTTTATTTTATCTGGCACGATTTTCGCCCGATTATTTTTGATATAAACATAAGAGCAATCTTTTTTCTAATCATATCTGGCACAATTTTCGCTCGATTATTTTGGATATAAACATAAGAGCAAATTTTTTCTCTCTAATCATATCTGGCACGATTTTCGCCCGATTATTTTTGATATAAACATAAGACCAACATTTTTTTTCCTAATCAAATCTGGCACCAGTTTCGCCCGATTTATTTTGGCTATTACCACTAGAGGTTTTCTTTGCTTTTTTTATATAGCTACAGTGAAACACTTTCTCGATTCATATTTGACACATTTCGCATTGCTGCCGAGATATCCAGGGGCATCTCGTCGATTGTTGTTCTGAAAGTAATATTTCCCATCCGCCTGCTAAGATGGACTTCTCCCTCCTATCGGCGGACGAGCTTGAAGTCGAATTAGCTGTCCGCAACCTGAGATCCGACGACGCAAATGCCCATCGCAAGCTCATGGAAATGTACGAGGCTGAGAAGGCAAATCCCAGCAGGATGCCCCATAGATCGCACGCACACAAAAATCCAGCTCGCGAGTTAACATACCTCACTAGCCGAGTAGAGGCCCTGCAGCGTGATCTGAGGGCGGATCCTATTCTAACGAATGAAGACCTTATACGATTCCGTCCCCAAACCTTGCATGCTCTTCACAGGGCACATAGGTTGCACAATACTTCATCGCCTGTTAAGGCCGAAGCTCAGGCATATGTCCGGGTCTTAGAAGATTTTCTGAACTTAGTCGAGTCCAGCCGCCCGCAGCAACTCTCGTCAGGGTCTCCCCCTGTGGGCGCTTGCGGCCTTTCAGTGGCAGTTTCCACAAGCGGCGAAACCCACCAAGCCTCGACCACGCTAACAGGGACAATTCCTAAACCATCTTCGGCAAATGTAGGCACCACTCTGAGTACACCAAAGGCCAGCTCGAAGGGCTTGCAATTTAACCCTGTCGCGTCCTACCTAGAGGTACCAGTGTCAGAAGTACCCAAGTACCCGCAGCAGGGAAGATCACGTAACGGGACAATCAACGAGCGTCTAGAAAGCTTAAATATGGGTCCGGTCCCGGAGAAAGCTCCACGGCCACGGCCAGAAAATTCTGAGCCCCGGGCATCGGCTCTACCGGACCCTGGCGTCCCCTCCCTTAATATCCCCATGCAGCGTGGGCAGTACGTTCCGAGAGACCGTAGCAGTTCCACGCACAGCCCCGTCTTCCGTTGGAAGATAAATTTTGATGGCACATACGGCCTGGATGTGACAGAATTCATATTTCGGGTAGAATCATTGGCACTGTTGGAGCGGGTTTCCGCTTCTGAACTTTGCGCCGGATTCCATACACTCGTGACCGGGAAGGCCGCCAACTGGTACTGGCTATTCTTGCGAAACCAGCGGACACACTCATGGGAAGACCTGCGCTCCGCCCTCATTCGGGAATTTCGTAGCCAGGAAACTGACTACGAAATTCGCAAGCTTGTTGAGGCCAGGAAACAAGGAGTGAACGAACCATTCGGTGACTTTCGCCTAGAAGTCCACGCCCTCGTGTCCAAAATGAGTACGCCGATTCCAGAAGAAGAGTTAGTGCAGATCTTGTGCCGCAACATGAAGCCGGCATTGCAGGAAGCTTTATTACTCTACCGGGCCGACAATGTCCTTGATCTCAGGGACTTATGCAACAGATTCGAGAAACTATGGTCTGACATAGGGTCTCCGCGGGCGGTCGCACCGCGACGAGCTGTGTATGAAATTTACTCAGACATGCCGTACCTAAACCATCCTTTGTCCAACCGGATAGAGGCCATAGAAGTCTCTCCCAGAGCGTTGACGAACAATCCAACATCAGACTTCCGCAGATCCGCCGGACCGAAGCTGACGTGTTGGAACTGTTCAGCTGAAGGTCACACCTATGTTAACTGTCCACTAGCACCACAGAGAGCCTTTTGCTACGGTTGTGGGGCAGTGGGAGTGATCAAACCTCAATGCAAGACTTGTCTGTCGGGAAACCAACGCCGGAGTCAAAATTTCGTAGGTGGTCAGCGCCGTTTGACTCCAGGCCAAACCTCCAGGCGCCCTACGCACTAGGCGGCTACCAACACCGAGCCCTACCGCTAACATCACCAAGCGACGTGGCCATCGATGGTTCGGTATCCCGAACTCCCCGAATCTTGGAACCCAGTTCACATCATAGACCAAACAACAGCACTAACACCCACACGCCTAGTTCCTCAACGAAAACCATCAGTTCCAGTACTCAAACCACTGCGGATATCGCTGTAGATACTCAGTCCTTGGCAGCAATCAGCTGCAGTTGCTCTATCTCCGACGGCATTACTTCGACGGCATCCACCGATTCCGACGTTGCCTCTCTTGGTGATAGCGAATCCCTATTAGCTCCGGAGGAGCTCCTCTCCCGGACCACTAAACGCACCCATAAATATTATAGCCTGCGCAGAGTAATAAAGGCTGCCATTGCCGAGACCGTCGTGTCTGACGAAGATATTTCCTGGGACTCTCGGCCTTATGCCGATGTCTTCATTCAAGGACAAAAGATACGTGGCCTCTTGGACAGTGGTGCAAATGTGAGCGTGGTCGGTGCGGGAGCGGAGCGCTTCCTGACTAAGGTAGGAATCTCATTCCACTCAATGTCATCTTTGCTATCGACCGCTGATGGACGGCAGCAAAAAGTGTTGGGCCATATCCGAGTGCTGTTAAAATATGGTGAAAAGACTCGTATGATGCGACTACATGTAGTCCCTTCCCTCCAGCAAGCATTATACCTCGGGATTGACTTTTGGAGAGCGTTTGGGTTAAAACCTGTAATGATAAACGAGCTTCATGCACTACCAAGAACATCCCCTTCTTGCTCACGGCAACACGACCTGTCAGAATCTGACTCACAACGGTTGGAGCAGGTGATCAGTTCTTTTCCATCCTTCAGCCAGCAGGGCTTGGGGCTTACCACTCTAGTTGAACACGAGATTGACATTGGCCTGGCGAAACAGATCAAATAGCGCTACTATGCAGTGTCCCCGGCAGTGCAGAAATCTTTATACGACGAGCTAGATCGAATGTTGTCTCTGGGGGTCCTTGAGGAAAGTCAGAGTGCTTGGTCATCACCAGTGACCTTGGTCAAGAAAGCAAATGGTAAAGTGCGACTCTGTCTAGACGCTCGGAAACTAAATTCCGTGACAGTCCCGGATGCCTTTCCATTGCCCCTGATAGATGGACTCCTGAGTAGGCTACAGGAGACGAACTTTATTACCGCCATCGATCTAAAAGATGCGTTTTGGCAGATACCTTTGGCAGTGAAATCTAGGGACAAAACGGTATTTGGCGTCCCTGGGAGACCTCTATACCAGTTCAAGGTGCTCCCGTTTGGTCTTTGCAACGCTCCACAAACAATGTGTAAGCTAATGTGCAAAGTTATTCCTCACCAACTGAACGACCGCGTGTCGGTATACCTGGACGACCTACTTATTACTTCCCCCACGTTCGACGAACACTTAGAGCTCTTAACGAAAGTCGCTGCGCTGCTGCGCGCCGCTGGCTTGACGATCAACGTAGAAAAAACCAAGTTTTGTATGAAAGAAGTCCGATACCTAGGATTCCTAGTTGGGGACGGATGCTTACGAGCGGATCCTGAAAAGGTAACAGCAATCCAGGTTTTGCCAAGACCGACCACGGTCAAGAAAATACGCAGCTTCCTCGGAATATGTGGCTGGTATAGGAGGTTCATCCCTCACTTCGCTACCATAGCGAGTCCTCTCACAGACCTGCTGAAGAAAAATATCAAGTTTGAGTGGAGCCAACAAGCTGAGTCAGCATTCCAAAAGTTGAAACAGTGTTTAATGACGGCACCAGTGCTGGTTAACCCCGACTTCTCTAAACCATTTTTTATTCAGTGCGACGCCAATACCACCGGAGTTGGGAGTGTGCTATTTCAGCGTTCTGAGGACGGAGATGAGCATCCAATTGCTTATATGTCCCAGAAGCTGAACGCTGCCCAACGCAATTATAGCATAACCGAGCTGGAGTGCCTTGCCGCAGTGCTGAGCATTAAAAGATTTCGACCTTTGTGGAAGGACTGGAGTTTACATTCATCACCGACCACGCTAGCCTTAAATGGCTCATGGACCAGCGGGATCTATGTGGCAGACTAGCGCGGTGGAGTCTCAAACTCCAGGCCTTCAAATTCCACATCGATTACCGAAAAGGGAAAGACAACATTGTGGCCGACGCTCTTTCAAGGCCATTTGCTGATGAAGCCGCAGAACACAAGGTGGAGGAGCTAGCCCTCCGACCTCAAGTAAACTCCCTTGATCTGACCTCACCTGCGTTCCAGGAAAAGACCTATGTTGAGAGAGTACAGCGAATTGTTAGCAACCCGGGTGCCTTCGAAAACCTTCGAACCAGTAACGGAAAAGTTTACATCTCTTTTGCTGCGGCAACGAATAGCGTCCCCGGAGCGCGAGCTAAGTGGAAGTTATGGATTCCTGACAGCCTCACTGCTGACCTAATTAGATCGGAACATAGCCCTCCAATGTCAGCCCACTTCCGCTTCGCAAAGACACTAGGAAAACTACATCGTCAGTATTACTGGCCAAGCATGGCTTCCGAGGTTCGTCAGTTTATCAAGGCTTGTGAAACCTGCAAACAAATCAAGCCAACGAACGTGTCCCCAAGGCCCCCTCTGGGCATGATACGCTCCACCGACCTACCTTGGCAACGCATCTTCTGCGACTTCCTGGGTTCATACCCGCGCAGTCGGAGTGGAAACCGATATATTTTCATAGTACTGGACCACGTATCGAAGTTTGTGTTGCTAAAAGCCATGCCCGAAGCCACAGCATCTCGAGTCGTCCAATTCCTTGAACAGGAAACCTTCCTCATGTTCGGAGTGCCAGAACACTTACACTCAGATAATGGCAGCCAATTTAATTCCAAACTGTTCGCGCAGCTTCTAGAACGTTATGGAGTGAAACACACCTTCTCCCCAGCTTACTCTCCGCAGTCAAACGCCTCCGAACGAGTCAACCAATCCATTTTAGCAGCCATCCGTGCATACGTAGGGACAGACCATCAAAATTGGGACGAGCACCTGAGCGAAATCGGCTTTGCCGTCCGTAACGTCGTCCATGCATCCTCTAAATGTACGCCATATTTCCTGTTGTTCGGTCGTCATCCTGTGACGTGTGGGAGCTCATACCATCTTCTTTCGAGAGTTAAATGCAGACTCCGATGGAAGTCTGGAGGCTATTCCCGTCAACCAGAAACTTCAGCTTCTGCGCGACGAAGTCAAGTTTCGCCTCACGGAAGCCTACCGAAAATATGCAGGTGGATACAATCTACGGACGCGGGAATGAACGTTTGCATCCGGTCAGACCGTGTATGTCCGAAATTTCGTGCAGAGTAGCGCCGTCGATCGTTTTTCTGCGAAACTGGCACCTAAGTTCTTAAAAGCAACTGTGGTGGAGCGCATATGTCGAGTCTCGTACCGCCTATTGAATGAAAAGGGTCTCCCCATAGGAATTTACCATGCTCAAGATATCAAGTCCTGATCAGGGGCAGGTCGCCAAACTGCCCATCTCGGTAGTCCTAAGAAGGCATCCGGCAAGCTTCACTTGTGAACTACAGGTTATCGCAAACCCTCCTACTACTTCCACAGTGGCGGGTGATAAACCTCTTTCATTGTGTTACTAACACCTTCCGGGTTAGCCTTCATCTGAAGGATTTTACTTCCCTGTATTTTCTTCATTCTCCTCCCTAGTGTGCGTTTCCGAACGGCGGTCTCTGTGGATGAAGTTTCAGCAGAGGGTAGTTTTTTTATAGTATGTTATCTCTAAACTATCAAGTTTAGATGGTCTCAGCCTTTGTTACTAACCCCTTCTGGGTTAGCCTTCATCTGAAGAATTTTTACTTTCCTGTCCTTTCTTCAATTTCATTAGAGCTTGAACCCGCTTGCTGCACTCCGCGGGATTTCTGTCATCCTGAGTGAGCTGGTACATGAATTCTACCTGTTACGAAGCGATTTCCTCTCTTGGGATTGGCGGGAATCTCCGGGGGCGCTGTGACCGGATTCAGCAAAACACAGAACGATAAGTACTGCGTTTCACCGACTCACTCGTAACGCCGAGCCTAACATTCCCCATACGTAATTAACCTACCACTGCACCTTTTCCTGGTCAGCTCATTGGCCGAGGCGAGTTGATAGACGAAGTCTATCTGTTGATAGGTCCTCCCTCGTTCAAGGCGAGCTATGATTATGGCCGCAGATGGGACGTTTATTTCTCAATAACCCAGTGGTTAGCGCATGCCCGACTTGAGACTCTGGTGGGTCGTCCCCACGTTGGGCGCGTTGTGGATGAACCTAGTTCCTTTCATTGCATATCCTGACTTATGTCTAGTGTCAAAGCCCGGCTTGAGACTCTTATCTCCGTTGGCCGTCCCCACGCTCTAGTGTATTCCCCATACGCTACCCTTTTCCTCCCCTCTTCGGTCTCTTTACCTTTTTTTCGGATTCTCTACCTTCTGTGAAGAGACCCCCCCCCCAAACCTCCGCAGGGTTCCTGAAAAGAGTAATAAAAAAAAAAGAGGTACATGTTGTCGAGAAGTAGCCCTATGCTCCTTCTCCGTACAAACTAAAAATTCTGAAAATAAAAGCTAAATATTTTCGAGAAGTAGCCCTATGCTACTTCTCCATACAAATTAAAAAACCCCTGAAAATAAAAGTTATATATATACCTATACACATTTCTGAGAAGTAGCCCTATGCTAATTCTCCATATTTTAAAAATCCTGAAAATAAAAGCTAGATATTTTCGAGAAGTAGCCCTATGCTACTTCTCCATACAAATTAAAAAACCCCTGAAAATAAAAGTTATATATATACCTATACACATTTCTGAGAAGTAGCCCTATGCTACTTCTCCATATTTTAAAAATCATGAAAAGAAAAGCTAAAGAAAACATATCCATACATACCCGCATATAAATTCAGATCATAAACAAAAAAAGAGGTAAAAAGAAAAAATATTCAAAAGCGTTAAAACTCCAAATTGGACAAAACACGCACAATTTACAATTTCCATGTAAAATTTCCATCGAAAACCAAAGCAACGAAAAACCCTCGGCTGTCGGTTGCAAAGAAGTGAAGAACGACGATATATGAGGAGACTGCGTGAATCGGGCAGTCGAGTTTAAAACGCCGAGGTGGAGATCTGGAAGTGATTTTTGAAAAGCGCCGGTGCGACTGGTCTCCCTGTTTTTTTTTGCATAAGTTTGTTTCTGGAAAACGGTGGTCGACATGAATGATAGTTGCGCGGGCAGCGATTTTGAGTTTTGATTGGATTTTTTTTTGATGATATTTCGGAAAATTGTAAAGAAAATATGAAATTAGTTAAGTTTTCTTTGATTAAATTAATTCGTAATTAAAAATGGATTACCTGTATATTGTGCCAGAGTGCCGCTTTGTCATTTTCATTTCGGGAAAGCTGTGAAGAAAATATGAAACTAGTAAAGTTTTCTTCGATTAAATAGTTCAAAATTAATTAAAGTGTCGCTTATTACTTTTCATTGCGGAAAACTGTAAAGGAAATATGAAATTAGTAAAGTTTTCTTTGATTAAATTAATTCGTAATTAAAAATCAATTACCTGTGTATTGTGCCATAGTGCCGCTTCTTAATTTCATTGCGGAAAACTGTAAAGGAAATATGAAATTAGTAAAGTTTTCTTTGATTAAATTAATTCGTAATTAAAAATTAATTACCTGTTTATTGTGCCATAGTGCCGCTTCTTAATTTCATTGCGGAGAACTGTAAAGAAAATATGAAATTAGTAAAGTTTTCTTTGATTAAATTAATTCGTAATTAAAAATGGATTACCTGTATATTGTGCCAGAGTGCCGCTTGGTCATTTTCATTTCGGAAAAGCTGTGAAGAAAATATGAAACTAGTAAAGTTTTCTTCGATTAAATATTTCAAAATTAATTAAAGTGTCGCTTATTACTTTTCATTGCGGAAAACTGTAAAGAAATATGGAATTATTAAAGCTTTCTTCGACCAAATAATTCAAAATTAAAGATAGATTTCCTGTGTATCGTGTCATAGTGCCGCTTATTAATTTCCATTGCGGAGAACTGTAAAGAAAATATGAAATTAGTAAGGTGTTCATCGACTAAACTAATTTGAATTCAAAAATGAATTACCTGCATATTAGGGAGGACATTAACATTGTGTGAAAAAAAGGCAAGATAAATTAGTGAAGTTTATAAATTTTAAATTCGATACAATACTGTCCTCGTATATGTATCATACAAATTAGTTGCATGACGGTGACGATAGGACATCCTGTGCAGGAAGCCCGGCGATAATCTGTGAAATAACTCCAGGAAGCCTGCGACGTTCAGGAGTAAGTTTTAAGGATCAAATCCTGTTTGGTGCAAAGATTTACACGGCTACATCTGTATACGGTGCTGAAGATAACACGCTAGTTGGTAAGATGCCAGGGGGGAACACACGTAAATAGTCCTGACTGCATGGTGGCCAGTAGCAAAGGGTGGCGGTCAGAGGCAAGCAACTTATTCGCCCTTTCACTTTGGCGCTTGGCAGATTTTGTCTGGAAGCTGTAGAATGATCTAAAGAACACTCGTAAGTCATGTGGTGCAATGTAAGTTTTATTGTGAATTTTCTTAATATCGAGTGTATACATACGTTTGCTTAGGTTGTTTTTTTTTGTCATAATTATCTATTTCCATTTTTGCTAGGAAGTTTCTCTGTACGAAAATTCTATAATCATTAGATGCTTAGTTTTAGGTGCAGTTTAGTAGGGCCTAGTCTTTAGTTAAGAATACCCGGTGAGAACGGAGGAAATGTGAAAGATTCTGAAAGGAATAATAAATTTTTTTTTGTCTTTGCTACGACTGAAAAGCAGTAGCTACCGTATGACAGTGTCTTTCCATTTGCTTGCGCTTGCTTCCTCCTCTGGTACCCATAAATTTATTTACAGGTTTTCATTGTACACCATGGATGTGATGTCAAAGGCAGAGTGATTGCGGTGGGTGATTCCTAAGACCTGCCCTCCCGAGACAGTCGTTGGGGTTCCCTTTTTGCTTTCGTTTCTTTTTTTTTCCTTATGAGTTATTATTCAAGCCTGATGCCGATCTAAAGTGCACTCATACGGGCGGCGTGATGGCAGCGGGGTAGACACACATACACACACATACACATCATGGGGCTAAGGACAACATTTCGGCTTTGACATTTTAGCCAGGGTGGATGGGGGCGTTGGGGCCCATTCACGTCAAAGCCAGGACTCCCACAACAGCTGGAGTCCACATTAGCTCACACTCTCTCGTCTCTCCTCTGCGTCGAATGGTCTCCGGGTGAAAGTCACTTGTCCGGCGTTGTGCTATTTTTCTATTTTATCCTTACAGCTTTGAACATGCTCGCATTTTTTTTCTTTTCCTCTTTTTTCCCTTGTTGCATTCTCCCAGGTTTCTCTTTCACAGTTTGCAGACTGCACGAGCGGAGCGGGCAAGGAATCGAGTCGTCATACTAGATTTTTTTTATCGTCCTTCTGTCCGTCCGAGGTCTGAGTAAAAGAGGAGCTGGTATTTTATTTCGCGGAAATACGCACAGCTAACAGGCATGGAGAGGATGTGGGTGTCAAGAACCACGCCAGCCGGCTGACCGCTAGTGGCAAAATGCTGTGCGGCCACCCACTCTATCCCTGAGATGATTTTGCAGCTGGAGGTGTCAGTTGCGGGCCTATTTATCTCCAGGTCAAAGCGGAGATAGATAGATCCGACGACAGACACGCTCTTGTGCTACAATTTCCTGTGAGGAATTGAGAGAGCCTGTCCTAAAATTGTTGCCAGTCAACGTCTTTGAGTGAGGTTGAGGCTTGGGGGTCTGAAGTCCAAATATTTAAGGGTACGCTGGGGGTGATTGAGAGTTCGACTGCCAAGTGATCAGATTCAGCCATATGCGCTGTACAAATGTAATTTGAGAATTGGGGAAGGAGATTAATAAGATTAGAGGTTACGATATAGAAGTCAAGAGTTGACCCAGATCGTGGAAAGGTCGGAGTATCCTGCGAGACGACGACGAAATCATGGGTGGTGTTATAGAGAAGCCAGTCATGTACTGTCTTGCCTGACGGACTTACGACAGAGTCATTCGATAACGGATGCCTTGCGTTGAAATCACCACCAAGCACCATGTAAGTGAAATTGTCCGAGATTCGAGCAATGCTGTTCATGTTGTTCTGGATATCAGCTCCTGTGGCGTGGCATCTATATTATATAGGGCGATTAGGAGAAGAGATTCGTTGTCACGAAGCTCTAACTTGACAGCAGTGCATTCCATATTGGGAAGGTTACTTATTTTCACCTCTTCGAATTTAAGGTTTTCCTTAGTGAGAGGGGCAGTGCCTAGGGTTGTCTCAGATTTGTCCTGACGGATGAAGCTGTAGTGTTCAAAAGCTAACTTATGTCTCTCAGTGAGGAGAGTTTCAGAGAGGAACATAAATGTGGATTTGTGCTCAATGAGGAAGAGATTTAGTGCTGTTCTTTTGCTGTGCCTTACCAGCGAATTGCAGTTAAGTGACATGATTTTCAGCTTACTTAATTGCCTAGACATAGTTCAAATGCAAATTGAAGGTAAGCTGCTTGTTTTTCTTGTTTTTCCGATATGGAAGAGAGCTTCCTGTATTTAGGAAGGAAATTATTGATTTTGCCCATAAGGACGAAAATGTCGCAGCCAAATAGCGACTTGGCTTCTTTGGTGCAGAAATCGTCAATTTCAGACACTCTTGGTTTTCTAGGAGCTGCCTTCGGGGCAGATCTAAGTGCTGTTTGAGGCTTGGGAGCTGTGGGTTTGAAAGAATTGTTATAATTAGACGTGTTTTTAGAGATTACCTGGGCGAAAAATTTACCTGGTTGCACATAGTTCCTTGTGGCTTCCTTCACGAAGTCTTCACGTTGGCGACGCTCCTCGGTCTTCTTGGCACGTTGTTGTACTACCTCCTTGTACTTGGGGCAGCCTCTGTAACTGGCTGGATGTCCTTCAGCTTTACAGTTGACGCAATATGGCGCACTTTCCTTCTCGTTATTCCTCTCGCATTGTCCTGGTTAGTGTACATTTTTGCACTTCACGCATCTGTAGTCGACCGCGCAGTTCCTCGCGACGTGGCCGAAAGCCTGGCAACGCTTGCACTGGGAGATTCCCGAAGCACGGTATTTTTCCCAGTACACAATTTGGTTTAGTATGCGATTTGTGGCCATTATGAATTTTACGTCATAGTTTCCACCGAAATTTATGACGGAGGAATTTGATTCCTTAGTCCTGGGTGTTTTAAGATGTAAAACCGAGTTGATTATAAAACCACGAAGTTTTCCCTCGAGTGCTGCCTTAACATCCTCTGCGTGGTATATGTGCTGAACTCCTCTCAGCAGAAGTGTCGTCGTCCTGTCACACTTAGGCGTAAACGTGTAGCTCTGCACGCCGATGTCCTTGATAATGCTGAATAGCGTCTTGTGGTCGTCCTGTGTGATTGGATTAATAATGCATTTGGTGCCTTTTGCTGTCTTTATGAAAAATTTTGGTCTGCCTTCTAGCTTATCCAGATTATTGTTGTACGCTCTGACGTTTGGATTCTGGCAAACAATTGGTGGGGGTCTCACTGCCTTTACTACCTGGGTCGCAGTTTCTTTGGGCTGGATCTCAAATTCCTTCCGGTTTCCGAGAATTTGGTAGAATCCACCAGTGTTCTCATCCCTGAGTAGTTGCTGCTTCGATCCTGATGGCTTCCTCTTGGCTGGAGTTTCGGAAGATTTAAGCAATGTCTCTGGGCTATTCCGGGCCTTGCGCTTGTTGTTTTCTACGACAGTGTAATTGTTTTCATCCTCAGACAAATCCGAGCTCGATGAAGACGACTCGGTTGAGTCATTGGACATGTCCACATCGCTGGTTGTTTCTTCTGTTGCTTCGTTATTGTCGTCGGACAAATTTCTGGCTCCTTCCTGTACAGTGACTTCCGGGAGGCCTAGTTCGTACTAACTTTACAACCTTTTTAGGCTACTCTCAATAGCGGTCATAAGTGCCCTTTTTTCGGCTTCAAACCCGAGATTTATTTCATTCATGATGCACTAAGAAAAGGGTGTCATTTATCACCGCAATTCGTTGTCACTAACTTGTATGTGTCTTTATCACAATACTTAACACTTAGATAATTTCTTTTAATAGTATGTTTCTCTATCACTTTATTATACACTGTGTCTCTATCACTTGACTATACACTAATAATAATTGTGTCTGTATTGCAATGTCACACACTAGCTTACACATAAATGCCGTCGGCAGAAACTGGGTATGTGAATGATTATTTATTTATTTATTTGCTAATTAGAGATTCTTAGATGCTGTCACTTTGGCTATGGCACACTGAATCGAACCAGAACCGAACGAATCAATGAATAAACGAATGAGAGTTAGTTCAGGGAGAACCTCCTTTTTATAGGCTCTGAGCGGGGATTTTGACATGCGTTCCACACGAAATATGCAAATTTATCATATTTTTCGTGCTCGACTTACTTTTAATATTATGTCCACATAGCCAAATTATCTCAATTAATTTATTTTCCATTATCCATGAATTCTCCTCATTTATTTATTTAAATATTTTAATTTTTCTAAAAATTCTCAATATGGCGCCGCCCTGCCATATTATGTTTTTTTCCGATGTGGAATGTAAATTTTTCTCAAATTTTCTCCGTCTCTTTCCCACTCATTATGGGAATTAATTTTATCTTATTTCATTAAGTATTTGCTTACCTGGTGAATTTCGCACCTTGTAAGCACTAGCAACAGTTTGCGCGCGAAATACGTTTCTCGCCGAGTAATTGAATAAAAAATAATAAAATTTAAATTGAAAAAGCTTTGAGTTTTAATTGATAATATATTTGAACTGAACGATACAAGAATTGCTAAAAAACTGAATATAAGCTATGATTCTTTAATAATTGGAACTTAAGGTTTTTTGTGATTACGCTGATTCTGCGTCTGGGTTGTTGGTGAGAAAGTGCAACGTTATCCGGTTCACAGGTTGATGGCCAGGTGCTCTACTTTATGTTTATTCCCGTAAATATGCAAGGTGGCTGATTTATGTGTGGCGGCAGGTAATAATATGTATATATGAAATATGTGTTAGTTGATGGGAACGTAACTCCTCCCCCCTTAGTGTAGTGATGGCCAGAGAAAGATGGTCCTATGGG
Source organism: Dioctria linearis (assembly GCA_963930735.1). NCBI lineage: Eukaryota > Metazoa > Arthropoda > Insecta > Diptera > Asilidae > Dioctria > Dioctria linearis. The sequence continues at coordinate 140,463,265 of OZ005741.1, forward strand.
TTCCTTCTGTAGGGACATCTGGAAGATTCGAGGATGTTGCATTGATTTCGATTTGTTGTTTAGGTTGGCCCCTGGAGTTGTAATTATTTCGGACCATGTATGTATATTATTACTGCTGCGATGATCCCGATGATAGTTATAGAGGTGCTCATGTTTAGATGAAGTAGTTCCCTGGATTTCCTTGATAAGAACTCGATAGCTTCCTTGTTTTCAATATGATGGGACTTCAATTTTTGTAGGCTTAGATGTTGAGTTACAGATGAAGCGATGATATTGTTGAATATTGCGGGAAGAATGTGGACTTCATCCCAATATATGCTACTTTTCGTTGAATAGGTGATACCAGTGATTGTAACGTCGCAGTTATCGAAATGGATCAAAACGATTCCTTTTAGTTTTTGATGATTGAAGTCGCTGGATGAGTTTATTTCGGTTTCCGGAACATTGGTGAGAAGGATGAAGTTGGGTTCTGGTTACAAGATCTCTGTTTTGATTGTGGTTTCGATGAGATTACATCTTACTGGTTCGTTTCGGAGAAGTCTTCCGATGCATTCTGAATCCTTGGTGTTTTCCTGTTGGGTTGATTCCTGACATAGGTATGTCCCTTCTATTTGTTGACACCTTTCATCAAAGTATTGAATATTTTGGGGATTGTGGATAATGTAGGATTTTGTGGATATTTTCTTTGTATTGTTAATCGGTAATGTGATTAAGTGTAATAGGGAATAGTTTTCTTCGGAAATTATTGGAATTCGGACATTAAAAATGATGTTAGTGTTATTATAGTATGCTTGTAGACCAAGTAGCTCATATAAATGTTGATCTGATTTTACTGATTTTCAAAATTTTGGAAGATTTCTAATATTTCATCTGGGCTTAGAATCTGTTTGGATATGATGTTTAAACGGGCGAGAACTAGTGTTTCTGCCAGACCAGTCAAATGGGAATTTAATAGGTCAATGTTATAGTTTATTACATTCAGATATTATATGTGCTTTAAGGAGTCTTGTTCAGCTTTAATTCTATTTCTAGTTTGTTCATGGTAGTGATTCATATACGCTTCAATCATTGTTTGTTGGCTATTAATATGTTTATGTTTTCAAATCTTTTTATCATTACACTGTTTGTACTTGTTTGTCTATTTAGGTCGGATTTTATTACAGATTGATTTGACACTATCTTATCTATTTCCTCATTAAGGTGTCGAGCATTTTCTGCATCCATATTACCCCTTATACTTTTCACTGTTGAACCTAAACCGTCGACTAATCCTCTTCTATTTCTAATTCTAGGCATAAGTGTTGCTAATTTCTGCTTTAGTTCATGAAGTTTGATTTCTGTAATCTTGAATGCATCCTCTAATTCTTTAATATTTTGCTAATATTTCTGGTGATCTTGATATTTTTTCCGTATTTTCTTCGTATTTACTTAAGTTAACTACATATATGTAAAAGATTATTGTAGCCCTTATAATGGTTCTAGCTTGTCCAAGTCTTATAGGTAGTAGTCCTTCTGCTTTCGTGAGGTCTCGCATTTCCAGTCGTTGCCTTTAATCTGTTCCGTCATTACTAGCCTGAAAATTTTTTATTTTAATTTTTGATTTGTGAATCTTTTGATTGCTATCGGCTATTATTTTAACTAATTTATCTCTTTTAATTCTAGTTTTAGTAAATCTAGGCGTGAGCTTGTTTCTTCTATTTTCTTTCCTATAAACTAAAAGACCTTTTCTTAATTTCTTTGGGGGCGTTCTGTTTTTGTTTAAAGTACTAATATTTTTATTTATTATTTCCTGCACTTTATTTTTAATTGAAGGATAAAGCTCTCTTTGGAATTCGTTTAATTTATCAAGATATTCATGCACGTTGTTATGTTGTAAGTTATTGTCAAATTTGTAAGTTCTTCCGTAAAATATTTCGAAAGGTGTATGTTTGGTAGCAGAGTGGATAGCATTATTGTAGGTGATAATGGTCTCATTCAGAATTTCCTCATGCTCCTTCTCTTTGTGCTGATTATGGATGATTCTATAGATTTCTTTTAATGTCGAATGCATTCTTTCAACTGGGGAGTTACTAAAAGTTTGTTGGAGGGAAGTTATGTGGTGGATGATATTGAATTGCTTACAAAAATCTTTAAAGATTGTTGCAGTGAATTCTGCCCCTTGGTCGGAAATTATCTTTTTAGGAATGCCGTGAAGGCTCATAAAATGTTTCAATGATTTTATAATCGTTAGACTATTTCTAGCGACAAGTGAATAAGCTGAGGCAAATTTGGAAAATTTGTCGATTATAGTTAGCATCTTTTTATTATTTATACTATATACCTATATCAATATGTAAAATATCTAATGGTTTATTTGGGGTTTCAGAAACTTGAAATTGTAACTTAGGTGGATTTCTATCATATTTAAGTGTTTGGCATGGTTCGCAATTACAGATGACCTTTATGATTTTGTTTTTCATGAATGGAAAATAATATTCGCGTTTTAAATGATTAAGGGTTTCGTGGATTCCGCGATGATTACTTTTTGTATGATAATCGTTGATCATTTGGTCTTGCTCATCGTTATTTACTATATCTTTTAGAATTTCAATACATTGGATAAGTTTGAAAGTTTTAGATTGTGAGAAATATTTCGAATATACCTTCTGAACCATTCTAAATGTATCATTATCTTTTTGTATGGCATTAAGCCGGTTTGGAGCTAAATATTGCTTAAAGAGGCTGGTGATGTTTTCTTCTGTAAATTCAGGTAGTCGAATGGATCGACGAAGGTGATTTTTAAATGGAACTTCTAGCGAAATTGGGGGTCATTTATTTGATTTTTCAAGTATCAGTTGAAGATTAAAATCGTTGAGTGGGCGTTCGTATATCGGTATTCCATCGTCGAGATTTTCTTCAGCTGAGTGTACTGTGGATCCTAAGGTACCTTGTACTGAGAAATTTTCATTTTCATTTGCATTAAGTTCTATATTATCGGGAGTTTCTGAATCTTCTGGATTTTCTAATTTGATGCGACTTAGAGCGTCGGCATTCGAATTTTGAGTTCCTTTTTTATAGACTATCTTGTAGTCGAATTCTTCCAGTTTTAAGCGCCAACGAATTTGTTTGGAATTTGGATCTTCCAAATTCATAAGCCAGAGGAGAGGCTTGTGATCCGTGACAATCTTGAATTTGTTTCCGAATAAATACGGACGAAAATATTTGGTCGCCCAAACAATTGCCAACAATTCTTTTTCAATTGTTGAGTATTTAGTCTCCGTTGTTGTCAGGGTCCTGCTAGCGTAACAGATGGGTCGATCACTACCGATAGGTCCCTGTGACAATATAGCACCGATTGCGAAATTACTTGCATCAGTAGTTAATACAAAAGGTTTAGAAAAGTCGGGGTAAGCTAATATCGGATCATTCGTTAGAACGTCCTTCCAAGATTGAAATGCTTTAACATATATGTCATTGAGCTCGATTTTGCTTCCCTTTTTTAAGCAGTCTGTTAGGGGTTTCGTCATCTTTGCGAAGTCTTGTATAAATTTCTTATAGTAACCTACTAGACCGAGAAATGACTATGTCTTTTTGTGTTCGAGGTATGGGAAAGTTTTGAATAGCGGAAATTTTGTCAGGGTTTGGCTTTACGCCCTTATCAGTGACAATGTGTCCTAGGAAATTGATTTCTTTTTTCGAAAACTCTGACTTGTCCAGCTGTATCTTCAGGTTAGCTTCTCTTACTTTATCGAATGTTTTTCTAATATTTTCTTAATGTTCTTGGAGGGATGTTGAGAATATTATTATATCGTCAAGATACACTAAGCAAATTTTGCCTTGGAGATCTTGAGGTATTCATAGTGTCCTCCTTCCACTGTTAAGGCTGTCTTTTGTATATCCTTTGGATCCATTTCTATTTGGTGAAAACCACTCGCCAGATCGAGAGTGGAGAAATACATGCACTTTCCAAGTTTATCAAGAATCTCGTTGATATTTGGAAGTGGATAGCGGTCACTAATTGTTTTCTCATTCAACTTGCGATAGTCTATGACTAGTCGCCATTTGACTTTGCCGCTAGCATCTCGTTTCTTTGGTACTATCCAAACAGGAGAGCTCCACGGTGAATAGCTATGCCTGATTATATTTTGGTCGAGCATTTCGCTAATTTGTCTTTTCACCTCTTCTTTATGGACATAAGGGTATCTATAAGATTTCGTGTATATTGGGATTTCGTCGGTAGTTGAAATCCGATGTTTTATTCGATTTGTGAAACTTAGTTTTTGCCCTTGCTTGAAGAATATGTCTTCGTAATTTTTACAAAGTTTTCAGATTGATTTTCTTTCTTCTTGGTTTAAGTGACTTGTACGGATTAGATTGTTGATGTCGTCAGTGTTAACTGTACTTGTATTTTTTATACCCTAGATGAAATCTATAGGGGTATACTAAGTTTGTCATTCCGTTTGTAACACCTCGAAATAATGATGGTAGAGCAAAATGGATGGGACACTCATTCATAATATTAAAAGTTATTTTGATTTTTGCATGTCCGTCCGTCCGTCCGTCCGTCCGTGCGCACGATAACTCGAGAACGCGTATACTTAGAGAGCTGAAATTTTGTACACGGACTTTAAAAAAAAAAGTAAAATTAAGTTCGAAAATGAGACAAATCGGGCAACTCCTTCGTGGGGTTGCCATATAAAAATTTCGTTTTCCGCTATATATTTGGACAGTGCCTGAGAACGCGTCGACGTAGAGAACTGAAATTTCGTACATGATGTTTTTACTGCATTAGCAAATAAAATGTTAAAAATGGACTAAATCAGGTAACTCCTTCTTGGTGTTGCCATATAACAATTTAGGTTTTTTACGCGTACTTTGAAAACGATCAGTCCAAGACATTTTTATTGTACTATAAACTTCTGCAGAATATGAAATCCTATAAAATTGGTATTAATCATTTTTTCTGTGCAACAAACCGTTCTAGAAATATATGCGAAAAACAACTTCAAAATCAAACTTGAATATATCGGTGACCATTCGAAATTTAATACGGGCATTCATCTAGGGTATCCTAAGAATTGGTCTTAGACCAATTCTAGCTTTTTTACTTGTTTTATTTTCAAACTGCGCATTAAAATTATGTAGTTCATGAAATTCGGAAGATGGAAGGGAATCGACTTTTATTGGTTGCTCCAGGAATAAATCCAGATCAGAGCCTGTTTCGTTAGAAACTAGAACTGAGCTGAACCAATCTACAGCTTCATAAAGGCCTTCGGATATGAATAAACCGGGTTTTATTTCCGTGGTTCTAATAAAGATATTTCCGTTTTTGACATCTACTGGCAACTGGGCTCTAGATTTAGATTTTGAAGGAATGACGTATCTTTTAGAGATAAAATTTGGCTTGAAACGTAGTGGTATTACTGCGTTCTTTGTTATTAACATTTGATCTGCCAAATCGAGTTTAGCGTGTAGTAAAGTTAAGACATCACGTCCTAATAAGCCGTCGAAATAACCGTGAAATTTGAATATTAAAAACTTTGTATTACCAGGCTGATTAAATTCTAGAAAGTTTGGTAAAGTAACTTGTTTCTCGATTTTATGTTTATTTAATGCCGTAGTTATATTGATAGGGTGAATTAATTTAACGTCTCTGGGGTTAACGAATTCTGGATTTATATATGAGGAGGAAGCTCCGGTGTCTATTAAAAATCTTAGGGGTCTACCAAATGTGGATGGTATTTGGATATAAGGAAGAATGAATCCATGCTTGTTTATATCTATGTATCCGATTGGGTCGTCGAGGCGGGAAATTGAAAATTTGAGTCATCTATTTGAACTAATTCTTCATCATGGTGTTCAACATTATAGAAATTATCCATTTCTTGGATATGATTAGGTGTTCTTATATCCGGTCGAGAAAAATTCTGGTTCGAAATATTAAATAATTTTTCACTTATTACTCTGGGTGGTCCGGTCTGTCTAAAATAATTGTTTTGCTGTTGTCTATATTGGGGTTGGTTTTGTCTGTTAAATCTAAGATGGGTGTTACCTGAGCTAACATCCATTGGTTCTGGGGGTGGTAATGTTTGTTGTTGCGGTCGAGAAAATTGAGGACGTGTGTTAAAAGGTTGCCTGTTAAACGGTCGGTTATTAAATGATTGTTGGCTGAATGAGTTATTTCTATTTGGGATGTAATTAACTGGCGAATTTTGATTGGTGGGATTAAAATTATACGAAGTTCGTTGGTTAGGGAATGTTCTTGAATGAGAGTTAAATGGTACATGAAGTATTGAGTGAGAATTAAGCTTGGAATTATTTTGATACACATTGCTTTTATTGTTACTATTATTACTATTTCCAGATCCGCTGTAATGTGGAGATCTCAAGTAGGAGATGTTCTGTTCCTTTACACAATATGAAAAGGCGATTGGTAAAGTTTCAGCACGCATTGCACGGACTGTTGAGCCAAGAGGTTCCTTTAATCCTGTTAGAAATGCATTTAAACACATCTCAGAATACAGGGCTCTTTTATCTGTCACTACGTTCTGGTTATTTTCGTGAATTTGGACATGGTTAGATATGGTGGCTTGTACTTCTATAATTTCACTATAGAACTTTTCTACACTATTATTTCCCTGTCTTAAATTATGTAGGTCTCTAATAAGAGATGTTTCGTTTCTTTTATCTGAATAATGCAGGATTAAATTTCCTCTTATATGCTCCCAACTTAAGGAAGTTCCGTCCATGTATAAGACCTCGTTAGCTTGGCCTTCTATTTTATTCCTAATTGCACGTAATAATATTGAGCATAAGGTGTGCCATCTGCTACAGCTATTAACGACAGAATTTCGTCTAACATTATTGATGAAATCATAAAGAAGTCTAGGATTTCCATCAAATCTAGGGAGATCTTTAATTGCGTCAGGGACTCTCAAGGAGTCGAAAACATTTCTTACAGCTATTGCTGGGTTTGGATTTATATTTTGAGCTTGATTCTGAACTTCATTTTTGATTTCGAAGAGCAACTTGTATTTGAGGGTTTGGTACTTGCCCAGCGGCAATAGGGTTATTATTAACGTTAGCCTTTTCGAAAATGCTTAGATCATTTGATTGTAGGGTTTCTGTTTCACTTCTCACTGATACACTATTATCACTATCACTTTCTTCACTTATCTGGTCTGAATTATTGAGAGGTATATTTATTAAATTACCGAGAAATAAATTTTTTTATAGTATACTATGTAGCTGTTCTTGATCTATTTGCTTTAGGTTTGTTAGTAAACATATGTATATAAGGAGTTAATTGAAAGGAAAAAGAAATATTCAAATACTTGACTTACAGGTGAATTATAAGCATGAAAAATTTCATGTTCTTCTGGTATAGGCGATTCATGTTGGAACCTTTCAAGTCCTGGTAGCTTTTCAATCAACGATATTCCTTCGTCGATGTTGATGACGATAATCCTTCGTTATATAAATGTTTGTGCCACACGAATCACTTTGCTAATTAGCTAGGAAGCTGAGAGACCGTAAAAACCAACGAAAGTATAAAAATAGCCAAGAATCCGTTGACAAATGAAAAATTTTAGAACGATTAACCGTCGTTTTAGTTTATCACGTACTTTCGATTTTTACTTTTTTAACCGTGATAGGACTTGTCGCCTATCCTATCGACTGCGCCAAATACGTTTCTCGCCGAGTAATCGAATAAAAAAATATTAAAAAATAATAAAATTTAAATTGAAAACGCTTTGAGTTTTAATTGATCATTTATTTGAACTGAACGATACAAGAATTGCTAAAAACTGAATACAAGCTATGCTTCTTTAATAATTGGAACTTATGGTTTTTTATAATTACGCTGATTCTGCATCTGGGTTGTTGCTGAAAAAGTGTAACGTTATCCGGTTCACAGGTTGATGGCCAGGTGCTCTACTTTATGTTTATTCCCGTAAATATGCAAGGTGGCTGATTTATGTGTGGCGGCAGGTAATAATATGTATATATGTAATATGTGTTAGTTGGAGGGAACGTAACTCGCGCTCGAATTGACCAAGTTCACCTTTGGTTGAGTCAATTTGACAGTCGCGATCGCATTTTAGTGCCGTGTTGGTTTTTGTGTTTTTCGCCACAAATTATGGATTAAATATTCAGGTACGTAAATAATAGTGTTTTTTTATGTGCTATTTATTAGTTATAACATGAATAATTGCCAGGAAATGTGCAAATTATACGAAATTATTCATGTTGCAAAAGTGCTTAAAGACATGTCAACAATGGCAAAAGTTGTCGAATTTTATTAACCATTGTGTATTTGCATGCTGCAAATTCATTTATTCTGCATATTTAAACATGTTTGCCTATATTTTGCAAATGGTTATTATGCAAAGCATATGAATTTTGCGAAGAAATAGCAATGTTTATAATTTGCCTGTTTTTCTTGGCAGTCTTGCATGAAAACTGCCTGTTTACAGAGTTATAATATTTTATCTAGTTGATTCTTTAAAATAATATGTAATCTTTTCTTTTATTTCAGCTGAGTTGATTGGATTTGGAGGACCCCTTTTAGAGACACTGGATCTGATACTCCAGGGAAGTAATAATTACAGAGAATATGAAATTCTACTTCTTTATTTTCTTTTTAGCTGTGTTCACTATACTCCCTCCCCCACCCGTTGAACAGTTTGTTCAACCAACGATTGCTTTAATTGGCGTATACCTCCCCTCTTATGATAATGATGGAATATCATTTTCCCATCCTTTCTTACTTTTAACCGAACCTTGCACTTGTCCGGCAAGTTAATGGTTTTTTCGCGATTTCTTCTTTGTTGTATCGCATGAAGATCTATGCGCTGAAGCACATATAATGGCAGGTAGATATCCATGCCTTCTCGTGTGACGAAACGTTGAAAAACTATTGTTTGCCCTCACTTCAAATTCCTTCGTCATTGTTGTCGCACGAAGGCTGGTTAGAGCGGTGATTCGATTGCCGTTAATGACGGCTGTCTGTTCTGGATGTGGATCCGTAAAAGGCGTTTGACCGATAAAGAATTGTTCTGGATCCTTGAGGGGTCGTGTTGCTGGTGGGTTTCTGCTTCCGCTTGCAGTCGGCTCGTGGGTTAAGTCCTGCGGGATTGCTGGTGGGTTTCGTTTCCTGTTTGGCATCAGTTCATGGACCAGTTCCTGACGAGTTATCCCGAAGACATCACAACCTGGATCTCGCAATATCCTCAGCTCCGGACTTCCTGGCGGGCTGAACTGGATATCTTCCAAAATATGAAGCGTATCGTCTTGTTCGTAGATAAAAGAAATCTGAAATAATAACTTGTCAGTATAGTACAGCATGATGCAAACAAGCCAATAGTAGGACACATGGACAGAGACACGACGATACTAATATCAGGTAGTTAATCTAATGCTAATATCCAACCAAATATTATATTAATGGCAGTAGGGGTGGTACCAGATCCCTTTTGAATGCCGTTTAAGAATATATGGCTTCCAAAATGTGGGATCTGCTAGTGGCAGTTTATTGAAATATAAGAACTCCTCTTTGGAAACTATTCTGGCACGTAAAGGATCTGTGGTTTGGTTCAGTCGAAGTGTAAGTGTGGTTTGTTGCCTTGCAATTGCTGTATGGCTAGTATTTAAGCCAATAATTGATACTGCGGTTGGGCTTCGACATGCTCACAGTTTCCTGCAGGTTTCATCTGTGATAAAGGATGATTGCGAGCCACTACGAGACATCGTAAGAATATGTGAGCTCCCGCTTTTTTATTTGTGCCACTATTAACGCTGTTGATAGCAGGGCATTATGGTTTTCTCTAGTTACAAAGTTTTGACTAGTGTTAAAGTCTCCAATATAATTAACTGACTGTAATTGTGGGGAATATTTATTTTCAGTAATGTTAGCTTAATTGGCTTGACTTGAATTCATACTAACGTCGTTATTTGCTGACCTATGCTCCGTTTCGACAGCTGAATGATTGGGTTTGTCCCTCTTGTATGCTTTTTGTTGCATCTTTCACATCTATATTTGCTGGTGCAGTTGTTGACATGATAAATGCCTAAACAATTGGCACAACGGCTTGATGCCTTAATTATCTGGTACCTGGATGGTATGTCCATCCTACGATAGTTCGGGCATCTTTGTAAAAGGTGACTTGCGTTGCATGTCGGGTAATTGATTTTCCTTTGTAATGTGGTAGGATATGGTTACTTCAGTTGTGCTGTTTGATCTGGGTTGTGTGGATTTAACTAGACTATCTGCTAATGATTCTAAAATTTAGCAACGGGTACTTAAAAACTGCTTAAATGGCTTAAATGTCGGGAGCTCTTGTGTACCTCTTTGCTCTTCTTCCCATAGTTTGAGGGTAATAAAGGGTAGTTTCTGTACTAACACATTTACATCTCATGATGTCCTATCAACCTCTAACCTGGTTAATTTTTGAATACATTCATCTATTGTATCGATTATTGACTGGATTCCCTTGGCAGACTCTGAATGTAATTTTACTTGGTTGGCCAAAATCTTTAATTGATGATTAACTAAAATTCTCTTGTTCTCAAATCTAGCTTTCAGCTTGTTCCATGCTGGCATATAATTTTCATTTGTTACTGGGGTATGTCGCAACAATTCCTCGGCATCGCTAATTAAACAAGATTTTAGATGATGCAGCTTCTGAACTGGTGTCAGCTTTGTATTGTCATGAACAACAGAGACGAATAGACCATGAAATGATCTCCATAAATCGTAGTTGCCGTTATATTTGGGCAACTGAATTCGAGGAAGGAAGGTCTCCTGTTGAACAACAGTTGTCGAGTGAATTGGCACTGTTCTACTACTTGACGTTTCAGTAGCTGTGACGAATTTCCGCGATCTTTCTACTAATTCGCGCATGTATTCGGAGTATTTTAATTCTGTTGTACTATGATTATCTTGATTTAGATAGTCATGCGGCGTGTCATCAGAACTTTTTAATAAAGCCTGATTGATTGTCATATATGTTTCACTATATACCTCCCATATTTTCTTTAAAACTGTCATTTTAGACTCGTACAAACCTTGAGTTCGTGTAACAAAGGTCGTTTATCGTCCACTTTCAATCAATCTTTCTATTCGAGCACGCGGCACGCTTTCCGTGAGGTTTAATTTCTCAACGGGCTCCATATTAATTTACAACCTACTATTTATCGTTGGTTAACCGTGTGGGCACAACCGTAGCAACACGTGTTCGTACTACGTTGATGAAACGTAGATGTGCAAATTGGTAGTAAAATGTTCGTAATACTTAGGTGGCACGGGTGGTCACAAATTCGTTGAAAATTATTGGAAGTAAATTGATGTCACGTGTGAGCTTCACGTAATAAAATTGAAAAAAAACTACTTATAATAATTTAATGCCACGCTTGGCCAGATTTAAGTGAAAATTATTTGAAGTAGTTAGTTGATGCAACTTGTGATAGAATTAAAAAAAAATTGTTATAATGAGGTATTGACACGTGTAAGCACGAACTGTAGCACAAATTTATTGCAATGGCTATAATAGTTTAATGCCAAGTGTAGGCACAACTTGTAATAATGTCACAGAATGGACTTAATGTCTTGATAACCAGAATTATTACAATTTTGTAAAGAAACTTTCTTCACTAACTGATAGTAATTGGAATTAGTCTCACTCGCAACAGTGAACAGGCTCACATTGCTGGATGGAGCCACCAAAAAACAACGGCAGCTATATTACGGCACCTTAGGGAGGTGAGGGTAGCGGTGTATTAAAATGAGAAGAATGGGTGCTTGTGTTCACTGTCACTTTATTGATTAAATAAATTAAATTATACTTTATTCTACTTTAACCAAATTTGAGCAAATAACTTAATTACATACGATGCGTATGCTCCACTTGATGTGCTATGCCGTTTCTCTTTTTTTTTTAATTCAATATGCTTATGCTAATTAATTAATGTCTGCTTGCATGTATGTACTTATTATGTAGAGAAACCTAAGTCTACAATATTCTGCCACCAAAAATCAATCAATGTCACAAATAAACCACAAATACTTATCTTTAACCCTTGACCAAACCAATTTGTTCACCACAAACATTTTCTTTCAACACCGCCCTTTGGAATGTAAAATATTGTACATGGGTAATATATATTAATGCTAATTTCTATACCACTTTTTAAAAATCTTACTACACATCTTACGCGAAGTTGCATTCGAGATTACTGTCGAGTTTGTTCAAGGAGAACCTCCTTTGTATAGCTGAGCGGTCATTTTGGCATGCGTTCCACGCGAGAAATGCAAAATTTACCATATTTTTCGTGCTCGACTGACTTTTAATATTATGTCTACATATGTCAAATTATCTCAATTAATTTATTTTCCATTATCCATGAATTGTCCTCATTTATTTATTTAAATATTTTAATTTTTCTAAAAATTCTCAATATGGCGTCGCCCTGCTATATTATGTTGTTTTCCGATGTGGAATGTAAATTTTTCGCAAATTCTCTCCGTCTCGTTTCCAGATCTTTCTCTTTTCCACTCATTATGGGATTTAATTTTACCTTTTTTTATTAAATATTTGCTTACCTGGTGAATTTCGCACTTTGTAAGCACTAGCAACAGGTTGAGCGAGTTATTTGTTTACTATTCTTTCTTAGGAAAAAAAACAAGGTAAACAAAGTAAAATAAAATTGCACACTAGAACTTCGGTTCGAACACAAATTTTATTAAAAAAACTGAATTTTTGGATTACACTTAGAACTTTAGTTTTAATACAAATTCATTAAAGAACTAATTTCACAATACACTTAGAACTTTAACTCTAATTCAAATACAATAGAAAAATACTTGTCCGAGATCCACTCTTTAGAGGGATCTATACTTCTCGATTCCGGTCTTAAGACTGACTTTTTCTTAACTTTGATATTTTCTTCAAGCTTTTTAAGAATTACATATTTTAAAATAACAATGCTGATTCGACTGTTCTCACAGAACTTTGATATTTTCGTCTAGCTTTTTAAGAATTACATAAAATAAGAATGCTTATTCGACTGTTCTCACAGTTAATTTCTGCTACTTTTTATCTTTTCAGGTAAGTTACGTTAATTTCTGCTGCTTTGTGTCTTTTTAGGTAAGTTGCAAGTAGATAAGCTATGTATGTACCAGATCACTTTTTTGCCTCCAGGATTTCGCAACAGATGGCGCCACCGTCGCTAGGTGGTTTGAGCCCATGCTAAATGTAGGGTTATGTCTTGGTTGTATTGGTTTGTGTCTTGGATACAGTAAAATGTTCGTAATACTTAGGTGGCACGGGTGGTCACAAATTCGTTGAAAATTATTGGAAGTAAATTGATGTCACGTGTGAGCTTCACGTAATAAAATTGAAAAAAAACTACTTATAATAATTTAATGCCACGCGTGGCCAGATTTAAGTGAAAATTATTTGAAGTAGTTAGTTGATGCAACTTGTAATAGAATTAAAAAAAAATTGTTATAATGAGGTATTGACACGTGTAAGCACGAACTGTAGCACAAATTTATTGCAATGGCTATAATAGTTTAATGCCAAGTGTAGGCACAACTTGTAATAATGTCACAGAATGGACTTAATGTCTTGATAACCAGAATTATTACAATTTTGTAAAGAAACTTTCTTCACTAACTGATAGTAATTGGAATTAGTCTCACTCGCAACAGTGAACAGGCTCACATTGCTGGATGGAGCCACCAAAAAACAACGGCAGCTATATTACGGCACCTTAGGGAGGTGAGGGTAGCGGTGTATTAAAATGAGAAGAATGGGTGCTTGTGTTCACTGTCACTTTATTGATTAAATAAATTAAATTATACTTTATTCTACTTTAACCAAATTTGAGCAAATAACTTAATTACATACGATGCGTATGCTCCACTTGATGTGCTATGCCGTTTCTCTTTTTTTTTTTAATTCAATATGCTTATGCTAATTAATTAATGTCTGCTTGCATGTATGTACTTATTATGTAGAGAAACCTAAGTCTACAATATTCTGCCACCAAAAATCAATCAATGTCACAAATAAACCACAAATACTTATCTTTAACCCTTGACCAAACCAATTTGTTCACCACAAACATTTTCTTTCAACACCGCCCTTTGGAATGTAAAATATTGTACATGGGTAATATATATTAATGCTAATTTCTATACCACTTTTTAAAAATCTTACTACACATCTTACGCGAAGTTGCATTCGAGATTACTGTCGAGTTTGTTCAAGGAGAACCTCCTTTGTATAGCTGAGCGGTCATTTTGGCATGCGTTCCACGCGAAAAATGCAAATTTACCATATTTTTCGTGCTCGACTGACTTTTAATATTATGTCTACATATGTCAAATTATCTCAATTAATTTATTTTCCATTATCCATGAATTGTCCTCATTTATTTATTTAAATATTTTAATTTTTCTAAAAATTCTCAATATGGCGTCGCCCTGCTATATTATGTTGTTTTCCGATGTGGAATGTAAATTTTTCGCAAATTCTCTCCGTCTCGTTTCCAGATCTTTCTCTTTTCCACTCATTATGGGATTTAATTTTACCTTTTTTTATTAAATATTTGCTTACCTGGTGAATTTCGCACTTTGTAAGCACTAGCAACAGGTTGAGCGAGTTATTTGTTTACTATTCTTTCTTAGGAAAAAAAACAAGGTAAACAAAGTAAAATAAAATTGCACACTAGAACTTCGGTTCGAACACAAATTTTATTAAAAAAACTGAATTTTTGGATTACACTTAGAACTTTAGTTTTAATACAAATTCATTAAAGAACTAATTTCACAATACACTTAGAACTTTAACTCTAATTCAAATACAATAGAAAAATACTTGTCCGAGATCCACTCTTTAGAGGGATCTATACTTCTCGATTCCGGTCTTAAGACTGACTTTTTCTTAACTTTGATATTTTCTTCAAGCTTTTTAAGAATTACATATTTTAAAATAACAATGCTGATTCGACTGTTCTCACAGAACTTTGATATTTTCGTCTAGCTTTTTAAGAATTACATAAAATAAGAATGCTTATTCGGCTGTTCTCACAGTTAATTTCTGCTACTTTTTATCTTTTCAGGTAAGTTACGTTAATTTCTGCTGCTTTGTGTCTTTTTAGGTAAGTTGCAAGTAGATAAGCTATGTATGTACCAGATCACTTTTTTGCCTCCAGGATTTCGCAACAGATGGCGCCACCGTCGCTAGGTGGTTTGAGCCCATGCTAAATGTAGGGTTGTGTCTTGGTTGTATTGGTTTGTGTCTTGGATACATCATTGCGCCTTGCATGCACCATGTGTTGCGCCTAAATGTTTCAATGTGTCTTGACTGCGCCCTAGCGGCATTAGCAGGTACTACCAGCATGCTCCCGTACTACGGTTTTCTTAAATAGATATGTGGTGCGCCTAACTGTAGGCTTTTGGTTTTGAACTAATATTAGTAATAATTAAAGTTAACGCTAGGAAATTTTTGTTCATGCCAATGGATTCTAGATGGTTGGGGTGGGCTATTAGGGGGATGAAATTTTCATCAGAAATCCTCTACGGGCTCTGGTTTTCGAGATATTAGCGATTTTACCTTTTCAGATATGGTTAATATTACTAATAATTCAAGCTACCTAGGATAGTTTTGTTCATGCCAATAGATTCTAGAAGGTGTTAGAGGGGCGAGAGTTAGAGGGGGAACGAAATTTTCATCAGAAATCCTCTACGGGCTTTGGTTTTCGAGATATTAGCGATTTTACCTTTTTAGATATAGTTAATATTAGTAATAATTCAAGTTTTTTTCGCTCATGGGGGTGCTGCGTCTAAATGTAGGCTTTGTTCAGCATCATTCGATTTTCACAACATGACATCACCATGAACAGATTGTGAGCCGATACTACCAGCATGCTCCGGTACTACGGCTTTGGATGTGTGGTACGATTCTTTTGGAAGTTTTTTGCTTCACTTTTGGCCCACACGTGGCAGCATAAATGTAGGCTTTTGTTGTTTTCAAGTGTTGCGCCTGGTTTTGAATTAATATTAGTAATAATTGATTTTTCTTGAGCGCCTAAATGTAGGCTTTTGGTTTTGAACTAATAATTAAAGTTAATAGTAGGAAATTTTTGTTCATGCCAATGGATTCTAGAGGGGTGGTATGTGGGGGGCGATAATAAAGAGATGGAGGGGGGGGGTGTAATGAAATTTTCATCAGAAATCCTCTACGGGCTCTGGTTTTCGAGATATTAGCGTATTCATATTTCAAGTTATTTTTGCTCATGGAAATGGATTCTTGGTGGTGTGGGGTGGGAGGGGGAACGAAGTTTTCATCAGAAATCCTCTGGTTTTCGAGATATTAGCGACATCTGTTTGGGCGCAAACGCCATTTCTTGAGTAAGGTACCCTAGCGGCCTTAGCCGGAACTACCAGCATGCCTTGGTTTTGCTGTTTTCTTTTATTAGCGGGAGAGTTCTAGATATCAGCATGACGTCATCATGGTTTTGCTGTTTTCAAATGCTGCACGTTTTCTTAGCAGGAAAGTTGTAGAAATCAGCATTATTCGAATTTCACAACATGACATCACCATGAACAGACTCTAGACGATGTCAGTGAGGGTTCTGGGGTATGTGTATTGAAAAGTCTTATGTTTTATAAACACTTGTTTTTATTTCCAATAAAATTTCTTATTATAAAAGTATTTCTTATAGCACATTGTCCAATATGAACTTGCAAGATGGTGCATTTGTGTTAATCTCTATTAGTTTTCTACAGTTGTATTCATCTTCGACGTTAATAATGATTTCACCCTCTCCAACTATCTTCTGCATCCAACGAACTTTTTCAGCTCCCTTTACATATATGGTTTTGTTTCGAAGCAGTGGTTCAACTATAGTGTACAGCTTGTGATATGGTATGTAGCCATCATCCCAGCGGAATCCATGAAAATTGTGTTGAAGCCATTTTACTTGTCTCTTTTTTGCTGAAGTCAAATCTTTGTATCTGAATGGTGGTTGAATTATAAAGTGCTGCATCTGGTTTTCATTGTTTAAAATTGCCAGTTCTTTAGTGATGAATTCATTGAGATTTGTTTTGAATCCTTGAATT
This sequence comes from Dioctria linearis, assembly GCA_963930735.1. Taxonomy (NCBI): domain Eukaryota; kingdom Metazoa; phylum Arthropoda; class Insecta; order Diptera; family Asilidae; genus Dioctria; species Dioctria linearis. The sequence continues at coordinate 140,480,372 of OZ005741.1, forward strand.
TTGAATTCTAACTTCACTTGTTAGCGGACTGTATTCTACTATTCGATCGTGTAGAAGCAGATAATATGCTGTTGTATTAGCCGGTATATTTTCAGATGTCTTGAATTCTAGCCTTATGTCAACAGGTCCAGTTTTTATTGTTTCATTTTGATGTGAGCAATCAATGACAGCGATCGGAGCATCGGTTTTGAACTTCTTCCATGTGAGGAACGGCTGATACTGATGACCATAGTAAGATTGTGTAAACTTTATATACATTCTCAATAGGGGGGGGGGGGGGGGTAATGAAATTTTCATCAGAAATCCTCCGGTTTTCGAGATATTAGCGACATCTGTTTGGGCGCAAACGCCATTTCTTGAGTAAGGTACCCTAGCGGCCTTAGCCGGAACTACCAGCATGCCTTGGTTTTGCTGTTTTCTTTTATTAGCGGGAGAGTTCTAGATATCAGCATGACGTCATCATCGTTTTGCTCTTTTCAAATGCAGCACGTTCAATTAATCCACAAACATTATCCGTTGCTAGCTCCAGCGGGGGAAAGTACTCAGCACTGAGTAGAGATGAATTTCCCGTGAGAGTAAGTGTTAATGACATGGCGGTTGATAATGAACTGTTACAATTTCAATATAGATACATTTATTTATAGATAATGGCTATAACAATTATATAAAAACTTATGTTAAGTGACCGCAAATTACTGCATCATAGTTCTGATAAGAACTGTAGTTGTACGTAATATTACTACCCAAGTAGTTTATGAGCTCCCTTGGTGGTTGGGAGATTGCCAAAGCTATCAAAGTATTCGATGTTATCACCTTTCTTGTAGTACGCTACCCAGTGTGTACCTGCTCCAGTTGAGATGTCCAAGTTAACAATACCGCTTTCTCGCTTCCATGGTTTTTTTAGGTAGATTATCACGCATAAATACTCCTCTGAAGTGCGGCAAGTGTGTGGTATACTTGTGAAGATCCAACTCGTTTAGCGGTCGTTTGGGTAGCGTCTTTAATAGTTTTTTGGTTGAGGTTGTAGATAGAGTCCAAGTCCTTTTCTGTATGGCTTCAAGAACTGCCCGTTTCCATCTTTACCAACCGCTATAGTTTCCATTACTTGGTTATGACGTTTGCTTTCTTCCAATTTTGCCTTTGCCGCACTGGTATCATTTACTGCTTTTGCTATGCCTGCTGCACCTCCCGATAGTGCTCCCAATGCTGAAAGCCCAGCAAACAACGGGATGAGGAACGGAAGTGCTCCGCCAACCTTTGGTACAGGTATCACTCGTGGAGTTTTAATTGATTTCTTCTTTCTTTTCACAATATTTTAGCTGCACTTAGAGCTATTTTTGTAGCTTCCATCAAGTCTTTTGGTTTTTGATTTTTAAAATCTTACGTGCATTTCCTACTGCTTCTCGGAATGTGGGTTGGCGTTTATTTTTAGCCTTAAGACCCATACCTAGCTTAATTTTAGCCTTCATTGCGTTTGTTATGAGCCAGGCATTGGCACGTTCACTCAAATTTGCATCCGTAGATTTTGCACGCTGCCAGGCTTTTTCAGCTAATATTTTATCAGCTATATGTCGATCACTTGTATCTTTATGTCGTGAGTATGCTATATCGTGTTCCTTGCATGGTGCATCCAGTGGATTAATACCCGGATCTCCTCTCGCCAATCTTTGTTGTAACTTTGTTCCTGGTCCACAGTACTGTTATCCTGGTAGATGTAATTCTACAGGTAGTTTGTTGATGATTGAATTTAATAGTCCTCTTCCCCATTTCAAAGATTTTCTGGAGCGTTTCGATTTATGATCCGACATCTTATAAGGTTCCGATGATACTGTTGAAATGAAATATAAACAGGTGTACTTATATGAATCCCGTTAGTCTTCAAGATGCGGTTCATTAAACAACAACAAGCTTTTCCTGTTCGAAATGCTGATGTAGCTGTTATGAAGGTGAAAAGGAAGCATGGTCCCCTATTGCCTAATAGTATAAGGAGCATCATTGTTGGTCCATCGAATTGTGGAAAAACTAATGTTATGATAAGTTTGCTGGAACATCCCAATGGTCTCAGATATGAAAATATTTACATATATTCCAAATCCTTACATCAACCAAAGTATGAATACTTGAAGCGAGTGATGACCCCCATATCAGGATTGGGGTATTATACATTCTCAAATAACTGCGACGTTCTACCACCAGAGGAAGCCAAATCACATTCAGTGTATATTTTCGTTGATGTAGCATGTGAAAAGCAAGATAATGTGCGATCCAATTTTGTATGGGTCGTCACGAAGATATAGACAGCTTCTATCTCTGTCAAACATATACGCATATACCAAAGCATTTAATACGCGACAATGCTAATTTAATCATCTTATTCAAGCAAGATGACTTGAATTTGAAACATATCTATAATGATCATGTGAACACAGAAATGAAGTTTGATACATTTCGAAGAGGCCTGTGCTGAGTGTTGGAAGGATGAATATGGTTGATGAATATGGTTTGTTGATGATTGATAAGGATAGCTCATTAAACAGGGGGCGCTACCGTAAAGGATTTGATACCTTCATTGTACTATAAAAGGTATGAAACATGCGAAACCTTCTTAAGTCGAAGTTGTAACTCAGTCGAAAGCACACCGAGACCTGTAGACCTGCTGAGTAGATTAAAGCTGTTTCTCCGATATCAGACCTGTTTGAAAAGCTGTTAACGTGTTATCAGAGCTGTTTTAAAAGCTGTTAAGCTGATAACAGAGCTGTTAAGCTGTTAACAGAGCTGTTAAGCTGTTATCAGAGCTGTTTAAAAGCTGTTATCAGAGCTGTTTGAAAAGCTGTTAAGCTGTTATCAGAGCTGTTTGGAAAGCTGTTAAGCTGTTATCAGAGCTGTTTTGAAAGCTGTTAAACTGTTATAAGAGCTGTTTGGAAAGCTGTTAAGCTGTTATCAGAGGTGTTTGAAAAGCTGTTAAGCTGTTACCAGAGCTGTTCGGAAAGCTGTTAAGCTGTTATCAGAGCTGTTTGGAAAGCTGTTAAGCTGTTATCAGAGCTGTTTGGAAAGCTGCTAAGCTGTTATCAGAGCTGTTTGGAAAGCTGTTAAGCTGTTTATCAGAGCTGTTTGAAAAGCTGTTAAGCTGTTACGAGAGCTGTTCGGAAAGCTGTTAAGCTGTTATCAGAGCTGTTTGGAAAGCTGTTTACCTGTTATCAGAGCTGTTTGAAAAGCCGTTATTCAGTTAATATCGAAGATGAATGAAAATCTATTAAAAGAACTCATCAAGACAAGGAATGCAGTGCGAAAGAAATTTAAAGCTCTAAGGATGGGAAGGATTGAAGCAGAAGCTCAACTTGAAGAAACCTTTAAGCCAATCACTAAACCCTTAAAAGAGTTTGTTAGAAGAGTCAAATACGAGCCACCGGATATAGCCAAGTTTGAGACAAAAGACACAAAAGAAGAAGAAGAAGAAGAAGAAGAAGAAGAAGAAGAAGAAGAAGAAGAAGAAGAAAAGAAGAAGAAGAATAAGAAGAAAATCAAAAGAAGAAGTCAATGACATTGTGGAACCTTTTACCCCTCCAAAACGAAAATATGTGAAAATGGAGACTAGTAGCACACCTATAATTATGGAGATTATTCCTTAACATCTGAGAAGAATTCGCAACACCGAAACATTCAAGAACATTGACAGGAAGGTCTCCTGTCACCTCCCCCGATACGTCTGGATACATAGTTTCAAACTATTTAAAGCTATTCACTGATAATAGCCCTAAAATTGATCCAATCTATGGAGTTTACTATGATGTAGGATGATGTAGGAAATATTGTTTTCAAGGGGAAGAGCTATAAAACAACTTTGGGGTTATGTGAGCTGCTACTTTATGAAAGATCCTGTAAAAAGTCTATATACTAAAGAGGATTTAACTAATTATGGATCTATTTTGAGAGATACCAATACGTGACTATGCTGAAGATGGGCAAATAAGGGTACTAGAGCGGCTAAGTATAAAGCTATAATCAGTAAACTTATACAGCATAAAGGCATGGGGATTAATGCGTCTGCCTAAAGAAAACATTGATCACATTTACTGGGATGATCCAAATGAATTAGTGGATAGACTGCGTCTCTAGTGGCATCAAAGCAGGCTGGAGACACCACAGGAGCTCAGGGACCAGCCGGTAAACATGGAATTCAAGGACCAGATGGTAAACGAGGAGCTCAGGGTCCAGCTGGTGAACAAGGAGAGCGGGGTATTGGATTTAAGTTAACGAATAAACGGAGACTACGATCTAAACTCAAAGTGTATAAAACGACTTGTGTGAACCCCTTGAAAATGATGATGCTACTACCAAAGACTATGTTGACAAGTAAATTAAAATAAGTGTTGAAGAAATAAAAAAACTATTAATATAGAGGTGACAAATTTAACGCTATATATCAATGATGAAATCGCGAAGATTGAAAACTATCTGTTTACTTCAGTAATAATAAGAAAGACTTGACACTAAAAGATGGTGTATATGAGTAAAAACTCTGAGAAATCTGTTTCATTTATAATTGCGATGAGTAAGAGACAAGTGGGTAAATGAGCTGCATAAACCAGCGAGAAAAAATTTTAAACGACGTCGTGTGATATCAAAGGACTAGATGACTTGTGGCAGGCAGACTTGGTTGAAAAGGATCCCTACAAGTATGTGAATAAGGGTTACCGCTATCTGCTGGCAGTAATTGATACCTTCTCCAAATATGCATGGGCAAATTCCAATTAAAAGAAAAACTGGTGCAGAAGTAAGAGATGCCATGCAATCTATATTAAGCGAGGGACGAATACTAAAAACCTGCAGACTGATGATGGAAAGGAATTCTACAACAGCCTCTTTAAAAATCTAATGCTGAAGCATGCAATTAATCATTACTCTACGTACAGTTTTCCTCAAAGCATCAATAGTGGAACGATTTAACCGAACTCTAAAGGATATGATGTGGAAGGAATTCAGCTTTAATGGAACTTATCAGTGGATTGGTATGTAAAGAAACTGCTCACTGAATACAACTCAAGAATACATCGAACTACGAAATGAGACCACGTGATATCAACACCTCCAATGAGAAACAACTGCTTTTCAACTGTATACAGTCATATTAAGATTGTTGTTCCTGCAAAGTAATAAAGTTGGAGATTTTGTACGCATCAGCAAATACAAGCATATATTTGAGAAAGGCTATACACCAAACTGGACAGCTGAGATTTTTAAAATTATTAAAGTTCAAAACACAAAACCCATCACATATCAGCTGGAAGATTATCAAGGAAATCCAATCACAGGAGGCTTTTTATGAATTGGAGCTGCTGATAGTTAAACACCCAGTACCTATATCTCCTAGAGAAAATCTTAAAGAAGAGTGGAGATAAAGCTTACGTTAAATGGCTCGGATTTTCATCAAAACACAATTCTTCAATTAATAACAAAGATGTTTTATAATTTCTTGAAAAACACCTATAATACAATTTAAAATAATATAATACTTTATACATGTAGCTATAATGCAAATTACTTTAATAAATGAAACTAAAACTATAATATATATTTTATTTACACTAGATTTAGATTCTTTCTGGGGTTGCCACTTGTTGATCTGATGAAATGGAGTAATGCCGCAAGGTTAAGTATCCGCCGTTCCGCTCATAATATGTCGCTTATTTTCATAAGGACTCATATCCAAATAAATGCACAGCTACACACATCCACCCGCGCCTTAGGTAACGTTTCCTCAGCCACCAAGTAGCCCAGACCAACATACTAAAGTAAACAACTGAAACCAAACTCAAGCTGACAAGTATACTGCCCCCGATATAAATTCGCTTAGGGTATTTCACATCATTACTTAAGCCGTATACATTCCATCCAAGCCTTGGTATAGGTAACGTAGCCGAATCTAACTCACCACAGACAATCCTAGTCATAGTATCAGATATTGCCACTAAAGCTCTCAGCCAACCTCCAGTACTTATCCCAAGCCCAAGATGATGTAGTACCGACTAATGCCACCAGGGGACCTTGCTCAAGAAATGGTGTTTGCACTCGAAAGAGCAACTGTGAATTTTCTCTGCACGCACCCCCAAGAACCAATAATAATAATAATTTGCTGATATCTACAACTTCCCTGCTAAGAAAACGTGCAGGATTTGAAAACAGCAAAACCATGATGACGTCATGCCAATATCTAGAACTCTCCCGCTAATGCATGCTGGTAGTTCCGGCTAAGGCCGCTAGGGTACCTTACTCAAGAAATGGCGTTTGCGCCCAAACAGATGTCGCTAATATCTTGAAAACCAAAGCCCGTAGAGGATTTCTGATGAAAATTTCGTTCCCCCTCCCACCCCACACCACCAAGAATCCATCTCCATGAGCAAAAATAACTTGAAATATTAATACGCTAATATCTCGAAAACCAGAGACCGTAGAGGATTTCTGATGAAAATTTCATTACCCCCCTCTCTTTATTACCCCCCCCCCCCTCTCTTTATTACCCCCCCCCCCCCCCCCCCCTATACCACCCCTCTAGAATCCATTGGCATGAACAAAAATTTCCTACTAATAACTTTAATTATTAGTTCAAAACCAAAAGCCTACATTTAGGCGCTCAAGAAAAATCAATTATTACTAATATTAATTCAAAACCAGGCGCAACACTTGAAAACAACAAAAGCCTACATTTAGGCGCACCACACATCCAAAAAAGTGTAGCAAAAAACTTCCCAAAACTGTAGCATGCTGCCACGTGTGGGCAAAAGTAAAGAAAAAACTTCCCAAAACCGTAGCATGCTGCCACGTGTGGGCCAAAAGTGAAGCAAAAAACTTCCAAAAGAATCGTACCACACATCCAAAGCCGTAGTACCGGAGCATGCTGGTAGTATCGGCTCACTGACATCTTCTAGAATCTGTTCATGGTGATGTCATGTTGTGAAATTCGAATGATGCTGAACAAAGCCTACATTTAGACGCAGCACCCCCATGAGCGAAAAAAACTTGAATTATTACTAATATTAACTATATCTAAAAAGGTAAAATCGCTAATATCTCGAAAACCAAAGCCCGTAGAGGATTTCTGATGAAAATTTCGTTCTCCCTCTAACCCTCGCCCCTCTAACACCTTCTAGAATCTATTGGCATGAACAAAACTATCCTAGGTAGCTTGAATTATTAATAATATTAACTATATCTGAAAAGGTAAAATCGCTAATATCTCGAAAACCAGAGCCCGTAGAGGATTTCTGATGAAAATTTCATCCCCCCTAATACCCCACCCCAACCATCTAGAATCCATTGGCATGAACAAAAATTTCCTAGCGTTAACTTTAATTATTACTAATATTAGTTTCAAAACCAAAAGCCTACATTTAGGCGCACCACATATCTATTTAAGAAAACCGTAGTACGGGAGCATGCTGGTAGTACCTGCTAATGCCGCTAGGGCGCAGTCAAGACCAAATGACACATCCCGGTAGTACCGATTAATCCCGCTATGGCGTAGTCGAGACTCAATGAAACCAAAAACCTACATTTAGGCGCACCACATATCTATTTAAGAAAACCGTAGTACGGGAGCATGCTCTTAGTACCGGCTAATGCCGCTAGGGTGCAGTCAAGATCAAATGATACGTCCCGCTAGTACCGATTAATCCCGCTAGGGCGCAGTCGAGACTCAATGAAACCAAAAGCCTACATTTAGGCGCAACACATGGTGCATCCAAGGCGCAATGATGTATGCAAGACACAAACCAATACAACCAAGACACAACCCTACATTACTCACGGGCTCAAACAACCTAGCAACGGTGGCGCCATCTGTGGCGAAATCCGGGAGACATAAAAAAGTGATCTGGTACATACATAGCTTATCTACTGTTGCATACCGTATTACTTTTTCATTTATGAGAACGGAACTCTGTCTAGACGAATCATGTTCGTATATTTATTTTAATCATGAATTCTGTGCTTTGCTTTCTGCATTCTAAATTATAATTGTTTGAATCAGCATTTTCATTTTTATATTCTGAGTTACTTAGGTTTACTAACGTAACTCCTCCCCCGTTAGATTCAGGATTCTCCTGAATCCTGTTAACTAATTTTATCTTTAAATTTCTTTGTTTCAAAATACAAAATATTACAATTATGATACCCATTACAAAACAAATTGGAAATGATCCCTGTATTTAGATGTTTGTGGTATTTCAATTCTTTTATTTCTTTAATGTTCTTTTCCTGTTTCAGGACGATATCTTCAAAGGTTAAATCTGTTTTGCTTAAATTGAAACTATCACCTATTGGTACAATGAATTTGCTTATTACTTTATCTACTTTATTACTGTATGTGTTATTACCAACTTGTACTGTACAGTTTTGAAAATTTGTAAAATAATTTCCATTTTAAACTATTTTCCTTTCGTCACAGGAACTATTTAGATTTCTATTTTTCATATTATTTAAAATCAGAATGTCATCATCAATTTCAATATACTCCTCCCCATAATTTGTTATAAATTTACAACTATTTTTAAAAATACAATTTTTACTAATCTTTAACTCTATCAAAATGTTTTCACTTTCAAATGTATAAGCTTTATTATTTCTCTCGATTATGAATTCGGCTTCTTGGTCAATTTGTTTATTACTTAAATTAGTGATAGGAATTACGAGCTTTTTACCAAAATTTTGAAATTCTTTAGGGATTTTTATTGCGAAAATGATTGATTCATTATAATAATTAGCCACTCCAAATCTAATATGTGTCAGTTTTCTCGAGTCAATGTCGTATGTCTTAATCTCTTCGTCTGTCAGAATGCTCGGATGTAAGATTCCTAATCTAGCTGATGCAAAATTGTCCTGTATATTGTCGACTTGTCTTTTGATAAAATCAATCTTGATCATTTGTTCAAGGAATAAACCTTCTGCATAGACTCGTTTTTCGATTTCGTTTAATTTTCTTGCTATTTTAAGTCGATCTGCTTTAACGGCGTTTGCAATGAGCGTAAATGTTTTATTGAAGTTATTGTTGATTCTTATTTGTTGGTTGACTGTCTCGATTGTTTCGTGGTTATTTCTGTCGTTCGTGGTTAAATGTTCAATAATATCGTGTCTGTCGGTGTCGTCCATGGTCCCGAAAAGCCATTTCAAAATAGTTCCGCCAAAATTAACAAGTCCTCGTTTGTGTCTGCTAGGGATGAGTGCCTTAACTTGGTTTCTGATGCTTTCGATTTGATGTACTGCGATGTTTTATTGGTACTGAAATTTACTGTGTTTATGGTTTCTTCTAGTCTATCAACAATTTCCAATATTTCTTTTGGATTAATAATATGCAAAATTTTGTCGAATTTACTAACAATCTCTACTTCGCCTGTTTGAATCTTTTTGTAGCCTGATTCTGATTTAATTTGGTCAATTATTAGTGTTTGGTGACTGAATGGTATCATCAATTTAAATGGTCTTTTAATATTGTTTTCGTGAACTCTATCTAGTTTGCGTTTTCTAAATTTAGGTTCTTCTTTATGTCTAACTGATTTATAGTTTCTTATAAAACCCTCATTTCTTTCTTCCGTGTAATCTTCCCTACTTTTGTTTCTTTTATTTATGGCATGAGTCTTTGTAATTTCTAACCTTTCGCGAATTGTGCTATGGTCTACTTAATGTTCTTGTACGTCGATTGGAGATGCTTTGATGGTTGAATGGAAAGTGTTATAATAGAATTTAACAGCTTTTAGCATTTGTATTTTAATCGGTAATTTCTCCTCTATGTTCAGGGTCCTAATTCGTTCCGTGATGGTGTTGTTAAAACGTTCTATGTCAGAGTTTCCTGTATGGCTATTTGGTTTAGTGACATGATACTCAATGCCTTCTTGTTCGCAAAATTCTTTAATGTTCCTGGTATTAAATTCAGTATCGAAAACAAACTTCTTTATTTTACCTTTTATTGCTAAATATTGCTTAAGTTTCTCTATTAGCGTTTGACTATTACGATCTTCCAAATAAAAGCTAACAACATGCTTTGAACATTTATCGATGAAGCTTATGAAACTATGTTTGCTATTTGTATAAGTGTCAATATGAATGATTTCATTAGTCGTCGAAGGGGTTTCCGTTGAATGAAATTTCTTTTTGATTGGGTTCCTGACATATTTGCCTGCTGCACAAATGTCGCAATTGTTAATTATTCTGTGAACTTCGGTTTTTAAGATTGGGTTATAAATTCTTTTCTTTATTCCTTCGTATGTTGCTTGTATTCCTGAGTGCCCAAGCTCGTTTTTGTGAAAGAGTGATATTTCCCTATTAAGGCGTTCTTCGTCTTCGATGTCTACCGCAAGAAGACCGCATTTAACAAATTTTATACCACTGCCTTGTGGGAAAAGATTGATAATTATTTGCTGCAACTTAAGATATTCATGGTCGTTAAGTTTTGAATAAATGCCTACCTTCCCTTTTCCTATGTATCTTCGTAAAATATCGTCAACAGTTTTATTTTCGATATCTCGTAAATCGACAAAAATTCTGCTATTTTTAAAAATATTTTCAAATTCTTTCTCCTTCGTTTCCTCGAGTATAATTTGCGTTCTAAATCGATTAACTATAGTTTCTAAAATTGGTATATGATCCTCCCTATTTTCTTCTTGGGAGTGAGTAGTTTGATTTTCTAAAGACTCGTTTAACACATTTATCTCGTTCTTGTTCGGGTTAACTTCTTTTTCTAAGATATTTTCCTTTTCACATAATTCACTTGTAATAGATTTTCTTTTTTGTTTGAATTCACTACTATTATTACAGTCGCAAAATTCCTCTTTTAAATTGAAACTCAAATTTTCAGTTTCGAAAGTGTTAGTTCTCTTATTATCTCTTAGTTCTTTGCATGATTCGAATAATTTGTTCAAGTCGAGTCTCAAGTCTTCGTTGTTTACTACATTTATTTCTTTTGTTTTGGAGTTGATATCTTTTCCTGAGTACTTTGCTGCGAGCCACTTGATTGGCTGGTGGTCCGTTTGTAAGTCGAACTCTTTAACGAATAGGTAGGGTCTGAAATATTTGCATCCCCATACAATCGCTAACAACTCTTTCTCTATTGTTGCGTAATTTCTTTCATGGTTATTTAAGGTTCTAGATGCGAAGCAGACTGGATGTCCGTCTTGTGTCAAGACTGCTCCGAGAGCGAAATTACTGGCATCCGTTATTAGTTTAAATCTTTTATTAAAATCCGGGTATTTTAGGATTGGATGGTTTGTAATTATTTCTTTAAGTTTCTCGAAGGCACTTATATAATTCGGGTCGTTCTGATTAACCGTAACTCATTTCTCTAAATATCTGGCCATCAGATAGGCTACTTTTGCATAGTCTTTTATAAACTTCCTATAGTACCCTGTTGTTCCTAAGAATTTCTTGATCTGTTTTGCAGTAGTGGGAAGTTTTAGTTCTTGAATACATTCAATCTTGTTTGGGTTCGGTTTAATTCCCTTTGGCGTTAGGATGTGCGCTAAAAATTCTGTTTCTCGCTTGAGGACATTACATTTATCTACTTGCATTTTTAATCCTGCTTCTTTTATTCTTTCAAAGACTTTTTTAATATTTGTGATGTGTTCTTCTAGGGATGTACTGAATATTAATATATCGTCCAAGTACACAACGCAAACTCTGTTTATGAGTCCTCTCAGCACTTGATTAATCATTCTTTGAAAAGTTGCAGGGGAATTCTTTAAGCCGAATGGCATTCTCAGATACTCATAGTGACCGTATGGGGTAGAAAAAGCAGTTTTCTTTCTATCCTCGGGTTTAACTAGTATCTGGTGAACGCCCTTCGCCAGATCTATTGTTGTAAAGTATTGAGCCCTTCCCAGTTTGTCGAGGGAACTCTCGATGTTTGGTATCGGAAACTTGTCACTGACCGTAACTTCGTTGAGTTTACGAGAATCAATTACTATTCGCCATTTGCGTTCCCCAGAATTGTCTAACTTCTTCGGGACAATCCAAAGGGGGCTGTTATATGGGGAATTACTAGGTTGTATAATATTCTGTTCTAACATTTCCCTAATCTGTTTCTCTATTTCCTCTTCGTGGATGCGGGGATAACGATAAATTTTACCGTATATAGGTTTATTTGTAGTCGTAATGATCTCATGTTGGATTTCGTGGGTCGCGGTCAGTTTATCTCCTTCCTTGTAAAATAGGTTTTCATATTGTTTAAGAGTTCTCATAACATTTTGTTTTTCTTCAGAGTTTAAATGGTCGAGGTTTAATTTTTGAATATTACCTTCCTCAAAATTACAAACTTGGTTTATGATGAAATAATGATCATTCGTTTTAAAATAGATTATGTTATTATTGACTTCGATCAATTTTTGTCCCATGTCTATTTTTGCTTTTAATGGAGACAACAAATTTTGGCCTATAATTGCGTCGTATCTGCGGCTCGATAAATTCATTAATTTCCAAGATAAGGTGCCTGATACATTGAATTCATATAGGATGGGAGTGACTAATCTATGAGATACTTCAGATATACCGTTAGTGGTTGAAAATAAAAGCGGTTTTTCTAACTTTTGTTCAGGGTAGTGTGAAAATATTTCAGGTTTCAGAATACTTGTTTCTGAACCGGTGTCAATAAGACATTTTAATTGTATTTTGTCAATGGTTAGAGTAACTATTGGTAATTTTCCTCCCGAGGCAGGTTTAGAAAATTTACATCACTACATCGGATGTTATCGATTTCCATCGGGATGGGGTTATTAGAATTATGCATATTGTTTGTTAGCCTTTGTTGGTCGTGGTTTTGTCTATAGTTCCCTGATCTAATATTGTTGTAAGCATTGCCGTCTTGTCTAAAATAGTTATTCTGTCTGTATTGTCCCGATCTGTTGTTGTTATAAAGATTTCTATCTTGTCTGAAATAATTATTCTGTCTATATTGTTCCGAAAGGTTACATGAATTATTGTACTGTGGCGTAAAGTTTCTATCATTGACACTATTCCGGGGATTAAGTATTTGTCGATCGTTTTTAAAGTTTCAATGTTGCACACTGTTATGTTGCGAATCTCTAATATTCTTTCTATACATATAATGGATCACATCACTTTTGTCTAATAAGCTAAACCATCAAAAATGTTAAAAGTTTCGTTTAATGACATTCCGTTCCGTATATTAGCACGATAACTACCTGTTAACATATCTTTTACAATATCTATTAAGTTCTTATCGTTATTTGCCGGACTATAATTTGTCGGTTTACTATCGTCAAACTCGTATAATTCATTTAATTGGAAATTTATTGCTCTAATTTTTAAAAATAATTCTCTTAAACTTCCTCCCTTTATGTTGCGGCTATCATCAAGTAGTTTTTTGTAACTCCTCCTCGGCCTGAATTGTGCTTTGAGTTCTGATTTCGCTTCCTCCCAGGTTAAATTTTCTCCCAGTCGCTGAATGCATTGCTTGGCCTCTCCTTGGATTTTCTCCTTAAACACCATCTGAAGGCCATGTTGTAAAAGCGTAATGTTGTTCCCACACAGAGCTCTAACATTCTCCACGGCACTGATGAATTCCTGTAACGAGTAGTCTCCTTTTCCATGAAAAGTTTTTATATTTTGGAACTTATTTAAAATTTGGTCCACTGATAGCTGGAACAATTGTCCTGCAGGTTGAGCAATAGGTTGAGCGAGTTGTTGCCTGAGGGCGGCAATTTCCCTTTGGTGCTGCTCCCTTAGTTCTTTAACGGCTTGTTGTAAATGTATTTCCTCTTCTGCCATTACGTCTTGACGAATGTTTCTCCTTAAATCAATAACTGCTTCTCTGCCTTCTCTCATAAACCACAAATCTCGTTTCTTCGCAGGAACTAATTTTAAAGTCACTACTATGTTTTCCGATTTGAGGTTCGATCACTGAATTCTTTTTCTTTTGAAAAGAATCCTACCGACTGCGCCAGTAATTTGTTTACTATTCTTTCTTAGGAAAAAAAACAAGGTAAACAAAGTAAAATAAAATTGCACACTAGAACTTCGGTTCGAACACAAATTTTATTAAAAAAACTGAATTTTTGGATTACACTTAGAACTTTAGTTTTAATACAAATTCATTAAAGAACTAATTTCACAATACACTTAGAACTTTAACTCTAATTCAAATACAATAGAAAAATACTTGTCCGAGATCCACTCTTTAGAGGGATCTATACTTCTCGATTCCGGTCTTAAGACTGACTTTTTCTTAACTTTGATACTTTCTTCAAGCTTTTTAAGAATTACATATTTTAAAATAAAAATGCTGATTCGACTGTTCTCACAGAACTTTGATATTTTTTTCTAGCTTTTTAACAATTACATAAAATAAGAATGCTGATTCGACTGTTCTCACAGTTAATTTCTGCTACTTTTTATCTTTTCAGGTAAGTTACGTTAATTTCTGCTGCTTTGTGTCTTTTTAGGTAAGTTGCATATCGTATTACTTTTTAATTTGTGAGAACGGAACTTTGTCTAGACGAATCATGTTCGTAAGTCAGCAACTTTGTTTTCTTTCCCTTGAAGGTATTCTATTTCAAAGTTGTACTTCTGTAGTTTCAGCAGCCAGCGCTGATTGCGTTGTGAAAATTCTTTGCCCTTATATTTGGAGGTAAATATTTAATTGGAGCATGATCTGTTACGATTTTGAAATTTCGCCTATATAAATGTGGTCTGAAGTAAGTTACTGAATAGACAATGGCAAGAAATTCCTTGTCAGTCACGCTGTAATTCCTATCGTGATTATTTATAGTTCTAGAGTCGTAGCATACTGGATGACTGTCTTGCGAGAGAACAGCTCCAATGGCGTATTCGCTAGCATCTGTAGTTACCACAAATTGTGTTTCGTAATTTGGGAATTTTAATGTTGGGTGTGATGCTATGAGAAGTTTGAGTTTCTCAAAAGCTTCAATGTATTGGGGGTCATTACGGTTAATTTTCATATCTTTTTTCAGATATTTTATTAAGGGATGTGCCACCTTGGCATAATCTTTTACCAATTTTCTATAGAATCCTGTCATGCCCAGAAAGCTTTTCAATTGATTTTTAGTTGGAGGCAGCTCGACCCTAAGAATATCATTTACTTTATTTGGGTTCGGCTTTATACCTTGTGTTGTTAACACATGCCCTAGAAACTCTGTCTCCTTTTTCATAAAGTTGCATTTGTCAGCTTGTATTTTGAGATTATGTTCAATTAATCTCTTAAAGATTTTTTCAAGTGAATTTAGATGCTCATCTAATGTCGTTGAGAAAACGAGAATATCATCTAAATACACGACACAAATTTTGTTGATATTTTCCCTCAAGATGTCATTGATCAATCGTTGAAAAGTAGCGGGTGCATTTTTCAACCCAAACGGCATTCTAATGAACTCATATGTATAAGCCTGATGGGGTTATGAAGGCGGTTTTCTCTATATCTTGTTCGGCAATTAAAATTTGGTGGTACCCTTTTGCTAAATCTAACGAGCTGAAGTATTGCGCTTTCCCCAGCTTTTCCAATATACTGTCTATATTCGGGATTTGGTACTTGCCGTCAATAGTAATTTCATTCAGTTTTCTGTAATCCACTACAATTCGATATTTCTGCACTCCAGAATTATCTTTTTTTTTTAGGGATTACAATTATGGGTGAACAGTACCTACTATTGCTCTTACGTATTATGCTGTTCATTTCCGTCTCTTCCATTTGTCTTCTGACTTCGGCTTCATGTTGAGGTGGATATCGGTACAATTTAGAATTGATTTGTTCCCTAGGACTTGTTCTTAGAGCATGTACTATACTAGTGGTGTTAGTCAGTTTATCCCCTTCCCTATACATTAATTTATTATATTTTTCTAATAGTTTCTGCACACCTGCTCTCTCTTCTTCATTTAAGTGGCTTAGTGAGATATTTCCTAATTCACTTTCATCTAACATATTAATTTCTTCATTAACGGTTTTGTTTAAAAATGGTATTGTTATTATTCCCTAGATGAAATCTATAGGGTAGACTAAGTTTGTCATTCCGTTTGTAACACCTCGAAATAATGATGGTAGAGCAAAATGGATTGGACACCCACGCATAATATTAAAAGTTTTGATTTTTGCATGTCCGTCCGTCCGTCCGTGCGCACGATAACTCGAGAACGCGTATACTTAGAGATCTGATACTTTGTACACGGACTTTAAAAAAAAAAGTAAAATTAAGTTGGAAAATGAGACAAATCGGGCAACTCCTTCGTGGGGGTTGTTATACAAAAATTTCGTTTTCCGTTATATGTTTGAACACTGCCTGAAAACACGTCGACGTAGAGAGCTGAAATTTGCTAGGTGTTGTTTTCATTGTACTAGCAAATAAAATTTCAAAAATGGACTAAATCGGGCAACCCATTCTTGGTGTTGCCATATAAAAATTTAGGGTTTTTATGTATACTGTGAAAACGATCAGTCCAAGTCATTTTTATTGTAGTAAAAACTTCTTCAGAATATGAAATCCTATAAAATTGGTTATAATTATTTTTTCTGTCCGACGAACCGTTCTAGAAATATATGCGAAAAACCACTGTAAAAATCAAAATTGCTCAAATGGGTACCCATACGAAATTTTATACGGACATTCATCTAGGGTATCATAAGAATTGGTCTTAGACCAATATTAGCTTTTTTACTTCTTACTAGTCATATGTTTTATCAAGGTCTATTTTTACCCATTTCATCCTAGCATTTTGTGGTTGTTTAAATTCATTTCGACATTTTGTTTTTACTTATTCCGTATCTCTTCTGACTAATCCCTGGATAGTATTGATTTGAATATTTTCTCCTTCTAATTTTTCGTATATCGGATTTTTTATTCTATTTCAATTTAAAAAACTTATTGTGGATCCTGTGTCTAGCATCGCACTGTATGTTTGATTATCTATTGTAATGGCTATGAAAATTTTGTTTCCTTCCGAGGCTAGATGATAAAAAAAAGTTTCACCTATTTGGTTTACATCTTGCCTAGAGTTTACTGTATCCACTTCCATTGGCTGTACCCGATTATTGTTATTATATTGGGCGGAATTTCTAAATTGTGTACTATTATTATCATAGTTTCTTTGAGGTTGACCTGAATTGTTTCTAAAATAATTATTTCGAATTTGTCTCGAATTACTACGATTGAGATTATGCTGTCGACTTTGGTTAGCCTGGTTTGAGGATTATTGTATCGAGAATGGTTTGCATTATTAAGGTGAGAGTAATTGGTATGTCGATTTTGCTCGAAACTGTTATTGCTTTGTCGGAAGTTATGGTTATGTCTTGTTCCATTCTGTCTGTTCTGGTTTCTGTCCCTAAATGTTGGGTTCGATCGAAACGATTTAAGATTGCATTCGTCTTGTCCAATATATTTATTTATTATGGGTCCAATTTCCTCCAAACTGAATTTATTATAGATTTCGGCTGCTAGAGCCCCTGCCGTAACCTCTTTTATTTTTAACACTAGCACACTACTAAGATTATTCACTATCTGATTTTGATATTCGATAAATATAGCACACTCCGCAATATCGTTTACAGAAATTCTAATTTTATCTAATAATTCCATAATGGTACTTACTCTTAACATACTAATTTCTTTCATGATGTGTCCTTGATCTTTCGTTGATTTATAGTGTAGTTTTAGTTTTGCTTTGCATTCGGTCCAAGTTGTGGGTGGTGCAGTTTCCAAGTAGTTTTTTGCTGGTCCTAGGATTTTTTCGTTGTATATTACGCTGTATGCTTGTGGAGCCTGATTACCATACTCTGCTAAAATCCTGTCTGCAGATGTAATGAATGGTGGTACTGTCCCATGTTTTCCTTCAAATGCTGGTAAAAATCGGACCTCCTTCTCGATAACACTACTTAGATTTGGTGGCTGATTTTGCCTGTTAACGATAGTCGTGAGAGCAACCAAACACTGCTCTATTAAGTTTGGTTGTGGTGGTACGTCTTGTGGTTGGGCCATTTTTCTATTTCCGTCGATAATCCTGTTCCTTTGGTCTTTTCTCCCCAGTGTGGCTTGGTAGTGGACGTTTCTTCGTAGTTTAGTACATTTTGCTTTAAGCTACTTTGTTTCACACTTTATGCACTTAGTATACACTGTTCAATTCGTTTCACTGGATTCCAACTCTACTGAGAGGAATCCTACTGACTGCGCCAGTTAAATATATATATTTTACTTTTAAATTCACTTCTTCTATTTGGGATAACCAAAGGGAAAGGCTTTATTAAATCAAAAGATCTCACTGGAAAATTATTAATTGACAATCAGAGTTACAGAATTCAAATACTTCGTTCTAATTTCACGACGGATCACTAATGACTGACTACTTTATCTTTACATTTCATACCATCTTCCCTGACGTGACTTTAAATTATTAACAGGTAAGCATTTTTCGTGGTAAATGAAAATGTATTTTCTGATGCGACATGAATTAGTTCAAAGCTTTGCAGAAACAGAATATATTTTATGTGTGGATGTTTACCAAGCCATTGGTTTGGCTTTTGGCTTGAGCTTGTATGAATCCGGTATATCGGATATCATGGAGGTATCTGGGAATTTAATGCATGTAACTCGCGCTCGAATCGACCAAGTTCACTTTTCGTTGAGTCAATTTGACAGTCGCGATCGCGGTTTTCGAGTGCGCTTGTGCCGTCTTGTTTTTTGTGTTTTTCGCCACAAATTATGGATTAATTATTCAGGTACGTAAATAATAATGTTTTTTATGTGCTATTTAATAGTTATAACTTGAATAATTTGCTGTAAATGTGCAAATTATACGAAGTTATTCATGTTGTAAAAGTGCTTAAATAAATGTCAACAATGGCAAAAGTTGTTGAATTTTATTAATAATTGTGTATGCGCATGTTGCAAATTCATTTATTCTGCATATTTAAACATGTTTGCCTGTTTTGCAAATGGTTATTGTGCAAAGTATATGAATTTTGCGAAGAAATAGCAATGCTTATAATTTGCTTGTTTTTGTTGTTGTATTGCCAAGAAATTTTCTTGCATGAAAACTGCCTGTTTACAAAGTTTTTATTGTAATATTTTATATAGTTGATTCTTTAAAATAATATGTAATCTTTTTTTCAATTTCAGTTGAGTTGATTGGATTTGGAGGACCCCTTTTGGAAACACTGGATCGGATACATCTAGAGAAGTAATAATTACATAGAATATGAAATTCTAATTCTTTATTTTCTTTTTAGCTGTGTTCAACAACACCAAGAAAGGGTTCCCCGATTTAGCCCAGTTTTTAAATTGTAATTACTCTTTTTATAAAACACTATGTACCAAATTACAGCTCTCTACATTGACACGTTCTCAGATAGTGTCGAAATATATAGTGGAAAACGAAATTTTTGTATGGCAACCCTGAGAAGGTGTTACCCGATTTATCCTATTTGCGAACTTAATTTCACTTTTCTTTATAGCACATGTGTAAAATTTTAGCTGGCTAAGTACACGCTTTCTCGAGTTATTATGAGGTCGCACAGACGGACGGACAGACGCACGGGCGGATGGACACACGGGCGGATGGACACACGGGTGGACGGACAGACGGACGGGACGGACGGACGCACAGACGGACATGCAAATCTCAAAATAACTTTTAATTTTATGCATGGGTGTCCAATCCATTTTACTCTACCATAATTATTTCTATGTGAATGACATACTTTGTATACTCTATGGAGTTCATCCAGGGTATAAAGAGGGAATATTAAACAGCGAGTCCACCGCTGGCACACATCCAGCAGTCAGCAGCATGACTGTGCTTTGTTCTACGGCTCAACTGAAGACTTTTGCTTAGAGATTCGTAGTGTTTTGTTTCAACTAAAATATTATTATAGTTTTGTTAAAAAAGGTGTATAAATTAGGTTACGTTTAAGTATCTAAAGAGCCAAACTCTAAATTATCAGAAAATCATTTTTTCGAATGAACGATAGTTTAGGCATAAGAGCGTGTTTCATTTAATCATTAGTCTCTCTCTAGAGAGAACACATGCAGTCTTTGTCTTTGACATATACATTACGTATCCGACTTTGGATATTGTGTTTTAGTAGGGAACTTGTACTTTATGTTTTTGGAAATGAATAATTTAATCAACTAGATGTATACACTTTCTTTATCAATCTCTTTGAACAATTTTCAACAAAAAAATTGTTCTGACATATTATTTCAATAAAGTAGTTGCACAAAATTTATTTTTTATGATAAGGTATAAGGGGGGAATAATCGAAATCCATCCGTTTATGGATTTAATCACATAATAAGTAGACTTTTGTCTAGCAATTACGAAGATGATGATGAGGAATTTATATTTGAAAATTAAATTTTTCAAAATACTGACAGTGAAGTAGAGCAAGCGGACTATTCTCATAATTTACCTGCTTCAAATATGACTTAGAAATGTATTTTCTTGAAAACAATAATTTTGTTTTATCATAATGATGATAAACCCGCCGAGGATTCTTCTTTGTGATATTTTCTTTGGTATATTTTCTTTAAAATATTACGGAAGATCAACTGCAAATTTTGCGAAGATTGCATGAAATAATGAAGGGAATATATGTACGCCTTGAAGAGCAATCTGAGAAATTTTTGTTTTACATACGTTTTTCAAAAACTTCGGACTTCGCTAAACTAATTGTGCCTATGAAAAATGAAAAAAAAAATTTTTTTTTATTATTTCCGGAAGTCCAAAGTTAAAATCCATAAAAGAAATCCTAAAGAACACATGCATTAAGAACACAGGAAAATCAGCAAATTTAGCGATTGGTTTGCAGAAGAGAAAATACTCGATTACTTTATTGACATTTTATTTAAAAAGGCCTGCCAATGGGAAACCCAGAAACTTTTTAGGCAGAAAACAAACAGAAAACTAGAAATAATAAAAGCATAACATTTTTTCCGTTCTTTCATAGAAACTAGTTAGTATGCATTCACTTATTTGTAACGCTACGCGCCATTGCTATGGAAAATCTAGATAGCAGAAACCCCGCTGTGATTGATATCCTTTTAGTTTAACTTGTGTATTTCCTTTGTCTGTGGTAATAAACTATATATACATATAATTACTAGCTTTTGCCAGCGACTTCAATCGCGCCAGGACAATCAGGCTTCAATAACAAGCTTAGCATACCCTATGAGAATTCCTTAGAATATACAGAAAACGGGAAGTGTGATTAGCCAAATTTTGCGTAATCAAATTCTGGTTGTGCTAGAATCTGTTGCCGCTATAGTGAAAGCTTAGTACAGGCGTGTAGTATGAATCAACATAGTGAGCGGGCAGGAAGATATATGTTTGAAAATATTGCGCTTGCTCCCACCGAACATACTCCCAGTCGCTGCACTACACCAAGAACCTCAGGAATTTTCCAGCTGTTTTAAACGTAATATATTTTGTCCTACGCCTAAGAAAAGCCACGCTCATGTACACGAATTTTATAGGTATCAATATTTCCTATTTTCTCTATATTCTAAGTAGAATTCATCTGGGATATAAAAATTATGAGTTTAGAAAATTAAAAAATTGTTAAAACTTTTTTGGAACATAAATTGGTGGGGATAAAAAAGTGGGTATATTTGTATTCAAATTTTCAGCTTCATCATTAAAAAAAAACCAGCTTTCTTAATAGAATATATTGATTTCTAATGCCAGAGACAGGCATACAATTTCGATATTGATATATTGATTTTGCAATTACTTCCATTGCAATATAAAATTTCAGAGACATACTTGTGGTTTACGATTCTGAGAAATTAATTAGAGTTCTTACATTTGATTTATCACTTGGTTTGTCATTTAATTTTTCATTTGACTTTAGAAAGTTCCGCGCCCGTACAGAACGCCAGCAAATATTGTGAAATTACTTGTCTATATTGAAAATAAAAACGAAACAGACACTTCAACTTGACAAGTGTCATAAATTAAATGTCAGAAAAAGTTGCAGCCAATACTGCAATTCGGTTTTAAAAGGTTCGTGTATTAAATGATGGTTTATAACTAGAGTTATATGGCAATAAACTTGTCCACTATATACATTTTTCGCAATTTCAATATTGAGTTCCAACATACTGAGTATGCACCGAGCGTATACTGAGCTGCTGCTCAGTATATAGAGACAGACTTGCGGTTTAGCGCAAAATGCAATATTGAACTTGCAAGTCTGTCTCCGGTATAAGTCGGTCTTCCTCCGCTAATAATACAGACAATTTCGATATCACACGATCATAAGATGAAGTAGATCGAAGTATGGGAAAAAATAATTGATGAATTTGTAAAAATGTCATTTATATTTTCAACTATCTTATTGTATGTGCCTGTAAGATAAAAACTGTAGAACGAAACATAAATATACGACAATATTAAATGACATTGAAAATTATACAATTGTGATCACCATTATAAAACAAACAAAAAACCTGCCGTATAAAAATTTGTCTTGCATATCATTTGCAATCCTATTACGATTACAATACCTCATTATCAGTTTTATATCACATCGCAAATGTTCTCTTTTGAACATCCCTTGTAAGCAATAATACTTGATATCATTAAAAAAGAGGTTACAAAAGTAACACATTCGCATGTGTATTAATATCTATCTATTATGGAAAAATTTGGTCATACTATATTATAGTATTTAAGCCTAAATTATATACCACGGCAGCAGCAGCAAATTATTTTCATTTGTTGCGAGCGGTCAGCTGATTGAGAGAAAACAGCAAGAACGTCCGTACTGCCGAGTCATTCCAAGTTCTAAATTTGCTGCCGCTGTCTTCATTAACCATTAAGCGATGACATTTCTTTTGTTAAAATTATATACGTGGCTATCCTTTTCACTTTTGTGAGGAATAAATCGGGAATAAGTTTTGTTGGTAATCAATTTTAGTGTAAAATAACCTTCAACATTTTTTAATTAATTCATAAACATAAACACAAGTCATTATTTAATTGTTTTTTACAAGCATTAGGAAATTATGGGTTGGGGGTTCGAGATTCACTTAAAAACTTTTTCTTTACGTTTTTTAAAATAAACTCTTTATTCTGGAAATGACACATGCTTCTAACACAACTTCATTCATTAACTTTTAAATTTTAACTTCGCCCTTCTGACTGATTACATGCAATTTTTATATTATTTGTTATTTTATGTGAGACTGACTAATTACATATTCGTATTCTTACTATCTATATGTATTCTTATTAATTTGAATATTTGTTTAGGGCTTCATGTGAATTCTTATTATCTATTCCTATTCTTATTTAGTTTACATATTTTTTTCTGTGAATCAAAACATGTTGTTTGGACTTTACTTGATTCTTATTTTATCGCATATGTTAGTCATCAGACTTACATGAAGATTGGGTTGTCTGGTGTTTTGTTGGTGGCGATAACGTTCTTTGAGATCAATATAAATATGATTACTATTATTATTGTTATGTCTGATGCTATGTGTATAAGAAATTTATTATCGTGCTTGTACTTAATTAGTTTTATTTCGTCTATATTTTCTAAATTTTTATAGTGCACATAATCTAGTGTCAGATTTTTTTCTTCCTTATAACTAATATTTTTTAATATATTTGGCAACACAACATCATTTTGGACATATTTTACATCGTTTCTGTATTTTACATTATTTATAATAATTTCACAATTGCTGAATTTTATTATGTTATGTTGTTTTATTGTTATGTCTTGATCATTACAGTTATGTTCTATTCGCGTTATCCTTAAATTCTTAGTTACTAATACATTTTCTGTTACTTGTTCTACCGCTTCTGTTTTATTTGGTTGCATTATGCAATTTTTGGGAGTATTTAGTAACTCTCTAATACAATCTGTTTTTATTAAACTTAACTTGTTTTTAATATTATTTTTTGTATATAGAAACGTTTGGTTCTTATTAGTTATAATTTCATAGTATTCAGTTTTTAATTCTAAATTGTTTTTATTTGGAATGGGGATTATTGAGGTTGGGTAGTATGCATCTTCTGTAAAAATTGGAATTTGGAGTATTATCAAAATAATTTTTTCTTTTTGCGCTATGGAAATTCTTAGATTTTGTAACTTTTTGATATTTATTTTATATTCTTGTACTTCCCTGTAAGTTAAGATGCTCCTGGAAGGGATTTCTAATCTTGACAACAAAATAATCTCTTCTATTTTCTCTAATGATTTTAGTATCGTTTGAAGGTTTTCTTTCACTTCTTGCTGGTACATGAATGCATAGAATTGTCTTTCTAAAGAATTTGTTTTTGTTATTAGTTTATTAATCTTTTGTACTGTTTTGATTTGTCTATCATTGATTTTATTAGCTAACTCTAATATTTCTTCATTTATTTGTGTGTTGATGGAAATTTGTTTGTTTAGATTTGTTGCTACTGTTTCTAGGTTGATGTCGATATTTTCAAAATGTCTTTGGATTTCTAATCTATCGTCATTGTCCATTGTACCTCCTATCCATTTGAGAATTTTTCTCTGATAGATTCTTGTGGTTCGAATGTTCGTAATTTTTCATATATTTGATTTCTTAAATAATTTCTTAAATTTCTATTATTGTCATCAAATAGGTTAGCTTCTATTGTGCTGTATATTACACTTAGCATTTTGTAGTAATTATTTAAATCTATCACGTGTATCGTTTTATTGAAACCACTAATCATAGGATAGAGATTTCTTTTAGTCTCATTAGTGTATAGCCATTTCCTACTGGAATTTCTTGGATGTCGATGCTTTGTCCTTTGACTCCAAGTAAACATAAGGTGAGGATGATGAATGCTGCTGTAAAGAGATTTTGTTTGTTTCAAATTTCTTTGATCTTTTCAGTAGTTGTTTATGAACTTTGTTTCTTGTTTTCTTTTTATAGTGTGGTCCGAACTTGTTTCTAACTTTATTTTTCACTAATCCTTTAAAATATTCTACTTCTTTTCGATTTTTGTTATGATATTTTAATCGTTTTTCTTGCTTTTCTTCTAATCTTTTCTTAATGTCCTCGTATTCACTTTGTTTTATTTTTCCATTTTTAAAATCTATTGGTCTTTTGTTTGTCGTGCTGTGTATCGAATAATTGTGGTATTTAATTGCTTCTTGTACACATACTTCTTTTGTTGGGCTCACTTTATTTTCCTCAATCATTATTCTTATATGCTCGTTTAAGGTGTTATGAAATCTTTCGATGTCTGAGTTACCTGTTCTAATATTTGCTGTTGTTAAATGTAGTTCTACTTTTTCTTTATCTAAAAATGCCTTAAGTTGGTTCTGAAATGAGCTTTCGTTGTCTGTAATTAATAATTTCGGTCTACCGTTTGAAGTATTGGTTGACACCTACTCTTATATCTGGCCAATTTCTTGATTTCAGGGGTACGGCTTGTGCGAATTTTGTAAATTTATCGATAAATGTTAGGTACATGATACTTTTTTGTCTGAACCATATATCCATATGTATTATTTCGTTAGGTTCTTCGGGAAGTTTTTATTTAAAAAATGGTACTTTGGTGGGTTCCTGTCATATTTTGCTATGTTGCATATGTGACAATTATTTATTAATTTAGTGATTTCGTCTTTTAACTTTGGATAATAGTATCGCGTTCTAACATTTGCATATACTTCTTCTATTCCTCTATGGTTATTTCTGTAGTGTTCTCTCCATATCATTTCGTGAAGTTCATTTTTATCTTTGTAATCTAATAATATAAATGAGCATTTGATAATTTTTACCGGGTTGTGGATAGATTTCCACTTTAAATATTCGTTTTGAAAGTTGCTAATGTGTTTTTCATCGAATATATATACAGCTACTATACCTCTATTGGGTGTATGATTTTATAATATATAAGAACAAAATTTTTCGTCAGGGTTATAACTAGTAAAAATTTTCCTTGTTCTACCAAAATGTTTTTCGATTTTTGTATTATCTTCTTTACCTTTTCGTATTATTATTTGATTTCTAAATAAATTTAAGGGTTTTTCACTAATTGCTATGTATTGGGAATTATCTTCATCTGCGCTGTGACATGTTCCTTGTACGGAATCTGCCCTAATTTCTTCGTTCATGTTTATTACTGGTCTAGATAGCTGATCTGCAACTACATTATCTTTTCCTTTGATGTATTCTATCTCGTAATTATATTCCTCGAGTTCTTTGAAGTTTTGGGTTTGCCTCCTTCAGGTTTGCAATCCATGTCAGTGGCTTATGGTCGGTTCTTATTACGAATCTGTATCCATATATGTATGGCCTGAAATATTTTAATGCCCATATGATAGCCAGAAGCTCTTTCTCTATTGTAGAGTATTTAGTTTCATGCTCATTCAGAGTTCTACTTCCGTAGCATATTGGGTGGCTATCCTGTGATAATACTGCGCCTATTGCATAATTTGATGCATCAGTTGTTACAGTGAACTTTTTATTACAATCTGGGTATTTTAGGATTGGTTCAGTTATAATCAATGGTTTTTTTCCTTCGTTCTTCTTTAGTTTTGATGTCATTGGTTTTGCAATTTTTGCGAAGTCTTTAATAAATTTTCTATAGTAACCTACAAGGTTTGATTTCTTTTTGTGTTTTTGGGATTTTGAAGTTTTTGATCGCCTCTATCTTTTTTGGGTTAAGTTTGATACCTTCTGTTGTAACGATATGACCAAGAAATTCCGTTTCCCTTTTCATGAATTCGCATTTCTTTAATTGTATTTTTAGATTTGCTTCTTTTAACTTTCTAAAGATTCTATTTAATGAATCTAGGTGTTCTTCTAATGTGGTACTAAATATTATTACATCGTCTAAGTATACAAAACAAATTTTGCATATATAATCTTTTAAAATTTCATTCATCATTCTTTGAAATGTTGCAGGAGCGTTCTTTAATCCGAATGGCATCCTGACGAACTCGTAGTGACCCAGATTTGTTGAAAATGCTGTTTTGTGAACATCTTTTTCGTCTATTTCTATCTGGTAGAATCCTTTTCCTAAGTCCAGCGTTGTGAAATACATTGATCTTCCTAATTTTTCTAAAATGTCCTTGATGTTTGGAATGGGAAATTTATCATCAATTGTGTTTTCATTTAGCTTCCTGTAGTCTACTACTATTCTCCACTTCTTTTTATTTGATGCATCTATTTTTTTTGGTACTACCCATATAGGTGATGCATAGGACGAATTGCTTTTCCTTATGATTCCTTGCTGTAGCATCTCGTTTATCTGTCTTTCCACTTCCTGCTTGTGAATTTCCGGATATCGGTATGTGTTTGTGTAAATTGGGTCATTGTGTTTTGTTTTAATTTCGTGTTCTATTGTACACGTAAATGTTAGGTCCGTTCCTTCTTGGTAGAATATTTTCTTGTACATGCTTACTAATTGTAATAATTTTTCTCTTTCTTCACGGTTTAAATGTTGTGTTCTTATTTCTTCTATAATATTATCTGATGGAATTCTTTCTTGATTAAATGCAATTAATTCGCCTTCTTTATTTGGGTAACTGCCCACTTCTTTTTCTTCTTCTTCACCGAAGAAAAGACTTATTTCTTTTCCATCTATTGTTAGTGTTTTTGATATATAGTCAATTTTAGTCTCGTACATTGATAATATGTCGTTTCCAATGAGTCCATGAAAAAATTCCGAAAATACTTTCTCTATAAATTCGAATTTTTGATCGCTATTTTTCGTGCCAAATTCCGCGAATGGTTTAATTCTGACTATATTTTCTACACGAAATTTAGAATTTAATGTATTTATTTCTATTGGGTCTTTATAGATTCTTAGCTTTGGGTCGCAGATGCCTGGTCTTATTACACTAAGAGAAGCACCTGTGTCAATCATAAATCTAAAAGGAGTGTCATACGACATTATTCGAATATATCGTATTTTATATGGTTTTCCGAGGCTTGTATATGAAAATTTTGGTTTCTATTTAACTGAGAAATTTGTTCAGAACTATCTATTTCCATGGGTTCTAGTCTTCCGAATCTTCTTATCCTTGACTGGACTGAATTATTATTATGATAATTATTAAGATTGTTAGAATTGTTTTGATAATACTGTGCATTTCTGGGAGAGTTGGGATTGGAAATTGGGTTGTTTGTATTTCTAGATCTGTAAATACTAAATCGTTTTGATAATTGCCGTGATTACAAGTATTATTTTTATTAAAATGATTTTGGTAATTATTACGAGTATAATTGTTGCTTCTATTGAAATTTGTATTGGTTCGTATATTATAATCTAAATAATTTCCTTTAATTGGTTCAATGATTATGCTTTTAAATATTTCTAAGGCTACTCTTTTGGCTGTCTTTATTATTTCTGAGTCACCCTCTAGTTCACTTTTACATTTGTTTTTTGTAACTTTTTCTGAATTTTATTATAAAAATTTACTGCGTTGCTATCAAAGGTGGTGGCTCTTAACTCATCTAATAACTGATACGAGCTTTTTCTTTCACCGAAATTGGATATTAATATTTTTCTAATCTCGTCCCACTTATAAGCATTACAATTAATATATAGGATTGTTTGAGCTTTACCTGTGAGTTTGGTCTTAATTATGTTCGCGACCAACCTTTGTGCTTTTAATTCGTATTGTGCGAGCACGGGCGAGATGGCGTCTACTGCGTTGATGAATGTCCTAAGAGCATTTTTATCTCCATCGAAGTTTGGTAGCCTATGGGCATATTTCACCGGATCGATAGTGATGCTTTTTAGTTTGGATGTGAGTCCTGGTGTTGCTGTTTTTATCAAGTTTACTGTTGTCATTTTCTAGGTTCTGGGTTTTCCTTTCTTGCGAATTTACACTTTCACTGTTTTTTTGTAATAATTCTGGTATAGCATATATCTTTATTCACGATATAAGTTTTTTGTTTTTCACTATATATATTTTAAACTAAAATTTTCTCACAATATATATATTTGAAAATTTGATTCGAACAGTGTAATACCAGTCTTAATATTACATTAATGCAAGGTGACTTTTGCAGCTATTCATAAAACTTCTATTACAAGAATATTATTTTTTAAAAAGAGTGTATGTATTTTATTTCGCGATTGAATGCGCCAATTATGGGTTGGGGGTTCGAGATTCACTTAAAAACTTTTTCTTTTACGTTTTTTAAAATAAACTCTTTATTCTGGAAATGACACTTGCTTCTAACACAACTTCATTCATTAACTTTTAAATTTTAACTTCGCCCTTCTGACTGATTGTTTATATGTTTAATAACAAACCGCTATTATCTGCTGCTGTGTCTACTTCTGTTGAAGATATCCGCTCGTGATGTTATCCAACTTATAATGTAACACACAAAATTGCTTTCCCAGTCGTTAATATCCGCTCGTGATATTTACTAATTGGGTATAGTATCTCCACCAAATCCAATTTTCAATGGGGGAAAAAAAATACTATTAAAAAATATTCTCGAGTTGAAATTTAATTTTTATTTGACTAAAATCTGATTCGAGTTCTTTACAATCCAAGCACACGTTCTTGACTGTGATGAGTTCAGTACCTTACGATTACAATTCGTTTTCTGCCTATCGATAAATTTACAGTAATGATTTAACAATAGATTTTTTTGTGGAGCAAATGACTAGACTAAACACAGGGTGTTACATTGGGTTAACAAATTCGAAATATTTGCAGATATAAACAAGTTTAGAAAAAATGATTATACAGCAATAGAAATAATTTTACATTCAATTACATATTAAATTGGAATTATGAAAAGAGATAATTATTATGCAGGAAATCAGAAGAAAGGCAGAAGAAGGCCGGAACAGCCTCCCCCGTTAAGAATAGTGTTCTTAACTAATAGACAGTTTTACCACTCGACTAATAGCACGTTTGTAATTGCCCTTTTGCGTCCGGACGGTGACTACTCGAACTAGGTTGTCCTTTCCGGGATGAGTTTCTACTACCCGACCCATGATCCATCTCGTTGGTGGTAGACTACCTTCTCGAACTACTACGAGATCGCCCTCCTTCAGACAGTTTTCTTCGATTCACCATTTTTGCCGCTCTTGCAATACAGTGAGATAGTCTGTACTCCATCGTTTCCAGAACCCTTGGAACATTGCCGGGATGCTTTTATATCGACGTAAATGTGAATCCCTTTCATTTGTTAGATCATTTTCAGGAAGAGTGGTGAGAGCTTGCCCAATTAAAAAGTGTGCAGGAGGGAGGGCAGTGTAGTCGTCTGCATTGGATGATAAGGCACAAAGTGGACGAGAATTGAGGACCGCCTCTATTTGAGTGAGAAGTGTTGTTAACTCTTCGAAGGTCAGGGCCGTCTCTCCAACTACTCTTTTCAAGGGCCACTTCACGGAACGTACCGCCGCTTCCCACAGACCGCCGAAATGAGGTGCACCAGGAGGGATGACATGAATTAGAGGATAGTGCTAATTTGTGAAGTTCATTCAGATGTTTTCTCGCGCCCACAAAGTTTGTCCCATTGTCACAATATATATTCTCTGGTATTCCACGGCGAGCGACAAATCTGCGAAGGGCTGATATGAATATTTCAGTACTGAGGCTGCTTGCGAGCTCTAAATGAATAGCCTTGGTGGCAAGGCAGATGAACAAGGATATGTACCCCTTTATATTTTTTGCACCTCTTCCTTTTTTTGTATTTAAAGGAATTGGGCCAGCATAATCGACAGCCACTTGTGAAAAAGCACGAGACACAGTAACTCTGGGTCTTGGTAAGTTTCCCATGAGTTGAGTAGTTGATGAGGCTCGCAGTTTGAAGCAAGTAAGGCATTCTCGACATAACTTTCTCGCCAGGTTTCTGATTCCAGGAATCCAATATTTTTGTCTGATGAGGCTTATCAATAATGCCGGGCCAGGATGAAGATATATCTTGTGTGTGTCTCTCAGTAGGAGACTGGTAATGGTATTTTGTTTAGGCAAGATGATTGGGTGTTGAGCATTGAGGTTGAACTCTGAATTTTGCAGTCTTCCACCAACTCTGAGAATATCATTGTTGTCGACGAAGGGAGTAAGCTTCGCTATTTCGCCGCTACCGCCCTTTTAGTTTTTAAACTAGCTATTTCCTTGCTAAATGATAATCCTTGCATCCATTTAACACAAATTATGCTGGCGTGACGAATTTCATTTGCAGAAAGTGGACCAAACTTTCTAACTTCAGATTTCTTCCGAGCATTCGACGAGAATCTTAAACAGTAGCTGATGATTCGTAATATTTTCTGATGACTGGAATATCTTCGAGATATTTCGGCGAGTGTGTCATTTTCTATGATGCTGAGATGTGTAACAATGCCATGCTTCCTTTCTTCTTCTCGACAATGTTCGTTTTCGGTTTCTGCCTGTGAAGCTGACGGCCAGTATTTTTTGTTCATTGCAAGCCACTTGGGACCTTCCCACCAGATTGAATGATTGAGTAAAGTAGATGGCGATATACCTCTGGAAGCACAGTCTGCAGGATTTTCTTGCGACCTCACGTGGTTCCATTGATTTCTTGGAATAGTTTCTAAGATTTCAGCAGTTCTATTTGCTACATATGTCTTCCAACGTCTTGGGATATCCGACAACCAGGCTAGCACTACTGCCGAGTCTGTCCATGCATATGCTGTCGATGATTCTAAGCATAGTGAATTGTTAACTTTGATCATTAGACGTGTCAATAGCAATGCCGCGCAGAGTTCCAGACGAGGAACCGAGATTTGCTTGAGCGGTGCTACTTTTGTTTTTGCAGCCACAATTCTTATGGTTATTTCTCCTTCATCTGTTTGACTTCTACAATAAATAACTGCTCCATACGCCAGCTCGGAGGCGTCTGCGAAGCCATGTAGTTCTATTGGATTCCTTGACATCAAGATGGGCCGTGCAATTTTAATTTCCGTGATTCTTGATGATTCAGATCTCAGACCTCTCCATTGGTTAATTATTTGTTCTGGCAAGAGATCATCCCAGTCAAATTTTAGTAGCCACAATTTTTGAAAGAGAATCTTAATTGAAATTAGTATGGGGGCTAACCATCCCAGGGGATCAAAAACTCGTGATGATTCTGATAAGATCTTCCGTTTGGTGTTTGGATTTGAGGCAAACTCTGCTACGTTAAAGGAAAATGTATCATCCTTTGGGTTCTATTCAACGCCTAGAACCTTGGCAATACCCGACGAATCTACTATATTAAGTGATTCATTAACAGTGTTATTTTGTTCTCCCTCAACTAAGAGTTCTCTTGCATTTGATCGCCATTTGGTCAACACAAATCCGTATGAACCCAAAAGCTGTTGGATCTCATCCTTCAACTGCTTTGCTTCATCTACCGACTCAGCCCCTGTCAGTAGATCATCCACATAAAAATCATTTAGAATTGCAGATGCGATTCTTGGAGAACTTTCTTTATGCTCTTCTCGAATTTGCTTCAATGCTCTGGTGGCCAAAAACGGAGCAGATGATGTACCGTAGGTGACTGTGGTCAATCTACAATGCCGAACATGCAATGTTTCACTCTGTCGCCATAATATGCGTTGATAGTCTCGGTCTTTTTTGACTACCAGCACCTGGCGATACATTTTTTTAATATCAGCTGAGAATACTATTTTATGGGCTCGAAAACTCAGTAAGATGGCCGATAAGTCTCGCTGTACTGTTGGCCCCACAATTATATTTTCGTTTAGAGCTACTCCTGTAGAGCTTTTGCATGATCCGTCAAAAACGACTCTTATCTTCGGATTGGGTTCATTTTTGAAAATCGCATGGTGAGGAAAATAAAAACATTTTTCGTCTTCCACACATTCTTCTTTTTCCGGTACAAGTTCCATATGGCCTAACTGTTCATAATCACGCATTAATTCTACATAGGCTTCTTTATATTTTTTATCTTTCAAAAATCTACGCTCTATAGATTGGAGTCGAGCGAACGCATTGCTTCTTGAATTCCCTAAGGTCTGTCTTGTTTCTTTGAAGGGCAGTGAAACCACATATCGTCCAGCTGAGTCACGAAAATAAGTCCGTTGAAAATGCGTTTCTGCGAGAGATTCTTCTTCAGTTTAGGCAGCGTTTTCAATTCTTATTACATCTGTTTGCCAGAAATTTTGCAAGGATCTATCCAAATCTGTCAGCAGTATCGATGTCATGCTCAGAATCGGCGTTTCATTCGCACCGATTTTTCCCGCAATTACCCACCTAAATATAGTTTCCATTGCAATTGGATGCCCTAAGTCATCATATAACTTTCCTTCGCCTATGATTCTCAAAAATATGTCTGCTCCAAGAATTATATCTACGACTCCTGGCTTTGCAAAGTTCGGATCTGCCAATTGAACATTTTTGATTTTCTCGAACACCTGTTCTGCGATTGGTTCTGTTGGAATGTTGGACGACAAGTTGTCAATGACAATTGCATCAACCTTGACCTGATGAGCTTTGTTTCCCAGCGCGGACATTTGAAGAGAAATCTTTCCCTTGGTCACCCCAACACTAGTGGAGGCTAATCCATTTACAGAAAATCGAGCCTTTTCGCGTTTAAGCCCAAGACGTTTAGCACATGGCTCTGATATCAAGGATATTTGGGATCCTGAATCTAAAAGTAAGGGACATTGTTGGAGGGAATCTCTTGAATTTCGAATATTCCACAGAGCAGTAGGCAAAAGAGAAACTGATGGTGCACTGATTGTGTAATTACTTGTACAAGTATTGAACGACGTGAGCTAACTCAATTTCTGTTGATTATATAGGCATAGACGTAACACAATTAGAGCTCGAACTTGGAGCGTTATTTGACATGGTTTGGTTGATAGTAGGTGCTGTGTTGATTGAAGGCTTCGTGTTGATTGAAGTTGATTGAAGTACGAAGGTTGAGAGAAGATTTTATATTATTTGATGGGTTGAATGGAGCAGATTTTGATTTTGAAGTGTCATGCAACAGTGGATGATGATTTCCCTTACACGTTTGACATCGAACGTGTGAACGGCAGTTTCGTACTGAGTGACTGGAGCTTAGGCACTTGAAGCAAAGCGACTGGGATGTCACTAATGATTTGCGGTCACTTAGCGACCAATTCTTAAATTTAGGACACTTGTATAACGCATGATCTGCTTCGCACTTAGGACATTTGAGCCATTGTGGTGACACCGAATTATGAAATGTTTTTACCGCATGCCCTTTCTTTGATCCAATATTCGCAGCTTCTAATGCATCGCATCTCTTATTAAGGAAATCTAAGAACTTTTCAAAGTTAGGATATTCTGTCTCTGCGATTTCTTGAGCCCACAATTCTCTAGTCTCAGGGTCGATATTAGAAAGACCCATGTGTAGGTGCCATGGATCACGATTTTCAGCCTCATTGCCTAAAGCTTTCAAACCGCGTATCACTTCGTCGTAAGTGTGACACAAATTTCGCAAACCATTTGCAGATGGACTGTGTATTGGTGTTTGATTAAGGAATGTCTTAATAAAAGACGTAACTATGTAAGATGGCTTATCAAACCGCTTCTTAAGTTTATACCATGCCTCAGAAAAGCTTGCATCGGTTACGGGTAAATGTATGATTAAGCTCGCTGGAGTTCCTTTTAATAGTCCCTTTAAATACTGGAACTTTTGTGCCCCACTTAGTGACTCATTAGCTTGAATGGCTGACTCAAAAAGATCTTTGAGCGAACACCACTCTTTATTATCGCCAGAAAAATGTGGTATGTTCAACTTAGGTAGGTTAGCTATATTGAGTTGAGCACCTGACCGATCTAAACTTTGGCAAAGAGACTGTTGTTGCAACAAAAAATTGTTCATGGTGGAATTCAAAGTTTCGCTCGTGTTATCTATATTATTAGACTGGACTCTGGGAGTGCGACCATTAAGAGCACGTAAAAGCAATGACTTCGTTTCAAAATATCTCCTTTCATTTTCCTCAATTTCAGAAATTTGTCCCTCAATCAGTAAAAGACAATCTTCAATCACGCAGAACTCCTTCCATGCCTCATCTAATTTCCCTAAACGCGAGGTTATATCTTCTAATGTTGCCGTGTCGTCTAGGCTATCCGCATACGTTTTGAGACGCGTCAGTGTACCTTTAACCCGCCCGCGCTTTTGAATTAAGCTATTTTTTTCATTCATCTTACTAAAGTCCCGATCAATTAATTACAAAAAAGATTTATTGCAAAAAAGGTATATGAAACTGTGCTCACGATATTTCAGTACGTGTCACTAATAAGTCCGCTTGGTATGCAACGCAGTTATGTTCACTATTATAATCAAAATCTCGAAATCGATGGACTGTATATGTACATATATACCGAAGTATGTATGTAATTTAAAATGTGCACAATTTATTGGAAGAGATAGCACTCAAAGTTCTTGTTCACTTATTTTTTGTTGGAATTGATAGAAACACACCATAATATGAAAATGATCAATATCTTTTATGCTTTTTTTTTGTGAATTTATTATGTTTATATATATGTGTACGTATATACATAGATCAATAATTATTTCAGAATAATGAAAAATCATACGTAAAATGTACTTATCTGTTGCTTGTAGAGTACAATGTATTTTCTGTTGCTTGTCGCAAATTAATCCGGCTCGAAGGACCACTTTGTTTATATGTTTAATAACAAACCGCTATTATCTGCTCCTGTGTCTACTTTCGTTAATATCCGCTCGTGGTATTTACTAATTGGGTATAGTATCTCCACCAAATCCAATTTTCAATGGGAGGGAAAAAAAATACCATTAAAAGATATTCTCGAGTTGAAATTTAATTTTTATTTGACTAAAATCTGAATCGAGTTCTTTACAATCCAAGCACACGTTCTTGACTGTGATGACTTCAGTACCTTACAATTACAATTCGTTTTCTGCCTATCGATAAATTTACAGTAATGATTTAACAATAGATTTTTTTGTGGAGCAAATGACTAGACTAAACACAGCGTGCTTGTTACATTGGGTTAACAAATTCGAAATATTTGCAGATTTAAACAAGTTTAGAAAAAATGATTATACAGCAATAGAAATAATTTTACATTCAAGTACATATTAAATTGGAATTATGAAAAGAGATAATTATTATGCAGGATATCAGAAGAAAGGCAGAAGAAGGCCGGAACACTGGTTACATGCCATTTTTATATTATTTGTTATCTTATGTGAGACTGACTAATTACATATTCGTATTCTTATTATCTATTTGTATTCTTATTAACTTTGAATATTTGTTTAGGGCTTCATGTGAATTCTTATTATCTATTCGTATTCTTATTGTTGTTTAGACTTTACTTGATTCTTATTTTATCGCATATGTTAGTCATCAGACTTACATGAAGATTGGGTTGTCTGGTGTTTTGTTGGTGGCAATAACGTTCTTTGATATAACTAAGACTTAAGTGTAGAAATTTTCGGTTTTAATGGAATTATAACTCTGTCACAGACGTGATGGTAAGCAATCCTAGTTTGTTTTATTGGTATATTATTAAGATTGAATTGTCTTTTTTCTAATGTAATAATATGATTTGATTGCCATTTAATATTATTGTTTTGATGTCAGAAAACCATCTATCCATGATTATTTATTCGTCATGACTTGTAACGGAGTTATGTTGAAGAGGCAGAGCGCTGCCAAACTTACGATTTGATATGGCTGAAGAGCCGCGGTTATAATATTATATAATGGCAGAGTATGCCAAAGTAAATTGTGTGGCAGAGTATGCCGATATTTAATATTGGAGGCAGAGATGCGCTTTATTCTGAATGGCAGAGTATGCCGCTGTTATATCTTTGCTAAGGCAGAGTATGCCGATGTTGAATTTTGCTAAGGGCAGAGTATGCCGCTGTAATAGCATGATGGCAGAGTATGCCGATGTTGAGAAATAAAAAGACACCTTTTGATAGTCAGATTAAGTCTGTTTTTTATTGATCAGGCACTGGTTATTTATACAATTTTCTTACATACTAAACAACGTGTCTAATAATTCTAAGGGGGAGAGTTATTGCAGAATTGCAATAATTGAAGCAATAATCGAATTCATTGATCATAGTTGCAGTGTCACCAATTCTGATCACTGAACTTCATAATGAATCACTTCTTATTGGTTTGTAGAGCGATGACCTCAGATACATTTATGTTTTCATAATTGAACGTTTTTGCTTGCAAAGCGAAATTTGCGTATGTTGCAAATTCCTCTTAAGGTCGAGCAAATTTTGTTTGTTTTGTTTTTTCTTTTCGTTTATCGTTCTGATTTCTGTTTATTTTTCTTGTCTTTGGTCATGGCTCTACAATGCATGGTTAAGGCATGTAACATTATCTGTTTGGAATGACTACAAGTTAAGTTGAAAGATATTATTCTTTCATAGCTTTACATCCTCACCCTTAAAAAAAATAAAAAAAAATTTTGTACATTAAAAGAAAAATATTTTTTTTGTGTACATGTACTTATGTTATTGTATTTATTCTACTTTCAATTTATTTAATTATCCTGAGCTCTTTAGTATTCTTATTAGGTTACTTAGTCTGTCATGACATGTTTTTACTTAGTATTATCTATTCTTATGTGTAGGTAATTTGTTATAAATGATATGAACAATGTCTATGCTGTATTATCAGTAATGTTTCCTTATTTAAATTTGCATTTTATCAGCCTATTGCTATGTACTTCTTTGGGTTTATTGTTTATTAGAATTGTGGAGTTGACTCCATTTTGACCTATAACTTTGTAAGGTCCATCAAAAGGACTTTCAAGCTTCTATTCTATTCTATGTGTAGGTAATTTGTTATAAATGATATTAACAATGTCTATGTTATATTATCAGTAATGTTTCCTTATTTAAATTTGCATTTTATCAGCTTATTGTTATGTACCTCTTTGGGTTTATTGTTTATTAGAATTGTGGAGTTGACTCCATTTTGACCGATAACTTTGTAAGGTCCATCAAAAGGACTTTCAAGCTTCCTTCTTGTCCCGATTTTCGGGTATACATGGTCATTTATTTCGAATTTTGAAGGATTGTAATTTATGTCTTTTATAGGTTTTCGCTGTGCTTTTGCTTCTTCGACGTGTTTTTTACTTATTTTTTGAGCTCTTTCTAATCTTGTTGCTAATTCTTTTGCATAATTATGTATGCTTTCTATTTGCCCTTTGTTTTTCAAGATTTCCGCAGGTAGAGTTGCTATCTTCCCAAAATCTAGCTCAAATGGTGTATAACTTGTATCCGTATTTGGTGTCGTATTATAACAAAATACATAGTAGGGAATTAGCTCGTCCCAGTTGTCTTCTATTGAGAACATTCTTAGATATTCATTCAAGATTGTGGTTTCGTTCAATGGACATGTGACATGTTCTACATTCAGAAGCTTGCAGATATGTTTGAGCAGTTCATTCACAAATTCTGTTCCTTTGACTGTTTTTAATTTTTTGAAACATCCATATTTTAGAATGAATCGTTCAACAATCGTTTTTGCTACCGAGCTTGCTTCTTTTGTTTCCATTGGGTATGCTTCTTTGAATTTTGTTAACTGTAGCGTTAGAATATATCTAAAACCATTTGACATCCTTAATGGTCCTACTGTGTCAATTACGATTGTTTCAAAACTAGTGGATGGCGTGTCTGTTATCACTAGCGGTTCCTTTGTGCATCTTGTGTATTTATTCTTTGCGCATTTGTCACATTTGTTTATGTATTCTTTAATCATCTTGTTAAGGTTTTTCCAGATGTACAGTTGTTTTAGCTTATTTATGCAGCGTTTAATTCCAGCATGTCCACCGTGCATGGTGTCGTGGTATTCTTTGATCAATTCCTCCTTTTCCTTGGGATCATTAGTTTTTATTGGGGGTTCATAAAGTAATATTCTTAGTGGTGTTGCCTTACCACTTTTATTATTCTGCTGCAGCTTATCGAATTTCTTCTTGATTTCATTTATTTCCATATAGTTGAATATAGCATCGTCTTTTGCGAGTGCTAATTCTTTAATGTTATTCTCGTACATCTTTTGTATCAGCTTCTCCATTATGTAACCAGAGTTAGATATAGGATTATCGCTGTACTGAACGGTTACCCCTTTCTTAGTTATGTTTATTTCTGGCAAGCTTTTGCTTTTTCTTTGCGCATATGCTGGATCTAATTTTATTTCGAATTGAATCTTTACTATATTTCTTATATCGGAGAGGAATGTACATTCCCATATATAGAATTGGTCGGATTCTACACTGTCCCTTTTTATTATTCCGTTTTGCTGCTCTTTCGCCATGTTGCGTGTGATAACATTTACTTCCGTCGGTATCATTGACTTTAACTTGTCAGAATCTATCTTTATTCTTGACAAGGCATCTGCGTTTGCGTTAATTTTTCCTTGTTTATACACAATCTCGAAGTCATAGTCCATAAGGTCCAAACGAATTCTTGTTAACTTTGATGATGGATTCTTGTGCGTGAAAAGACTGACCAGCGGTCTGTTACGAGCGTGAATTTATTGCCATAGAGATAGGGTCTAAAAAAGTTTATTTCCCAGTGAATACCAAGCTATTCTTTCTCGATAACTGATTTGTTTAACTCGTGCTTATTTAATGTCTTACTGGCATATGATATTGGCAAATCTTGTCCAATTTCGCCTTGCGAAAGCACTGCCTCCAAGCGCAAAATTTGAAGCATCGGTGTTTAAAATGAACGGTTTGTTAAAATTTGGATATTGTAGAACTGGTGAAGTTATCAGCTTTGTTTTGAGTCTTTCGAATGATATCCTGCATTCTTCTGTCCAAAGAAACAACTTGTTTTTCTTTAGGAGTGCATTGAGTGGTCGAGCTACTTCTGCAAAATTCGATATAAAACGTCTGTAGTAGTTGCAGAAGGCTACAAATAGTCGCACGTCATCCACGTTCTGTGGTGCTGGATACGTTCGTATTACTTCATGTTTACTGCGATCGGTTTGACTCCATTTTTTGTAATTAAATGGCCTAGATATAGTACTTCAGGTTTCAAAAAGTTGCACTTGCTTGGATTAAGCTTTAAATTGTACTTTTGAAGTCTTTTTAGTACTCTTCCAGATTTTGATTGTGGTCTTCAAGACTGCAGCCATGTATTATAATATCATCGACGTATATAAATGCGCCGTCATCTAGGCCGCTTAGTGCAATAGAGAGCATTCTTTGAAAGCTGTTCGTTGATATCTTTAGTCCGAAGGGTAATCTTTTAAATTGATAGTGCCTCTGATTGGTTGAAAATGCTGTTAATTTTCTTGAATCATCTTCGAGCTTTATTTGATGGAAAGAATTTGTCACATCGAGTGTTGAGAAGTATTTCGCTCTTCCTAGTCTATCTAGGATGTCTTCTAACCTTGTTAGAGATATTTATCATTTATTACTTTTTTATTTAACTGTCTGAAGTCCACAACTAGTCTCCATTTCTTTTCGTCACCAGATTTTTTTGGTACTATGAGGACTGGTGAGTTGTATGGACTTACTGATGGCTCGATTACATCACTCTGTAGTAGCTTATCGACTTCTATGTTTATTTGGTCGATTTGTGAGTGTGACAACCTATAGTTTTTTATGTACACGGGGTTATTATCTGTTGTACTAATGTTTGGTTATAAAAATTATTTGTTGATAACCTCTCGTCTTCTGTGTGAAATACTTCCTGATATTTTCTACATATTTCTATGGCTATAACTTTCCAGGAGAATCAAAGAAGCGTAATTTAAAGATATTTGGCTGTCAGCTTTACGGCAAAATAAGATTGATGGAGCTGGCATAAATTAAAATTTGTTAGAATATGCTCTAGACATTTCATATCAGGTAATTTATTTTTGCTTGCTAGCATACTATTTACATTGAATATGCTTATAAATTTGAACAGGAAAAAGGCGAAAATGAAGGATAATAAACATCCGTATTGGGGACCAACCCTGAGCATGGGTTATTACTGTAATATAAAGGACCCAAAATAAATATTGGGTAGATACAAACGTAATAGAAAAGAAAAGAAAGAGGAAGCAGCAAGAATGGGACAGGACAGACGAGAAGAGGAGCAGCAAATGCAGCTGGAAAATTAAAAATTCCGATTTTCTGGATATTAGTGAATTACATCAGCACTACTATAGGTTTAGGATAATTTTTTTTAGGAATATGTATACATAAGAGAATTTAGTTCATAACATCTTAATATATAAAAATCCCGTGTCACCCTATTTGCAATGTCGTGGCTCAGTATTCAATTGGCGGAATTTTGACATCACGACTCAAGCTAGCAGCAAGTGTACGGGTAATTAAGCGATTTGCAATAACTAAGCATTTTACTTCGGACAGTGGAATGCTTGGCGATTGCGAATTGTTTACTTAAAAACTGTAGCATCCACTGCTGTTTGTAATTAGGCATTGAGTCATGGTTAAGTAATCCACTTTGCATAGTGGAATACTCAGCTGGGCTTACTGTTGTTTACATACAGAATTGGGGCTTCCAGCTGACGGCAGTGATTGACGTTATACTTTGTGAATATAATTGCAAGGTATTGCGCTGGTCACTGGGTCAAAGTCACTTCCGCCTAGTGGTATGGTGAAGAGCACGGCTGATTCAGTGGATCAGGTTTCTCAGTTTTGGGGAGTTGAATGCTACAGTGTGTCGGATAAGTTCTTGTGTTCATGTTAGAATTAGTCTTATTAATAATGAATAAAAGTTTTTATATGTGGATAACATGTGCGTTTTTACTGACGACACGACACACCCTAATCTCTGAAACCGCATAACCAATTTCAATGACATTTTGTGAATGTGTTTGGTTAGTTCCAGCTGGAAAGACAGGATAGTTTTGGACACGATAGATCGCGTTGTTGTTGCGGTCAAGAAAACTGTCTGAGAACGCTTCGACCTAGATAGCTGAAATTTTGTACATGGCGTTTTCATAAAAATTTTGAATGCAAGTTCAAAAATGGTTTAAATTGGACAACTCCTTCGTAGGATTGCCATACAAATATTTCGTTTTTTAGTATATATTTGGACACTGCCTCACAACGAGTACAAATAGAGAGCTGAAATTTAGTACGTGGTATTTTCATAGCAAGAGTAAATAAAATTTAAAAAGTGCGCTAAATCGGGTTACCTGTTCTTGGTGTTGCCATACAAAGTTCGGGTTTTTCACTGTATATTTGGAAACTGTTTGAGAACGCGGCGATGTGGAATCTGAAGTTTTGTACACAGCATTTTCATGAAAATTGCAAATATAAGTTCAAAAATGAACCAAACCGGGCGACCACCATTTCGTCTTACCATACAAACTTGTGGTTTTCACTATATATTTGGACACTGCCTCACGCGTCAACGTAGAGAGCTGAAGTTTTGTACACGGGACTTTGTTAAAAAAAATTAAATTAAAATAAAAAATGGGATCAATCGGGCAACTACTTCATAGGGTGGTCATACAAAAAATTTGCCACGTGGTGTTTTCATAGCAATGGTCAAAAATGGACTAAATTAGGTTACCCCTTCTTAGTGATGCCATACAAAACTTTTGATTTTCGCTATGTGCTCAGTAGCTGCCTGAGCTGATTTTCGCTATGTGCTCAGTAGCTGCCTGAGAAGGCTTCGAGGTGGAGAGCTCATATTTTGTACAAGGCGTTTTCATAAAAATTGCAAACACATTTCGAAAATGTGACCAATCGGGCAACTCCTTCGTAGGGTTGTTATACCAAAATTTCGTGTTCTATTATATATTTGGGCACTGCATGGCACCACGTCAGCGCAGAGAACTACACTCTCCCATACATATGAATGTATGCACGCACACTCATACACGCACTCGCACCCACACATACAGACACAGAGTGAAATCCTAGATACGGAATCGTGCGATCGAGTAAGATAATAGCTTAGATATTATTAATCTCTTATCAGCCCACCCCACCCCCACCAATCTGGGTATCTATATTATTGTCGGGCAACGCCTACGGGTTCCCCGTAGTATATATATATAATATATCCATTACTCGCTTTCAGTATGTTTTAAAAATCTTCTTCTTGATGTGTGTTGCGTTTCACTTATTACAAAAGTTGTTTATGGAGAGAACCTATCATAGTACGTTTCATGAAATATTTGCTTAGCTTGCATTGTTTTAATGAAAAAAAAGTTTTATCTAGTTCATACATTTATTTACATTAATCAGATGTTTCAGTCGAGAGGTTATAACAATGCTTCAATACGATAATATAAATAACGAAAACATAAATTTAATTGAGAAAGAATAAAAATTATTCTAAAACATAACTTATATTTGTTCAAGAAGGCATTTTTTTTTATTCTCCGGTATATAGCAAAAGCTAAACATTTTTTTTATTTGTTATTTCATCACACAACACATTTGATTTTGGGTGACAAGTTTCAAGTTTTGGTTTTGACTCATCAACAGGTCCCAAATAGCGAAATTGAGTGACTTGACAAACAAATGAAAAAACATAACAAAGAAAAGAAATGCAAAAGACCAAAAAATTGAGAAAAATAGAAAAAATATTTGGTAATGTGCCTGATTCAATATCTTGCAACACCCAAATAATCGAAATACATGCTTGACCAAGTGACGCAAGCCACAAATAATAAGAAAATTCAACGCATCATTCTTGATACATACAAGTGCGGTCAGCGACACTATGCTTTGGTAAACAAGGCATAGATATGGGTCAAGTATTTGTTCATGAAGTGAAAATGCAAAGTCGGGCATATTATAACTTTTG
Organism: Dioctria linearis; assembly: GCA_963930735.1. Classification (NCBI taxonomy): domain Eukaryota; kingdom Metazoa; phylum Arthropoda; class Insecta; order Diptera; family Asilidae; genus Dioctria; species Dioctria linearis. Next base: position 140,524,066 of record OZ005741.1, read on the forward strand.
TAGAAGTATGCACCGTAGAATTAACGTAGATATAATTATCGATTAAGCAAACTATATACTTTTATATAAATAGAATTAACCCAACATGAATAAAGAGTTGAAGTTAGCAAGTCGTACAAGTAACACGGCGTTTGATTTATTGGGAGTTCTGCTACCTAGCTGCTCCCCATCTATATACCTGGAGTAAGTGCTTCAATAGCCGCTTAAACATACGTCAAGGAGTTAATGCTCACTGAGCTGTTCCTCTTAAATATCTTTAAGAGTAAAGCTCACAGGCTGCTCTTCGTATATTTATTCGGCACCATCTACTCAATTTAAGGAGGAATTAAATAGAAAAATAAATACATAATAGATATCAAATTTGGGTTATCACATGGCGACCGTGACATCGAAGCTTCCTGTGAAGATCAATTAAATTGCAACAACTATGACAGTTAAGGAATAAAGTAACCTGCAACGACGACATATAGCCAATTATAAAGAATATTGGGTGATATAATAGCAACATGGAACCTAGCAGAAAATAATATAAACCTTGGGATAAAGAATTACCGGGCAGTAAGAGATTTATAGTATGGTAGTTCTATAGACCATTTAAAATAATTAAGACATGATAATATGCAGATTTAGAAAAATAATTTTATTTTGAGATAAGCAATTTAACTTTATTCGTAATAATTTTCTGGTAGATCAAATTCATAAATAGCTAAACATAATACAAATAAGTAGTAATAAATTAACCCATGGGTAAAACACAACCAAAGATCTCGGATAATACCAGAGAAATTGTTAACAATCTCCTTATCGATGTCACAGTAAAAGTCGAAAATAGTCACATAATAACACTGTTCACATATAGTAACACGTTCTTTACAAAATCCATAAGAGAAGTTTGAGAAAAAGATACTCAAATGCTGTGTTAAAAGTTTTAAATTTTTTCTGTATAGATCTCTTCTCATTATTTTTGTTCGCAAGAAGTTATTATAATCCCATTTAAAATATTTTGAATTTTGAAAACCGACTTATTAAAAAAATTAATTTTTTTTTTAAAATTCTCCGTGCCTAAAAAGAAAATATGTCAGAAGATTTGAAAATGTACAATGATGATTGATGAAAAACGCTTGGTGCGTTATAGTAATACCGTCAGAGAATACAGTAATCATTGGAAAATCTTATCAAAATGCAGCAAACGATGGATATTTGAAAAGAGCACACTCAACTGAGAATGATAGTTTTCATAGCAGCGCTAGTAGTAGCAACACGAAGAAATTTAAGCTGAGCGAAGCTAAGTTCAAGAATTACGAAGGGATCACGGTACGTTATCAGTGTGATGTCTGTTCACCTCATGAAACTAGATATCTAGAGGAAAGACATCTGAATTGTTTCCATCAGGAGAAAACTTATCACGATAAGAGTATTTTCCTTATGGGGAAAGTAGAAAATTACACAGTTGCCTCCACAATGGTTACCCCATTCGATTTGGGTTATCGTAGATGTAGATAATTCGGAAAATTCACGCTCAACTGAAGAGGCTGAATCTCAGAACAGTACTAATAACAAGAAATTCTCATTTTAAATTATAATTCTCATTATCTTATGGAGAAGTCTTAACGGCACTAGACTTGTCCTTCAGAGGACACGAACTCGATTCGGGTCCAGCGACGTTTTTGGACGGGGAGTTTGTCTCTGAAACACACTTCGTGAGGCGGTTAGGAAGATCTGGTCCTGCAAGCAGTTCAAGGAACTCGTATTACTTCACCTTATGGATACTAATGCACGTTAAAGTATACTTCATCGGCACATTGGCACTCAACCACCAATGCAACAACACGAATTTCGAAACTAATATGCATTACACTGCAAACAAGTAAAAAAAGATTACCACGTCAGGTATACTTGGAACTATGGCCAACAAAAATAATAAACAACAAAGAAAAAGATAATAATCAATAACAAAAAAAAACGCTTGACATACAATTGTCGCAATGATTATGATTGCGTCACTGACCAAGCAGTTTGTCGTTGCGATAAATGTATGCCATCATCAGTACTAAGTATATGCGGAATATGTTCAATGTAAGCATATAGTATGGTAAGCATAGGTTAACGTAGGTTAAGAATTATGTATAAATAACCTGGGAAAATCACTAAAGTAGAATAGTCACTTGTACTAACTTCAGACGAGAATAGCCCGTGTAATTTATTTAATTTGGAGTAAAAGCTGATAAGCTGCTCCAACG
>OZ005741.1:140528976-140798764 GCA_963930735.1 Dioctria linearis
AAATCATTATACTATTCTAGCCTATTTACTAATATTTATACTATTATAACATTTATGTTGGCCAATTATTTATAACGTTGTATCGTTATTCATAGTATACAATTTCAGCTATTTCTGTAGCTATGGTGTACCTTCGAGCTCTATTTATACATATACCTTTTTTCCTTTTTTTTTATGCGTTACCAATTTGTGAATTGTCATTGTTTGGGAAAAGAAAGTTTTATTAAGTCTTTGAGATAATAAAAAAAGAGTTGGGTTATTGTTTATATGGAGAGAAATAGTTGGGTAGCTGCAGATAAGAATTTGGGTGGAATTCTTTTGCCCTTTTGACCGGTGTTTTAAATTGCCATTCTGCTAGAGTTTTTGATTACGTTAGCGTAAATCGGCATGTCTCAGTTTTATACTTGAGGTTGTGCTTATGATTTGCACTTCTGTATATAGGTTTAGTGAATGTGATAACGAGTTTTTTGTATCGAATTCGTTGTTATTTTTTGTTGTGGGGTTTTTTTTTGTTTTTTGTTTTTTTATTTTTATTTTTTTTTAAATCGCCGGGCTAATCGCCTCTTACCGAGTCTAATAGATCACATTGCTCATCATGATTCTGCTGGTACAGGTTGCGAGTTTTTAATATCGTACGCCAGCACACATGCCATTAGGGTGACCGGCATATGTATATGTACTCGTGGTAGAGTCAAATTGGAATGGGCCTGTACGTCTTATGTTTCATGCCCCGGGCGTTATAGCCTTCCGTTGTGGGGCGGCCCAGCGATAGCGGATCGCCACTATCCGGTTGGTTTTGTGCTGCGGCCTGATTACGACATGGGAGTGTCGTTTATTGGTAAGTTTTTCTTTTGTGGATTATTTTATATATCTTCCAACTGTTGTTTTTCTTTTTAATGTTCATTAGGTGGCGTTGCTGTACTCATATGGGAGTCTTTTGTTGATTGGCCCCAGCTTCAGGGACTCCAAGTGGCGCCTCAGGCCGGATGATATTTCAATTTTTTTTTGTATATGTTCCAATTTTTCAATTTTATATGTACTAACCATGTAGGTTAAGATGATGTTTTTACTAACCCCCTTTTCGTCTTAATATATGTCTATAAAATACTACGTACTTGAATTTATTTTTTTCCGTTTTGTTTTCCACTTTGTTTTTGGGTCTTTTCGCCTCGCCCTCTTTTGAACTGTCAGCCTCTGATTGGGAGTTTGGGTCGCAGGGGTATTTTTATATGATTTGTGTTTTTTTTTTAACTTTATAAACCTTAGTGCCTTATTATAATGGTGCTGACTGGTATGATAATAAGAATATTGTTGGGAAGCAGGGCGGGAGAGAGAGAAGAAAAAGGTATTTGTATACAAAATTCAATAGAAATTACACCATTGTTTATATACAGCAATGAACTAATATTAATCGTAAATAAGAAGCTTTTCAAATTTGTAGCTAATTAACTTATCTTATTTATTTATTCGCTCAAGCATTTTGGTATACTTATTTTTTAAAATTGTTACTTATTTATTTTATATATAAGAAAATCTGGTGCCCTTGTATATAATTTCGGATAGCTTTTATAATTTTTTCGATACTATATTTATTTCAAATCTCTATATATTTTTTTTTTATATATATTATTATTTTTTTCTTATTTTTATTTTATTTATTATACTATGTATATATATATCTTTTTATTATTTATCATTTTTGGATATTTACATTTTCCCCTACATTCAATTACACACATATACGTGTGGGTATTGCTTTTTTTCCAAAATCTAGTACAAGGGAAAAACACTTATCAAAATACAGTTGTTTTCAATATGGAGAAAGAAAGAGGGAGGAGAGAAAAAGATTCTTGGATTTTTTTTTTAAATTTCCCCTTTTTTGTTGTAAAAAAAATTTTGGGACGGGTAGGTGTTAAAGAATTAAGGGTTGGTAAAGGTTATTTGGTTTGTTTTTTTTTGTTCATTATAGTTTGAGTATCTTGTACTTTCTGATTGGAAGCATGAGTCCACGGGATATATGCTAATACGCAGTACATATATTTATATATATTAGAATTAGTTAGGGGAACTATCTGCAGTTCTTCTGTTGGGAGCAGGGGTTATGATGAAGTTAGACCTTCTTGGTGCCGCCGTTGGCATATCTGCAGGTATATGTTCCGGTTCCAGTGGTATATTTTTACCTATGCCGGTTTTTGATTTGTATTTCATGTACATGTAGATAAAAAGGATAGTCATCACTAATGCTAATGTCAAATATGATAGAGCATAGTGGTGAATGTGATGATTGTTTATAGGATTTAGAGGATTTGATTCTTGTTCTTTTTGAAGATGAATGGATTTTAAAATTTCATCGACGTCCATGTTGTTTGTGATATTTAAAGGATTTGTTCTTCTGTGCGTTTCCATAGAGGGAAGCGTCAAATTTTCGATTATGTTGGAAATGTTTGTTGTTGGGATGAAATGGGAGTTAAATTTTGATATTTTTACGTTATGTCCGTGCAAGATGAATTCTTTGCTGCGGACATAACAACCTGGGTAGATTATTATTGTCCCTGTTACCTGCAGGGTTTCCGAACTAATTTAATCTGCACAAACGATATCTATATGGAGGGGTCTTTTAAGGGAGAAAAGCCATGCATTTTGCTGCGATAATTGTGTCATATAGTAGTTCTGTTTTAAAGGCCCTGCAATGCTGAAATAAAAGAATGTCAACGCCGTACAAATAGTTTATCCACCCGGAGAGAGTTCAACGCGGAGAGATAGAGAGAGGACGTGGACTCCTGATGAAGGTGGAGTCCTGACTGGACTTAGAGTGGGCCCATCGCCCCCATCCACCCTAAGACGTCACAGTCAGAAGAAAATTCTTATCCCGATTTGATTGCTCGACCTGTGGGGACTGGCGTACCTAGATGTGTGTGGCGATCCGCATCATGCCTATAACCACTCCCTTAAGTAGTCTGCTCACTCCATCGTGCTGTAATCACTAGAGGGAGGGAAAGAGAAAAAGAAGAAAGGACAAAAAAAGGAAAAAGGAAAGGAAAACAAAGAACTTCCGCGTGATTAATTCAATACAATGTGACTCCTTTATTTATTGTTGTAACCCTTGCGATGGAGGAAACCCGATTACAACGAGAAAACAAAAAAGACTCTTACTTATATCTATATATATCTACTTAACCTGGCCCTGAAAGCGCTTTCCTATTCTGAACTTAGAAAGCCCTGCATTAATTCGCTATAACAATTCATGTACAAATCATGAGAGAATAGAAGGGACACACATAGGACAAATACAAAAACATTTAATATAATATATAAATTAAGGATATAAAAAGAAAATAATACCAAACTAACTTTATGATCCACTTGGACTTACACTTGTTCTGGCCTAGCCATGTTCGGGGTTTCCTCCTTTGTATGGATCGTGGTAAAACAGCTGACGTAGGTTCACCTGCTATTTGTTTTCCTTTCTCTTCCTTCGGATAGATCAAACTGGAGCTACCATGCGGATGAGTAACCCTCACGGTCCATATGTCTCACTATACCCCTATTCGATTCCGGAAGATGAAAATATCCTTTCAGGAATGCATTGGATGGATGAATGTGCCCAACAACTTTCCAATTTGAGAAACTCTTTGGTTAACTGATTGTATCACCACTGACGATGCATAAGGTATGTAGATAATAAAATATGCTAAATGTTGCTATAACACGAATTCTTCTTAATTTCAGTAATCCCTGGTTTGCTAAATGTACCAACACTGACGATATATGCGGTAAATAACTAATAAAATGTGCGAAAGTCACTATAGCGCGACTTCTTTATAATTCTAGGAATCCTTTGATCACTGAATGTGCATAACAAATCTTCAAATTCAGGAGTTTATTAACTAAAGAAATGCACACAACACTGACGATATACAGGGTGTCCCACGTAACATGTTCCCTGGGCATTTTTCTCGAAAATGTGCGGAGATGTCGAAAAAGTCCTAATAAAAAAAGTATCCTCTGGTATAGCTAAAGTCCTTGAAAAAGGACTTGGAAAAGGATATATTAAAAAAAAGAATAAAACTAATACGAAAGTGTTATATTGAAAATTCCAGTTTAACCCTTTATTATCGAGATATAAGGCCTCAAATTGTACTCTATGCACCGTGTTCCTTTGCCATTTTTCTCGAAAATGCACACAGATGTCATCGAAAGGCTAGTACCAAAAGTACCAAAAGCTACCCATCATAAGCCGGGCTATCTTTTGGTATGGTCAACATTTAAAAACAAAAGCCACACGAAAAAAGGATATCTTCGGTTTGGTGCTTTTCGTCCGTACTGAGAATGCATTTTGGCTACATTGAATAACTGCAAATCAAATTAGAAAAGAAGTGGTATACCTATTAATTTTCCTAGGCGAAATATAGGAGGAAAGCAACGGTCTTTCCAGAGTAACTGGTATGATAAATATTCTTGGATAGAACACTCGGGTGGAAATGACGCTATATTTTGTTTCTTCTGCCGGCATTTATCTGTCACAGGAAAGCAGGAAACCCTTACTACTGCCGGATTTAATGACTGGAAGAATATAAGTAAAATGGCAGACAAACACGAAAATTCCAACTCTCACAAACTTTGCTTATCCAAGTACAAGGGATGGTTGGATTCTCAGAAAACTGGTGCTGTGTCGATTAAAATCAACGAACATTTGGCCCAAACAATAGAAAAAAATAGAGAAACATTGAAGACACTTATAAGAATCGTGTTATTTTGTGCCCGCCAAGACATTAGTATGAGAGGACACAGCGAGGTTCAATTTCATAACGAAGATCAAGATGACAATTAAAGCTATAGTGATGACTCAGATGATGTAAAGGAGCAATACCCAAAAGGTAGTAATCGAGGAAATTTTCAAGAATAGGTGAATTCACTTTGTTTGGAAAATAGCCAGTTTAATAATAATCTCAAAAACATGCCTGGAAATGCCAAGTATACATCTAAAAATATACAAAATGACCTTTTAGATGCAGCTTCAAACTTAGTTACTCGTGGCATAGTTGATGAAATAAAAACTAGCAATACATACATTATAGTTGATGAAGCTCGAGATGAAGGACGAGAAGAACAAATGAGTATCTGTTGCCGTTACATTCATCAGTCTAAGATAAAAGAAAGGTTTCTTGGGTTTTTTGAATTGCAAGAACTCACCGCTGAATCTTTCGCTGTCAAGGTAAAATATTTTTTGGAATCAATTGGTCTAGAAATTAAGAATTATGTTTGATGGGGCATCTGTTAGGTCGGGAAGATTTAATGGTTGCAGTCATTAATCAGAGGAATGGCTAATAATCCTTGCCCATACGTGCATTGTCATGCACACAGACTGAACTTGGTGTTGGTTGACAGTAGTTAGGCTATGCCGGTTCTGGCTCACTTTTTCCATACAAAAAGTGTCCGGAAAATTCAAACTGTTTTAGTCTACGTCAAAGGGCCTGCCTGCCTGAGAGAATTTCTTCCTACCGTTTGGCTGACCAGGGGGTGACGTCAACGGTTGGCTGATCCCCCGCAAGCTGTTCAAGCTCTTGTCTGAGCTGATTTTTTTAATAAAATAATGTTGGATTTTTTTTTGCTGGAATCGAACCGAGAGCGCTTAGTTTTGTAAAATCCGGTGCGCTCTACTATGAGACCATGGAGGTGTTGTGTGAATATTCTTTAAAGTTGCTATATATGGGAAGAGTTCTGGGCCAGACTTTTTATCTAGTACTCTCACCCGCAGATGGTACCACCGTCGCTAGGTGGTTTTGAGTCCATACTAAATATGTGTTTGTGTTTCGGATGTACATTGAGTCTTGACTGGTTTATGTCTTGGATACACCATTGAGCTTTGACTGGCTTATGGCTAGGATGTGTCATTTAGTCTTGACTGCGCCCTAGCGGCATTAGCCGATACTACCAGCATGCTCCGGTACTACGGTTTTGCTTTTTTCTTCGTGCGCCTAAATGTAGGCTTTTTTATTATTATCTTGCGTTTTCAAGTGTTGCGCCTAAATATAGGCTTTTGGTTCTGAACTAATATTAGTAATAATTAAAGTTAAGAAATTTGTGTTCATGCAAATGGATTCTAAAAGGTTGGGGTGTGGGTAGTAGGGGGGAAAATTTTTCATCAGAAATCCTCTATGGGCTATGGTTTTCGAGATATTAGCGATTTTACCTTTTCAGATATAGCTAATATTATTAATAATTAAAGGTACCTAGGATAGTATTGTTCATGCCAATAGATTCTAGAAGATGTTAGTGGGGATGGGGGTTAGAGGGGGGATACAATTTTTGTTAGAAATCCTCTATGGGCTATAGTTTTCGAGATATTAGCGATTTTTACCTTTTTAGATAAAGTTAATATTAGAAATAACTCAAGTTTTTTTTTGTCCATGGGGGTGCTGCGCCTCAATATAGGCTTTTCAGGTTGGTTTTGAATTTATATTAGTAACAATTAAATTCACTAGCAGGCAATTTTTGTTTATGCCAATGGATCCTAGATCGTTGGGGTGAGAGTATTAGTGGGGATAAGATTTTCATCGGAAATTCTCTACGGGCTCTGGTTTTCGAGATATTAGCGATTTTACCTTTTCAGATATCGTTAATATTATTAATAATTCAAGTTACCCTGGGGAGTTGTAGATATCAGCATGATGTCGCCTCGGATTTGCTGTTTTCTTACTTGAATATTTGTTAGCGAGGAATTTGTAGATATAAGAAATCCTGGATCACTTTCTATGGGGATGCTGGGTATCAAATATTAAATTTTTACCTAACATTAGGCATGCTTCCCCTCTTTATTATGTAATTTGATATCACCGCTTATAAACAAATTCGCATTTAAGCTGAATGGTTCATACACACCTTTGTAAACTTCCAGTTTACAAATTCGCATTTTAGCGGAATGAGTCATGCACACATGTGTAAACAAATTTAAGCAATATAAGCACATTTATCTCTTCATGTAATTTGATACCACACTTCCTGTAGGCACCCAAAAAATTTATTGTTCCAAGAATTTTACCGATCGAAACGTTTCATTAGAATTCGCATAAAGTAAACAAATTTTCACATTTTCTTTTTATCTTGAAATGCATTCATGTAAACAATCTCATTTGATATTTGCAATTTCAACCAGCAGAATAAAGTAATTTGAATGATTTATGTTTTTTGTTTTTTTTTGTTTATCGTGTAATTCAATATCATCTCAGCCTGCAAGTAAATTCGTTCGAATTCATCCTGTGCAATGATTATTGTAGCAGCAGGATCATTCATGTTTTCAAACCGCTCCTATAAAAGCCAAAGCAAACTCTTGGGGAGCATGAGTCAGTTTTAGTGAGTCTCCGTGATAGTACATAAAAAATAAAAATTTCTTCCGTGTTAGTAAATAAAAATTTTTCCATAATTAAAAACTTGCGTAAGGATGTGTCGAAGTGTTTAACAAATTCAGAGAATAAAGACTATATTGTTAAAAAGTGCAACAGAAATATACATAAATTTCAAGTTGCATTTTGGGAATGTAATAAGAGTGCTAGGAAGCATTGAGAGCGCTATTGCGAACTCCCCGTCGAGGTGGAGGAATTATTCGCGTAAGAAGAAGTGATTTTGTAAAGTGGGAGGAAATAAGGACAGCGTTCGCAGACAGAATCCGGCAAGGTGTTATTGCAAATTTAAAAGATATCGATCCGAAGCTATTTATGCAAGACACTGCCAAATTATTTACGCCGTATTAAGAACACTCTAAAACGCTATTTTAATATTAAAGTTTCTACAACGTTTTGCGGCGAATTTATTAAACAAAGTGCTGACAATGAAAACATAAAAGACATTAAATATTTCCAAGCAAGAACTGCTCCAATTAGTACAGATGATAATTTGGAGGAGTGGTTTAAATCAAACATTTTGGATCCAATAAACACTCAGCTGGAAGAATTCCAGGAAAAAGACAGTGGCTGGGCACTGCACTCTATAATACATTTAGCGGTGCATATCAACAAGTTTGAGTCGATTCGGGGATCATTTTATATACCTCTGCCGAAGGAGATTGCTTTAAAGAAAGCTTGCATTAATGTGAAAAATAATGATGAAGCACGCTTCTCGCGGGTTGTAATCTCAGCGCTATACCCTGCAATTGCCAACTCCGATAGGACCTCATCATATCCACATTATTCAACTGTACTTAATTTAAATGGGATAACATTTCCCATGACACTTAAGCAAACTACACAATTTGAGGACCAGAACGATTTATCAATAAACGTTGTTATGTATGTAATTTTCAAGAAATGAAAAGGCAAGTGTTGTTTGAACTTGTGTAAACTTTATTCTCGTTAAAATACAAAAATGCTCTGATGTGTTGCTGATGCTACCGCTTGAACCTGACTGACTCTAGTTGACCGTAATTGTACATTTGTCTTTAATTATTTCAACTACTACGATACTATGAGTGTGACAATTACATATACTTAGGACTACTACATTGTGTGAATCATATACTCTTGACCTTGAGAAAAATAATACATTGCAACAACTCCTATGACATATAAAATAATTGACTTTAGAATGAAAATGACTACAGGTGGTGTATGAATGTTTTAAAGATGATTAAATCTTAAATATCCTCCCGCCGTGAAGACTTGGCCTTAACAAATGGGTAGTCTAGCTAATTTTGATATAGGACGCTTAAAATCTCCTTTTTTAGTTCTTATTGTAACGACGCGAACTAAGTTGTCAGAACCTGGATGAGTTTCCTTAACACGTCCTAGAACCCATGCGGACGGTGGTAGGTTGTCCTCTTTGATAAGCACCATGTCGCCAGTTTTTAAGTTATCTTCGGTTCTTGTCCACTTTGGCCGGTTTTGCAAGCTGGTCAGGTATTCTACGTGCCAACGGCTCCAAAAGTCCTGTAACAATTTTTGTAATGCTCGCCATCGGGTCAGTGTAGAAATCTTGACGTCGTGCATTGGTGATTCGGGTAGTGTGGTGATGGGTTGACCAATTAGAAAGTGAGATGGCGTGAGCACCTCGATGCTGCTGATATCATCTGACACACTCATCATCGGTCTTGAGTTTAGGACACCTTCTATTTGTGTAACAGCGTTGACAGCTCTTCGTAGGTTAGCCGCGTTTCGCCGATCGTCTTCTTCAGCAGAGTCTTAACAGATTTCACTCCGGCTTCCCAGATTCCACCAAAGTGAGAAGCTGCGGGTGGACTCATGTGCCAGCTTATGTTGCTTTTTGATAAAAATTCTGCAATTAGAGCATTATGATTTAATGTGTTTACCAAATTGTGAATTTCGCAAAGTTTCCGTTTGGCCCCTACAAATTTAGTTGCGCTGTCGCTATATATGTTCACTGGCATGCCCCTTCTTGCAATGAAGCGTTTCAAACAGGAGATGAAAACTTCCGATGTTAGGTCACTTGTTACTTCGAGGTGTAATGCTTTTGTGCTAAAGCACACAAAGACGGAAATATATCCCTTTGTTGATCTTGCTCCTCGCCCTCTATGGAGCAGCAATGGAATCGGGCCTGCATAATCAACGCCAACGTTTTCAAATGCTCTAGTAAACGAAACTCGATCACGAGGAAGATTCGCCATTAATTGTTGAGATGTGGCTGCTCTATATCTCACACAAGTGATGCACTGATTGATATGGCTTTTGACTGCTGCTCTGCAGGATATGATCCAGTATCTTTGCCTTAGAATGCTAATAAGGAGCGATGTCCCAGTATGAAAATATTTTTGGTGCGTACAAGCGATCAGCAGTTTAGAAAATACGTGAGCTTTCGGAAGAATAATAGGGTGTTTGACATGGTATAAACAAGCTGAAATTTCAAGTCTTCCACCAACTCGTAAGATTTTGTCATTGTCCAAAAATGGTGAGAGCGGAAGCAATTTGCTTGAACTAGGCACAGGTTTTCTTCGATGTAATGCTTCAATTTCTTCGTGAAATGCTTCAGCTTGTGTCCAACGTATACAAATCCTTGTTGCATAATTTAATTCCTCGGCTGTTATCCATGGTGATGAGAGCTCGCTGGTTGGATATTTAAATATCCGATTGAAACGAAAACATGTAGCAATGATACGTAGAATTTCACTTAATGAAGATTTTCTCTGAAAGAGCTCAACTAATGTATCGTTCATAATGCTGGTGTGATATACATCAATGTATGTCTCTCGTGCTTCCAACTTTGACTTTTCTGATGATTGTCTGGGCCAAGTATTAATTTTCTTCATCCAATCGTTTCTGAGCCAGTCTGCACCTTGCCACCAGAGGTTTAAATGTCGTAGGTTTGATGGTGAAATTCCTCTTGACGCTATATCCGCTGGATTATCCTTGGAGGTTACATGATTCCAAGCAGATCTCGGCAAAATTGTTAAGATTTTAGCGGTCCTGTTGCCGACATAGCACTTCCACTTTCGAGGATGTGATGACAGCCACGATAATACAACCTCTGAGTCTGTCCATGCGTAGCATTGTATATTTGGCATTTGAAAGGCTGACTTGATTGTATTGATTAGTTGCGACAATAATAGAGCTGCACATAGTTCTAATTTTGGGATGGAAACCTGTTTTATGGGTGCAACTCGAGTTTTTGCTCCAATCAATGTAACCTTGTTGTTACCGCTGTGGAAATTACTCCGTGCATATACAACTGCACCATAAGCGGATTCTGATGCATCCGAAAATCCATGTATTTGAAATTGTTCGCCCTCAGTTGTTAACCATCGCGGTATGCAAATGTCCTGTATATGATGTAGATTGTTCCGAAGCTCATTCCAGTGCTTTGCCATGTCCTCTCCAATGGGGTCATCCCAATCATAGTTATTGAGCCATAGTCTTTGCAAAGTGACTTTGAACACAACTGTAATTGGTGAAAGGAACCCTAACGGATCAAATATGCGACTCGTTTCTGATAAGATCTTTCTTTTGGTAGCCGGTGTCTTAATGAAAGGGCTGACATCAAATCTGAAACAGTCATCGGCGGGTATCCACTTTAGGCCTAGGATTTTCACTGTTTCTGGATTTTCATCTATGCGTAAAGATGTCATGCCACCGTGGCCTGAAGGTAGGGCATCTAGAACTTGTTGGGAGTTGGACGCCCATTTTCGTAAATGAAAGCCTCTTGTCTGTAGCCAATTCACTAGCTCTTTTTGAAGTTCAATTGCTTGTTCGACTGCTGCAGCTCCCGCCATTAAATCGTCAACATAGAAATTGTGGTTAATAGCATGTTCAGCTAGTGGAAACTTTCCTTTAAACTCAATCGTCAATTGTTTGAGGGCTCTAGTTGCTAGAAACGGCGCTGATGTTGTTCCATAGGTGACTGTGTTAAGCCAGAGGTGCTGAATGGGTTCGGTTGAAGTTTCTCTCCATATAATGCGCTGGTATCTTCTGTCACGCTTATCTACTAGGACCATTCTGTACATCTTTTCGATGTCACCCGTAAGCGAAATTTTATATGTCCTGAATGACAGAAGAATGGGGAAGAGGTCCCTCTGTATTTTCGGACCAACAAGAAGCTTCTGATTTAATGAAATGCCAGTGGATGTTTGGGCAGATCCATCAAAGACTACTCGCAATTTCGTAGTAGTACTTGAGTCTTTTAAAACAGCATGATGAGGCAGGAAGACATGCTCTATATTGCTATTAGATTTAATAGATGAAGCACATTCTAGATGTCCCAATCTTTTATACTCACTAATGAAGGCACAATATTCCTTATGTAAAGTGGGATTTTGTTTAAATCTTCGTTCCAAATAATTCATTCTATGAGAGGCTGAAGTTAATGAATCTCCTAGAGGCATTGAATCTGCCTTGGATGGCAATCGCACCATGTAGCGCCCCGATTCCTTGTCAACATAGTGTGTATTGACAAAGAGGGATTCACATTGTTGCTCCTCGAGGGTGTATTCTGAATTCCGGTGTAGTGGTTCTTCGGTTTCCCAAAATTTCCGCAGTGTTGCATCAATGTCTGCTACATCTGCATGACATGATGTTAGTGTTGATATGTCAGTAGTCTTGATGAGTGATCCTGCCACAATGTATTAAAACATTGTGTTTTGTAATGCGGGTAAGTTAGCAGAAACGAAGTGCTGTCCTTGTTGTAAGATTTGAATGAAGTGTTCAACCCCCAATAGTATGTCAATCTTGTTTGATTGATTGAAATGTGGATCTGCCAGACTGTATCCCTTGATGAATGTCCAGTCATCTATGTTGAAATTTGTAGCAGGCTGCTTGGATGTTAATTTATTTAAAATTAAAGCATTTATGACAATCTGTTTGGATCTATCATGGCGCGATGAAAGTGTTAATTTTAATCTTCCTTGAGTGTATCCAGATCTAGCAGCAGCTAATCCTTTGACGAGTACTTTAGCTCTCTCTCCTTTCAGTGTCAAACGTTGTACGCACTCTTCTGACGCGACATGATTGTAAGGTTCCTGTAGAGTCTTCGACATGAACTAGAGCTGTGGGTAATACAGACAAATGAATTTGCTTAGGGTTAACCGAAGTTAGTGCATTGATGTGAATATGTTCGCTCCCATTTTGATTTTCTGCATTGGATTTTGCTTGTACAAACGGTGGCGTGTTTGGATTGAAATTAATTGCAGATTGTTGATGTGATTGGCCTGGTATGGCTGATTGAGTAGACATTCGAATAGTTGATAAATGAGCCGAGTTCTCAATTTTCCATGAGTGTAAACATGAATGATGTTTTTGGTTGCAATAATGGCATGAAAATCTTGATTTACATTTTTGAGCTTGGTGTCCCGAGCTAAGACAGTTGAAGCACAATGCAAGTTTCTTCACGACATTTCGTCTTGTTTCTACATCCATGGACTTGAATTCAGAGCATTTGTATATAGGACGATCCTCTGAACACTTTGGACATTTAACTGAACTGTCGGAATGTAATGTGCGAACAGTTGGTTTTGCAGATGGAAATTTTTTGAGAGATGGCTCAAATGCTTCAAGTGCATCGCAACGCTTAGCTAAGAACTTAAGAAGGTCTTGAAATGATGGAAGATCCTTCTCGGAGATTTCTTCCGCCCAGGCTTGACGAGTATCTGGGTCTGTTTTACTAAGAATGAGAAAAATGAGCCATGGATCTCTCTTCATAGCATCATCACCTAAAGCTGCTATCCCCCTAATTAATTCATCTGATGTGTCAGTGAGTTTTCGTAAAGCGGCGAAGGAGGTCTGTGATGTGCTAGGCTGGTTAATAAAGACTTGGATATACGAATTTAGAATGTGCCTTTTTTTGTCATATCGATTTATCAATTTGGACCATGCTTCCTTATAATTGGCGTCAGTTATAGTGATATGTTTGACTAACGTGGCAGCTTCACCCCTTAATAGACCCTTAAGGTATTGTAACTTGTATACATCTGACAATCCTTCGCGCTTATCCACTGATGTTAGAAATAAATCCTTAAAGGATGGCCAATCCTTATAATCACCACTGAACTCTGGAATATGCACCTTGGGCAGTTTAACTTCAAGAGAGCTATTACCTTGCGATGACGAGCAATTTGTAAAGTTCTCAAAGATATGGCGCTGTTGTTCAACAAATTTGTACATGGAAGAATTGAGGTCTTCGACAGTTGGATTAGTTGGCATCTGAGAACGTTTTAAACTGTTGAGAGTACTTAGAAGTAGCGGTTTTACAGTAAAATACTTGTCCTCGAATTCAGAAAATTCTGACGCTATATCTAAAGTAACTAACGTATCGTCGACTGCACTAAACTCGCTCCACAGTTTTTCTAATGTTTCTAAACGCGTTTCCAATTCTTCAACAGTCCTCTTATCAATTGGAATATTTTCCGCGAAAGTTTTAAGCTTGGTCATGGATCCTTTTAACCGACTTCGTTGACCTTTATATAAAGCAAATTGTACATCCGTCATTTTACCGTGAAATTTGAATATGTTATTATTTTTAAATATATATCCCGAAGTATGGACTGTTTTATCTAAGAAATGTTTTCACTTAGTTTTTAGGTATATATATAGGTACATTTATAATAATAAAAGGAAATTAATTTGATTTTAAAACTGTCTGAATGTCTACAATTCACTGTGAATAAATTATGTGTTCTTGTTTGCTGTAAGTGCGATTGTTTTTGATTTCTACTAAATGTGTCTCCGTATTTTTGATACACTATTGTATGAAATCAAAACTATATAAGGTCAATGTTAAATATGCAGATTCAGTTATACATGTGTCCGACAATAGAGAACTGTTGCTTACGTATGTGTACTAGTATTGTGTAGCAGATGAAAATGTGAAATATAGAGTTGTTACTAGAAATTTCTATTTTTCCATATGCAAGTATTGTTTCTACTCTTAATAACACCATGAAATTGCAATTGAAGACACGAAAATACAAATCAATAACGTAGTTACTTCAAAAAGGCATGACACCGTCTATATAAATATTCACCTTATAAATATATGTATACACCTGTAATTCTATGAACGCTTACTTGTTCGTAGTGCACTTTCAATAAATTATATTCCAATAAATATGTTTGCAGGTATATAGATTTGTCGCTGTAATAATAAACTGTAGCTCTGCATGGTGCAGAAGATGTGAAGAATTTCATCCAATTGATTTGTGCGCAAAGTATGATCACTTGAAATTCTCAGTAATGTGAATAATGTTAGCCAACTAAACTAAATGCGGCAATAATTAAATAAAACGAGTACCTACTTATCTGTGATGTACATATCATGCACGAAAGGCGATGCAGTTGCAATTGTTTGTGAGTTTCAGGTTTTTTTCCAATTTTTATGTGCAGATAATTATTCCAAATTGAAGTTCCATCTGGCTTATATTCACAGCACCGTTCCACCTCTAAATTTGTGGCCCTTTTCCTATTAAATTTATATTATTCCCGGGTTTCGGCACCAAAATGTTAAGTATGTAATTTTCCAGAAATGAGAAGGGAAGTGTTGTTTGAACATGTGTAAACTTTATTCTCGTTTAAAATACAAAAATGCTCTGATGTGTTGCTGATGCTACCGCTTGAACCTGACTGACTCTAGTTGACCGTAATTGTACATTTGTCTTTAATTATTTCAACTACTACGATACTATGAGTGTGACAATTACATATACTTAGGACTACTACATTGTGTGAATCATATACTCTTGACCTTGAGAAAAATAATACATTGCAACAACTCCTATGACATATAAAATAATTGACTTTAGACTGAAAATGACTACAGGTGGTGTATGAATGTTTTAAAGATGATTAAATCTTAAACAAAAGTATTCATCCTAGAGAAAGAGCGTTTCTTCACCACAGTTCCAGTTAGACTTATGAAACACAGGATGGAGCGACATGTAAATCTCTTAATCCTACAGATGACTACGACTAGGATGAAGTTCATATGGATGATGACGATGTTGATGCTGGCAGATATCATTTCTGCTGGATTAAAGATCTTTCCCGACTCATATCAACACAAACTTCGAAACATATTCATAGAGGGTATATATGCGACACATGTTTGCTCTACTTTTACTCTGAAGAAAAATTAGCATCACACACTCCTGAATACGAGAAACAAAACAACTGTAGGATTATGTTTAACTCAGAGGAAAAGAAATGGCTGGAATATAAGAATTATAACCATAAGAATCCAGTCCCGTTTTGTGTATATGCAGATCTTGAGTCAATATTGAAGCCGATTAAGGGAAACGAACAAAATACACAGCGAATCCAGGAACATGAAGTTCACAGAATAGGATTCTATTTCCACTGCAAACATGATGCTAAGCTATCATATTACAGAGCATATCGAGGCAAGAATTGCCAACAATGGTATGCATTAGAATTGCAAAGAATTGCGTCCATAGATGTACAGGAAAAGCTGAACATCAGGCCAATGCAGCCCCGGATCAAAGAGGAACGGCCTTCACATATGAAAAATACTTGCTGCCATATATGTGAAAAAACGTTTGCAGCTGATGAGGAACGATTTCGGGATCATTGCCACTTAACAGGAAAATATCGAGGACCAGCGCATAATGCATGCAATCTCATGTATCAAGATTGCTCCATAGTTCCAGTATTTTTTCATAATTTATCCGGATATGATGCCCACTTCATTATCAAGGATATAGCTACATCTTTCCCGGGAAAAGTTGATCTCTTACAAATAATCAAGGAAAGATATATCTCGTTCACGATGCACGTGGAAGGCAGCCACATAAAATTCAGATTCACCGCGTCCTTCCGTTTTATGGCTGAATCTTTAGATAGGCTATCATCATTGCTGCCAATGGATAAATTAAACACTACAAGATCAGTATGGCAGGGATTGGATGATGACACTACCAAACTTCTCACACGCAAGGGTGTCTTCCCATATGATTTTATTGATGACTGGGATAAATTGGATTTCCGGAACTTGCCAACACAGGAAGCGTTCTACAATAAACTGACTGACAGTGCTATATCCCCTGATGACTACAATCATGCTGAAAAGGTCTGGCAGACATTTGAGATACAAACACTTAGTGAATATTCAGATATATACCTTAAGACTGATGTCCTCCTATTGGCCGATGTGTTTGAGAACTTTCGAGAAGTGTGCATGAAGACTTACAATTTAGATCCAGCACATTATTACACCATGCCAGGCCTAACATGGGATGCTATGCTAAAATATACTAATGTGAAATTAGAGCTGATAACCGACGTAGATATACTGCTATTCATAGAGAGAGGCATTCCAGGTGGTATAAGTCAATGCTCGAACAGATATAGTAAAGCAAATAATAAATATATGGATGATTTTAAGCCTGACGAGAAAGAGAAATACCTGATCTATTATGATGTGAATAACCTTTATGGATGGGCCATATCACAGCATTTACCAACCGGAGGATTCAAATGGGTTGATGTTCCCAATGTTGACGTTTTCGAAATTCCTGATGATTCACCAATTGGTTACATATTCGAAGTCGACTTGGATTATC
Organism: Dioctria linearis; assembly: GCA_963930735.1. Classification (NCBI taxonomy): domain Eukaryota; kingdom Metazoa; phylum Arthropoda; class Insecta; order Diptera; family Asilidae; genus Dioctria; species Dioctria linearis. The sequence continues at coordinate 140,545,985 of OZ005741.1, forward strand.
GCCAACATCTACATGATAAGCATAAGGACTTACCATTTTGCTCTGAGCATGCAGCACCACCTGGAGCAAAATTAGAAAAGCTTTTGACAACATTACAACCAAAAACTAAATATGTTATACACTACCGAAATTTGAAGCAATGCTTATCACATGGACTCATCCTGAAAAAACTGCACCGGGTTCTTTAATTCAACCAATCAGCTTGGCTTAAACAATATATTGACTTAAATACTACCAAACGGATGCAGGCTACAAGCAATCATGAGACGGATTCCATCTGTCAACCAGGTCAGTTTGAAAAGAGTTTACCTGCTATCTGACCTGTTTAAAAGCTGTTAAGCTGTTATCAGACCTGTCTGAGAAGCAGTTAAGGTGTTATCTGACCTGTTTGAAAATCTGTTAAGCTGTTACCAGACCTGTTTAAAAGCTGTTAAGCTGTTATCAGACCTGTTTGAAACGCTGTTAAGCTGTTATCAGACCTGTTTGAAAAGCTGTTGAGCTGTTATCAGACCTGTTTGATAAGCTGTTAGGCTGTTATCAGAGCTGTTTGAAAAGCTGTTAAGCTGTTATCAGACCTGTTTGAAAAGTTGTTAAGCTGTTATCTGACCTGTTTTAAAAGCTGTTAAGCTGTTATCAGACCTGTTCGAAAAGCTTTTTAGCTGTTATCTGACCTGTTTAAAAACTGTTTACCTGTTACCAGAGCTGTTTGAAAAGCTGTTATCTGACCTGTTTAAAAGCTGTTAAGCAGTTATCAAACCTGTTTTAAAAAGCAATATGGAATCCCCTGTGACGTGCTTGATTATAGGGAATCAAGGTTGTACCCTCCAAGACACACTTCCGGATGAAGGTCAAAGACTTGACGCCCATCCGGTTTCAAAGGTGATGTCAGGGGTCAAGGTCGAGCCCACGTTTTTTCTCAAGCCGCCCTAGCATTCTGGGTAAAACGCTCAACCTCCCGAGTAGGAGCTCGCTTTAGTGGGTAAATATTATTCGGGAGCTCTGGACTTAGTAGGGAAATTGAATAAAAAGACTACCATATATAAAATATCATTATTGATTTATTATAAATTGAAAAATATTAACATTTAAGTCTTAGTGAATCATTCAATGGTTGGGCTTCCTTAAATCGGCTTCCCTATAACTGTAATAATACTCCCTTTGCTTTACAAAAATGTATATCTTAGGCTATAATACAACTAAAACAAACTATTTCATTAAATGGTATTTTAGCTTTAATACAATTTTTATTTACAATACATATCTTAAACTAGCCTTAGATTATATGTTTTCTGCGTCTGCTCCTTGCTGTTCTGATTGAATAGAGTAATGTCGCCATGGTAGAGTATCCGTTGTCCCATACTACACCGCTTGTTATCATATGGACTCAATGCAATCTTCTTTTGGTTGATTGTGCAGACATTATGGTTATGCGATCGTATGGAGCTCTGAATAGCAGTTAATACTCGCTTGTTATTCAAACAATCGACGTAGTCTTCAAAATTGATATGCCTCTGGACTACATTAGTCTTTACTCCTTTTGCCTTCTTTATAGTTTTACCATCGTTTATACGCAGACTGTACATTTTCGAGCGCAAGCCAGGAAATTCGCTCATGATTTTCCCATTCAGCTCATCCTTCATTAGACCAGGAATCTTTTTATTCATGAGTGGTAAATCGAACTGGTCGAACTGGTTATCTTCTGGGTAATCACTTGTATCAAATTTGTTTATATTTTTGGCCAAAAACTCATATGAATTTTTCTCTTCAAGTTCATATATTAGAGAATCTGTATCTGTATACATGACTTTACATTTATCTCCTAGTTCACGCTGCACAAAACTGTAGTGGAAATCGTGGAGGCATATCTGTGAAATTTCCATAACTGCCATTCCAATATCGAGAGGCTTATTGGATAAGATTTTGAGTCGCCTTAATTCCACAGCAATTCAATTCTCATCAAAAATCGTTGCACTGTGGATGTTGGATGCAGCAATCCGAGCTTTTGCACCATAGCTACCTTCCCACTTTACGCAAAGCTTGATATCACTATACTTGCGTACATATTCCATCGTCTTACCAAAAGCTGCATTATACATTTTCTTATAGCTGTCCGTCTCATGACCGCTTGTAGCCTGCATCCGTTTGGTAGTATTTAAGTCAATATATGGTTTAAGCCAAGCTGATTGGTTGAATTGAAGAGCCCGACGCACTTTTTTCAGGATGACTCTATGTGATAAGGATTGCTTCAAATTTCGGTAGTGTATAACATATTTAGTTTTAGGATGTAATGTTGTTGATATCAGGGGATATAGCACTGTCAGTCAGTTTATTGTAGAACGCTTCCGTGTTGGCAAGTTCCGGAAATCCAATTTATCCCAGTCATCAATAAAATCATATGGGAAGACACCCTTGCGTGCAAGAATTTTGATAGTGTCATCATCCAATCCCTGCCATACTGATCTTGTAGTGTTTAATTTATCCATTGGCAGCAATGATGATAGCCTATCTAAAAATTCAGCCATAAAACGGAAGGACGCGATGAATCTGAATTTTATGTGGCTGCCTTCCACGTGCTTGGCGAACGAGATATATCTTTCCTTGTTTATTGGTAAGAGATCAACTTTTCCCGGGAAAGATGTAGCTATATCCTTGATAATGAAGTGGGCATCATATCCGGATAAATTATGAAAAATTACTGGAACTATGGAGCAATTTTGATACATGAGATTGCATGCATTATGCGCTGGTCCTCGATATTTTCCTGTTAAGTGGCAATGATCCCGAACTCGTTCCTCATCAGTTGCAAACATTTTTTCACATATATGGCAGCAAGTATTTTCCATATGTGAACGCCGTTCCTCTTTGGTCAGGGGCTGCATTGGCCTGATGTTTAGCTTTTCCTGTACAGCTATGGACGCAATTCTTTGCAATTCTAATGCAAACCATTGTTGAAAATTCTTGCCTCGATATGCTCTGTAATATGAGAGCTTAGCATCATGTTTGCAGTGGAAATAGAATCCTATGCTGTGAGCTTCATGTTCCTGGATTCGCTGTGTATTTTGTTCGTTTCCCTTAATCGGCTTCAATATTGACTCAAGATCTGCATATACACAAAACGGGACTGGATTCTTATGGTTATAATTCTTATACTCCAGCAATTTCTTTTCCTCTGAGGGAAACATAATCCTACAGTTATTTTGTTTCTCGTATTCAGGAGTGTGTGATGCTAATTTTTCTTCAGAGTAAAAGTAGAGCAAACATCTGTCGCATATATACCCTCTATGAATATGTTTCGAAGTTTGTGTTGATATGAGTCGGGAAAGATCTTTAATCCAGCATCGTCCTGGTCGTAGTCATCTTGTAGGATTAAGAGATTTACATGTCGCTCCATCCTGTGTTTCGTAAGTCCAACTGGAACTGTGGTGAAGAAACGCTCTTTCTCTAGGATGAATACGTTTATTGATAAATCGTTCTGGTCCTCAAATTGTGTAATTTGCTTAAATGTCATGGGAAATGTTATCCCATTTAAATTAAGTACAGTTAAATAATGTGGATATGACGAGGTCCTATCGAAGTTGGCAATTGCAGGGTATAGCGCTGAGATTACAACCCACGCGAAGCGTGCTTCATCATTATTTTTCACATTAATGCAAGCTTTCTTTAAAGCAATCTCCTTCGGCAGAGGTATATAAAATGATCCCCGAATCGACTCAAACTTGTTGATATGCACCGCTAAATGTATCATAGAGTGCAGTGCCCAGCCACTGTCTTTTTCCTGGAATTCTTCCAGCTGAGTGTTTATTGGATCCAAAATGTTTGATTTAAACCACTCCTCCAAATTATCATCTGCACTAATTGAAGCAGTTCTTGCTTGGAAATATTTAATGTCTTTTATGTTTTCATTGTCAGCACTTTGTTTAATAAATTCGCCGCAAAACGTTGTAGAAACTTTAATATTAAAATAGCGTTTTAGAGTGTTCTTAATACGGCGTAAATAATTTAGCAGTGTCTTGCATAAATAGCTTCGGATCGATATGTTTTAAATTTGCATTAACACCTTGCCGGATTCTGTCTGCGAACGCTGTCTTAATTTCCTCCCACTTTACAAAATCACTTCTTCTTACGCGAATAATTCCTCCACCTCGACGGGGAGTTCGCTATAGCGCTCTCAATGCTTCCTAGCACTCTTATTACATTCCCGAAATGCAACTTGAAATTTATGTATGTTTCTGTTGCACTTTTTAACAATATAGTCTTTATTCTCTGAATTTGTTAAACACTTCGACACATCCTTCCGCAAGTTTTTAATTATTGAAAAACTTTTATTTACTAACACCGAAGACATTTTTATTTTTTATGTACTATCACGGAGACTCACTAAAACTGACTGATGCTGCCCAAGAGTTTGCTTGGGCTTTTATAGGAACGGTTTGTAAACATGAATGATCCTGCTGCTACAATAATCATTGCACAGGATGAATTCGAACGAATTTGCTTGCAGGCTGAGATGATATCGAATTACACGATAAACAAAAAACAAACATAAATCATTCAAATTACTTTATTCTGCTGGTTGAAATTGCAAATATCAAATGAGAATGCATTTCAAGATAAAAAGAAAATGTGAAAATTTGTTTACTTTATGCGAATTCCAATGAAACGTTTCGATCGGTAAAATTCTTGGAACAATAAAATTTTTGGGTGCCTACAGGAAGTTTACACAGGTGTGTATGAACCATTTAGCTTAAAAGCGAATTTGTTTACAGCGGTGATATCAAATTTCATCATGAAGAGGGGAAGCATGCCTAATGTTTTGGTAAACATTTAATATTTGATACCCAGCATCCGCATAGAAAGTGATCCAGAACTTCTGATATCTACAAATTCCTCGCTAACAAATATTCAAGTAAGAAAACAGCAAATCCGAGGCGACGTCATGCTGATATCTACAACTCCCCAGGGTAACTTGAATTATTAATAATATTAACGATATCTGAAAAGGTAAAATCGCTAATATCTCGAAAACCAGAGCCCGTAGAGAATTTCTGATGAAAATTTTATCCCCCCTAATACTCTCATCCCGACGATCTAGGATCCATTGGCATAAACAAAAATTTCCTACTATTGAATTTAATTGTTACTAATATAAATTCAAAACCAACCTGAAAAGCCTATATTGAGGCGCAGCACCCCCATGGACAAAAAAAAAACTTGAATTATTTCTAATATTAATTATATCTAAAAAGGTAAAATCGCTAATATCTCGAAAACTATAGCCCATAGAGGATTTCTAACAAAAATTGTATCCCCCCTCTAACCCCCATCCCCACTAACACCTTCTAGAATCTATTGGCATGAACAAAACTATCCTAGGTTGCTTGAATTATTAATAATATTAACTATATATGAAAAGGTAAAATCGCTAATATCTCGAAAACCATAGCCCGTAGAGGATTTCTCATGAAAATTTCGTCCCCCTTACTTGCCACACTCCAACCATCTAGAATCCATTGGCATGAACAAAAATTTCCTAGCGTTAACTTTAATTTTTACTAGTATTAGGTCAAAACCAAAAGCCTACATTTAGGCGCAACACTTGAAAACGCAAAATAATACAAAGCCTACACTTAGGCGCACTAAGAAAACAGCAAAACCGTAGTACCGGAGCATGCTGGCAGTACCGGCTAATGCCGCTAGGGCGCAGTCAAGACCAAATGACACATCAAAGCCATAAGCCAGTCAAAGCTCAATAGTGTATCCAAGACATAAGTCAGTCAAGACTCAATATGCATCCAAAACACAAACACTCATTTAATATGGACTCAAAATCACCTTGCGACGGTGGTACCATCTGCGGGAGAGAGTTCTAGATAAAATCTCTGGCCCAGAACTCTTCCCATATATAGCAACTTTAAAGGATATTCACACAACACCTCCATGGTCTCATGGTAGAGCGCATCTGATTTTACAAAACCAAGCGTTCTCGGTTCGATTCCAGCAAAAAAAATCCAACATTATTTTATTAAAAAAATCAGCTAAGACAAGAGCTTGAACAGCTTACGGGGATCATCCAACCAGTTGACGTCATCCCCGGTCAGCCAGACGGTAGGAAGGAATTTTCTCAGGCAGGCAGGCCTACACTTAGGCGCACCAAGAAAACAGCAAAACCGTAGTACCGGAGCATGCTGGTGGCAGTACCAGCTAATGCCGCTAGGGCGCAGTCAAGACCAAATGACACATCCAAGCCATAAGCCAGTCAAAGCTCAATGGTGTATCCAAGACATAAGTCAGTCCAGACTCAATATGCATCCAAAACACAAACACTTATTTAATATGGACTCAAAATCACCTTGCGACGGTGGTACCATCTGCGGGAGAGAGTTCTTGATAAAATCTCTGGCCCAGAACTATTCCCATATATAGCAACTTTAAAGGATATTCACACAACACCTCCATGGTCTCATGGTAGAGCGCATCTGATTTTACAAAACCAAGCGTTCTCGGTTCGATTCCAGCAAAAAAAAATCCAACATAATTTTATTTAAAAAATCAGCTAAGACAAGAGCTTGAACAGCTTACGGGGATTATCCAACCAGTTGACGTCATCCCCTGGTCAGCCAGACGGTAGGAAGGAATTTTCTCAGGCAGGCAGGCCCTGTGATGTAGACTAAAACAGTTTGAATTTTCCGGACACTTTTTGTATGGATAAAGTGAGCCAGAACCGGCATAGCGTAACTACTGTTGACGTAGCTAAGAATGTACAAATAGTTGGGAAAACTATGGGTCTTTGAGAAGCAATTTATGCTTTCCAATCTTGCTCTACGTTTTGCCATGAACTGTTCATTTTTTCCAAAGAGACTAAAACGGGGACAAAAGTCATCACAGTACCTCAACACAGCGATACTAGATGGGTAGCAAAGTATAAAGGGATACAGTTCTTTAAGAACCAACTTGGTTCCGTAATAAATTCTTTGCAAAAATGTGCGCAAAGTTCAAAGCCAAGAGAAGCTGCTGAGGCTAGAGGCCTTTTGACGTAAGTCAAATCTTTTGACGTGACTTTCACTCTAGTAAGCCTAGAGGGTATCTTCAAGATTGTTAATATCCTATCAAAACAACTGCAGTCCTCGACCATAGATGTAGGCAAATATCATAAGCTCGTAAGAACAACAATAGCTAAATTAGGTCAATTACGAACGGATACAAAATTTGATGAATTTATCCAAGAAACAATACAATTATGTAAAAACTGTGAGATTGATCAAGAAAGAAGCACTGGCCGCCGGAAACAAATGTCAACAGCAAGCCTTGATGACTATTTCGTCATGGAGACTACTGGCAAGGGAAGATCTGATTCAGGTAGTAAGAGCGATCACCAGACAAAATTGAAAGCAGGACACTTTAATGTTCTCGATAATATATTATGTGAAATGGACAAAAGGCTTACCAAATGGCTTGTATCTCAGCCTCTGACCCAAAATCAAAAGATTTCTTAAATCCAGAAGTTTTGTGTCATTTTGTAGAGCTTCACGGCAAGGATAGTGACTTTACATCTACCTGAAAAGTGCAGTGTGGTTTAGGTAAACCAATGTTTAGCGACTCTAAAAGAACTATGGATATGTTGAAAGATTTAACCGATTCCCCATTATTTCAAGAATTACGACATATTATGACAATTATATTGACAATGCCAGTCTCTGCAACGACTGCTGAAAGGACATTCTCTACAATGAGGAGGATAAAATCAAACTTGAGGGCTACAATATCTGGGAAGAGGCTGAATAGTTTGGGAGTGTTATCCATTGAAAAGGAAGCAAGCTATGAACTTCTCAACCACCCTGATCCTGCCGCTGATTAATTCGTTTCCCAGAAGATTGCAGTTTGTCATGAAATAAACTGTTCATTTCAACTATCATATGTGTACATATTACTGATTTAAGTTGTATTACAGAGTTGTATGATTTATTTTGATTTAAATATTATTTCTTAAAAAATAATTTTGTGACACTTCTAGGCAATAAAATATATTTTCTTGAAATAAAAAATGATTTTGTAATGTCATAGTGTGAGCCTGGCTCCATACTTTTAAAACTAACAATTGATATGCTTTTATGTTGGTCAATAATTTAGATGGATAAATGTTGCATATGAAAAAGGAAATTAAATGTTCATATGCTCATAATATTACAAAGAAATTTAGAATGCACCAAGCAACAGTGCAATATCAAATAATTACTCTTTTGTTTAGCTTTTTATACTGTTACGCGCCACAAAGTGATGCCAGCGACATCTATTAGAAATGGAAACTACCTTAGGTTAGTGACATCCGAGTAAACTGGGTTTGGAGAACCGAATATTCAGGAAGGTTCTAGGATAATTTGTAGAGTATAAATACCGCACTACTCACATCCAGGAGGCAGTCATATTTCAGACATTGAAGTGAACGAAGTAAAATATTTGGATTGCGATAATTAGAAGTACAGTACTAGCGATAAATAAAGAGTTGATTTGATAATTGTTTGTGAATTGTGAAAGTAAACAGTAAAGTTAAATAAAGAAAGAACTTTTGAAATATATCCGAAATATTGTGTTTTAAATAACGAACCAAGGCCACGCTCGTAACAACTGGTGTCAGAAGTGGGATAAATTCACGAAAAAAAGGGGTGGCATTTGACTTTGAAATTCAAAGAGTGATTACTTTTGTGAAATCGTGTGCGAAAATTCCGAAAGATAATTTCATATTAAACTGTGAGAGAATTCCAAGGATGCAAGAATGAAAGTGGAGTTGGGGAAGCGGTCATTGCAAACGACAAAAAACGTACTAGTCGAACGACTTAGACAAGCCTTGATAGAGGAAGAAAAGAATCCTGACACATTTGTTTTTGAAGAAGAAGCTGAAGCTGAAGAAGAGCCTGCGATGAACATAGAACAGCTTTTTCGAACCTTAATGACCAAAATAGAGCTTTCAACCCTTTAGATGAAGAATGCTCTTGAGGAACAAAAGCAATCTTTCTTAGAAGAGCAAAAGAATTCTCTCGAAATCCGTTTTGAAGAACAAAAGAATTCTCTGGAAATCCGTTTTGAAGAACAAAAGAATTCTCTAGAAGCCCGTTTGGATGACGAGAAGAAAGCTAATGAGGATCAAAAGAATTCTCTGCAAGCATGTTTAGAAGAACAAAAGAATTCTTTGGAAGCCCGTTGGGATGAACGAAAGAGTTGTTTGCGGAATTGTCTAGAAACCTGTTTGGAGGAACAGAAGAATTTTCTTTAAAATTCATTAGACAAACAAAATGCGAAAATTGAAGGAATGCAGCAGGAAGCGCTGGAAGTTCAGCAACAAGTGTCGGAAGTACAACAAAATGTTACGGAGTAGCTTGGCAGCTTTAAAACAGATTTGGAGAAGTTGAAGCATCGACAACCTGGACACGAAGGAACTGAAATATCCGGTGCAGGCAAAATAAAACCTCCAATATTTGATGGGCAAAATTCGTGACATATTTTCAAGAGACAATTCGAGGCAGCTTCCGAAGTTAACGGATGGAATGACGCAGACAGAGCTACAGCTCTGGTATTAGCACTTCGAAGACCCGCGTCAAAGCTATTGTAAACTATGTCGATTCACAGGCAACGCGATTACACGTCATTAGTACAGGCGATAGAATTACGTTATGGAGATAAACACATGCAGCAAGTATATCGCTTGCAGGTACGCAACAGGATTCAGAAGCATGGTGAATCACTACAACAACAACAGGCTGATGTGGAAAGATTAGCTTATATTTCATTCTCTAGCGTCAATGCAGATTTTCTTAATGAAGTTGCAACAGAAGCATTTGCGAACGATGTTGCAGATCAAAATTTAACACAAGCACTAAGTCTAGAAGGAAAGAAGTCAACAGCAGAAGCGCTAGCTTATGCATTAGCATACGAATCTGCTAGACAAGCTTCGCGGAGTGAAGTACGAGTAAGAGAAATTTCGGTGGAGGAACGTGCTTGCAACATAATGCAGAAGAGGAAAACAGCAAGGTATGCCAAAAATGTGGAGCCAGGGAGCAAGATATTCGTGGAGAGACTAGAAATCAAACAGCGACTAGTCACATCAGCTCTCCTGTTGAGCAGTCGGAAAACATGTAAAAACCAACTTTGGGGGGCAGAAGTTGGTTGGTAGAGTCGGCAGCCCCGAAGTCATCATTAAAGTAACCCAGCTGCAGAGTAATAATAGCAGTCTCGTTATATATGGACGTGTAGGGAAAAATGGCTGCGCAATCACTATCGACACTGGGGTATCGAGATCAATTATTAGGGCAGATCTCGTCAAAAACAAGTGACTTCACAACACCACCAAATATTTACTAAGAACAGCAACTGAGCAGCAGTACAAGTTTTGGAGAAATAACTTTGAATGTTCAACTAGGCGAACTACTATTTCCTCACACTTTCCTGGTGTCAGACATCATGGATGAATGCATTCTTGGAGTAGATTTCATGACCACATATAAAATACATCTGGATGTCGGAGAACGGATTCTCAAATATGGCAACATAGAAATTCCTATGAGACTAGGAGTAGAAGCAGATTATCCTACGAAAATGAGAACGATGGTCTGTGAAAATATTTCCCTCTCTGCATACTCCGAGATGCTAGTATGGACAAAGCCTACCGATGACATCGGGACATGCCGATTCTAACTGGTGGAGCCTAACCCTACAAAAGTGCCATGGAACATCATAGTTGGTAAGACTTTAGCGAAGGCAGAACGCGCAAAATTAATTCCAGTTAGAGTGCTCAAGACAGCCGAAAATGAGGTACAACCAAATGAAGGTGCTATAATTGGAAATTGTGAACCCGTGTATCAGATTGTTAATTTGAATAATGGTAGCAACATTAAGGAGGTAATACCTATACCAGCGACTACTTAACAGGTTCAGAAACTTCTTTCGTCTAGTGCCTTAAGTGAACAGCGATATAACGATTCCAAAGAGGTGTTCAATGAAGTTTCAGAATTATTTGCAATGAATGATGATGATTTCGGCAAAACAAATCTAGTCCAGCATCGGATTAATACAGGAGATTCTAGGCCCAGTCGGCAAACACCACGAAGACTACCATTAGCCAAACAACTAGAAGTTGCAGATATGATAAATTCCATGAAGAAACAAGCCATAATTGTGGAATATAACAGCCCATTGACATCACCTGTTGTTTTGGTCAAGAAAAAGGATGGCAGTACCCGATTCTCTGTGGACTACCGCCAAATAAATAACGTAAAGAGAAATAATAGCTATCCGTTACCAAGGATTGATGACACATTGGACACCCTTTCCGAAGCGCAATGGTTTTCCACACTGGATTTAAAATACTTCCCGAGGACCGAGACAAAACTGCCTTCTCAGTTGGAAGTGGCTTATGGCAATTCAAAGTTATGCCATTTGGATTATGTAATTCTCTAGCCACATTCGAACGACTCATGGAATGTGTTTTACGAGGATTAACCTGGAGAACATGCCTTGTCTACTTAGATGACATAATAGTAATCGGAAGGATTTTCGAGGAACATATAAACAACTTACGTCCCTTCAAAGACTGAGAGATGCGAAACTGAAGCTCAGTACGAAAAAATGCGCTCTATTCAAAAATGAAGTAAAATATTTGCTACACATACATTCATCACAAGGAGTAAGAGCTGATCCACAGAAGTAATCAGCTGTCCAAAATTGGCCAGTTCCAAAGGACAAACATCAACTAAGGAGTTTTCTTGGACAAGCTACCTACTACAGGCGATTCGTAAAGGGTTTTGCAGATATAGCAAGAAGCCTACATCAACTTACAGAAAAAGGAAAACCGTTCATATGATCAGATAAATGTAACGAGAGTTTTGCAAATTTGAAGCAACACCTCTGTGGAACTCCAGTGCTTCACTATCCAAAGCTGGAAAATACTTTTATATTGGACACGGATGCCAGCAATGTAGTTATCGGGGCAGTGCTTTCACAGGAGGAGGATGGTCAAGAAGTGCCAGTAGCTTATTTTAGCAAAGCACTTTCATAATCAGAGAGAAATTATTGTGCTACAAGGAAAGAGCTACTTGCCATTGTAAACTCAACCAAGCATTTCCATTAATATATCTACGGGCAAAAATTTATTCTACGCACTGACCATGCAGCACTTAAATGGCTTTTGCGGTTTAAGAACCCTGAGGGGCAAGTGGCGAGATAGATAGAGCGACTCCAAGCATATGACTTTGAAATCCAACACCGAAGAGGAAAAAGAAACGAACGCAACTATACAGCTGATAACGCTGGAACCATCGACAGGCTGGGAAAACGAGAGCTTGGGAAGGGCACAACGAGAAGACCCCGACATATCACCCATTCTCGCTTGGAAAGAAGACATGGAAAGACCACAATGGAAGGGTATTTCAGAGAGGAGTGAGAAACTGAAGAGCTACGGGGCTCAATGGAATTCTCTTCACAATGAATGTGGTATATTAAAGCGCAAGTGGGAATCAATTAACGGCGAGGTATTCCGAATGCAAATAGTCGTCCCAGCATCCCAGGTCAAAGATGTTCTAGCAGAAGTGCACAGTGAATCATCTGGGGGACATTTGGGGGTGAATAAAACAATTTCCAAAATACGAGAAAGGTTTTATTGGTTATACATATATGCGAGAAGATGTGGAGGAGTGGTGCCGCAGATGCACTATCTGTGCTTCTGACAAAGGGCCGCCACGCAGAGGCAGAGGAGAAATGCAGAAGTAAAATGTAGGAGCTCCACGTGAGAGGATAGCCGTAGATATCGCTGGACCTTTTCCAGAAACGGATAACGGTAACCGTTACATATTAGTTGTTATTGACTATTTCAGTAAATAGCCTGCTTTTGTAATTCCTAATCAAGAGGCATACGCAGTGGCGGAACAAGTAATAATGAATTGGGTCAGTAGATTTAGTGTGCCTCACGAACATCATTCGGACCATGTACGGAACTTCGAATCATAGACTTTTCAAGAGATGTGTAAAATGCTGGGAATAAGAAAAACCAGAACAACTCCTCTGCATCCAAAATTTGATGGCATGGTAGAGCGGTTCAACAGGACATTGGTCGAGCATCTAAAGAAAGTAGTCGAACATCATCAACGCGATTGGGATAGACATATTCCCGTGATCCTAATGGCCCATCGATCAGCTGTTCACAACACGACCGGACAAACTCCAGCAAAGGTCATATTCGGAAAGGAGATGCGTTTACCTAGCGACCTCAAGTTTAGAACACCTAGAGGTGAACAAAAGTTACCAAGCGATTATGTATCGCAACTTAAAAAACGATTAGCTGATGCACATGAGGCTACAAGAGCAAAATTAGCAATAAATACCGATCGGATGACGACCCGCTATGACTTACGTTCTAATTCTGCCGGATTGAATGAAGGTGACCTTGTTTGGCTGTGCGTCCCGAAACGACGTAAGGGACGAATTTTGCAACAACACTGGAAAGGACCGTATTCAGTAGTGACTAGAATTAATGACGTAGTATACAGGATTCAGCGGGGCACAAGAGGCAAATGGAAAATCGTTCACATGGATCGTTTATGTCAATACTGCGAACATCAAGACCGTGGATCACCTGTTGTTCGGGACGAACAAATCTAAGAAGGGAGTAGTATTACGCGCCACAAAGTGATGCAAGCGACATCTATTAGAAGTGGAAACAACCTTAGGTTAGTGACATCCTAGTAAACTGGGTTTGAAGAACGGAATATTCAGGAAGGTTCTAGGATAATCTGTAGAGTATAAATACGGCACTACTCACATCCAGGAGGCAGTCTTATTTCAGACAGTGAAGTGAACGAAGTAAACTATTTGGATTGCGATAATTAGAAGTACATTACTAGCGATAAATAAAGAGTTGATTTGATAATTGTTTGTGAATTGTGAAAGTAAACAGTAGAGTTAAATAAAGAAAGAACTTTTGAATTATATCCGAAATATTGTGTTTTAAATAACGAACCAAGGCCACGCTCGTAACAATACCTATTTGGCTCGAGTTAAAATGCCCTCAAAAGGCCTTAAAACTCACACGCACAGAAAAATTAAAATTCACAACAAACACACGCCGCGTTTAAAATGCATATTCGATTGGATTCGTTTCATTCAACTACTTTTCTATCAAATCAAACGAAAACATATTTAAATTGAAAGATTTTCCAAACACACGTAAACGTCTACACGTTTAAATAAAGCTTTCAATTCACCAATTCACTTTGAAATGCGAAAATAACTCATATTGAATACTTTGACGTTCAGTATGTAGGCTGAATACATTCGGGTTTTCATTAACTGGTCTGTTGTTCGTTTTAGAAGCAAAACGCCTTCGATTTGATCGTCAACGGAGTTCAATTTAGTATTATTTTTCTAGCTTTGTTTCAGATCGTTCACATTTCGAGTCTGGAGGCTGCTTTTCTTAACTTAAAGGTTTTCGTTTAACTCTATTTTGCCTACGCTCACCCATTTGAATACCCTTCTAGAAGCTGAATTTTGAATAGAGGTAGTAGAGCACATTAACGAAGCACATACTGTTGACATTTTTCCCGTTTATCATTAATAAAAATTATAGCAAAATTTGGAACTTTAATATTTTAAGTAATATTGTGAATTTCTTCATCAAAATATTACAGCCGCATGTTCGAACTGATGATACAGTATCTCTGCCATTAGTTGCTTTAACCAGTTTCCATCAACTCCTTCGCCATAAATATTTTTAGTGAAAGACTTATACAGAAGTATATAATTGTACATAGTTCGTTAAGTGAAATTCTATCATTAATAAACAAGTTTTCAATTAGAACTCAAAAATTTTCAATTTTTTTAACAGTTTATTTTTATATTGTTCAACGCAGGGTTGTTTGATGTGAATATTTTCAAACGTTTCAATTTTTAACGTATATGAAATTCAATTTGCATCAGAAAAATATTCCATTTCTTGAACATTTTATATGGTTGAGATGAACGCAAGATTGTTTAATTTGAATATTGTTACAATCAGGTGACATGCGTTCAATATGAATGTTTTAAGCTCGAAATCGTTTGGTTTAAGCAATTATTTCGTTCAATGTGACATAATCCTTTTTTTCCATGCACCATTTTCCACTTTTATTTCAAAAAATTTCCGCGGGAGGACCCCTGACCAACCTTTTTACCGGGGGGTATTCCCGGTAGTTACGACTCCCCTAAACTGTGCCTACCCAAAAAATAAATCCTGGAGCCGCCCCTGATAAATACTAGAAAATGATCTCACGGGTTTATCAAGTTTTCATTGCGAAACGATTTTACTTTCTTTTACTTTAAAACAAAACTTGAAGACTACCGAAACTTGTACCGTTCGCGTTACTTAATGCCACTACTATCTCGACTATCCGATACCAAAGCCTAAAGTCAACTCAACTCACTTCGCACAGGCTGCCTACATCGCAGCCGTTCGTTTTTACTTCAGCCACCGGCAGGCGAGCAATTTATTGTTCTATTCGGTCGACTGCCGAAATCTCTTCCGCCAGCAATGCTTCTCACTACGTACGGGTGTGCGTGTACCTTTTCCCAGCAAAATCGTTGCCACCGAACATTCGTTGTGGAGCAACATTTTCTTGGAATTTTCGGTCGGGCCAGCGATGATCTAATGTGTGCTGGTATCACGCGATGTTTTACGGCTAGGCGAATTGCCGTTGGATTGTTGGAATCTTGGTTGCCAAACGGTGTATGGCACAAAGATTTTGTGTCGGCAATGAAGCGACGATGCCAGACTTCTGATTTCTTGGTGTTTGAGGCGCTTCACGAATTTTGCTACGTTGCCAAAGCGGAATACATTTTATGTTTTTTCAGGTCTTCATATTTATTTTTACAAGGTGTCTTCATTTCCGGGATAGCATAGGGCTAATTTTCGAAAGTTATAAGACCTTTTCCCCTTTTTCAGGTACGTTTAGGTTTTGATATGGAAGGGTAGCATTGGGCTACTTTTCGAAAACTATATAAAACTTTTGCACCTTTTCAGGTATATTTATAAGATAGAAAAAAAGGAAGGTAGCGTGAGGGCAGAACGCTACAGCGTGGGGTCGACCCACCGAGAAAGAGCCTCAAGCCGGACCAAACAAAAAACAAAATTTTTGAACCAGCTGGATGGGTAAGTGAAAACATTCGTAGCAACGCCCAACGTGGGGACGACCCACCAGAGTCTCAAGCCGAGCATACGTCACAAACCTGGTTCTACAGCCTGAACTCGCTATGGCACCGCATCGCACAAAGAATCAAAGCACTAGGGAAAAAATGGAGAAGGGATAGAAAGAATTAAAATCCTCATACTGAGGCTAATCAAAACGGGATTAGTATGGAAACATCTACCAGAGATAACTTAATACTCCGTATAAAGATGCGACAGCTAGAACAAAAATCCCAAACGCATTTCGGAACTGCAGACATCTGAGACTGCCTCCACTTTAGCAACAAGCAACATATTAAAGTTTCCAGCTACACTACAATGCGAACTTTACTTCTCAGCCATGGTCCGCAACACAAGAGATGCGGTAGGTTTGATGATCATGAAGCTGACATTTTAGGCGGGCAAGGAAACAAACTGCAAGCAAAATATTATTCGCAACATTGTCATCGATTGCTTTATGGCTGCCGATGATGATTGGGAACTTTATCCTCTAGTGGGGTACATTGAAGAATTGTACTGGAATTTTTTACTTAATCATTTCTCAGATCATTTAGAGCATTTTTCATTGTGATTCTTATTTTTTTCTATTGCGGTATTAAATTTAAATTAGTAAATCAGTCAAGTCAGATTTTGGAAATGATTTAGGTAATAATTTTTTATTTTATTCATTTATTATCTGAATTTTCGCTGTTGGCTTTAAATGTTGCATTTTGGCTTTGCTTAGGTATTTTTTAAGTATCGATTTCTTGACACTTATTTTAAAATTGGACTTAGGATACGTAAATCTTAAATTATTGTTTTTGGAATTTTTTCTAGATTTTCGACTTTAGTTCTTATTTAAATTTTAATTTTGTAAAGAATACAAAAACGTCGAACTTGAAGGGTTGTTTCCATCAAAATTGCAAAGGGAATAAACGTACTGACCCAGATCTGAAATTCTGATGGTAAATTAGCATCCCGGTCAACACCAAAAAGTGCATACGTCTGCTCAAAACATTTTTTAGGAAAAAAAATTAAAAATTGGTTTTATATCTTCCTTGAATCTTGCAAACTCTTCAATTAATGAACATTAGGGAAGGCTTCATGTCAATTTATCAGGGAAAACTTATGAAAGACTGACATCCTAATCTCGGATGTCCAATTACAGGATTTATCTGTTTTTGAGCCCCCTTATCAACAATTAAATATTGAGCCCGCAAATATTATGTTACGCGCCACAAAGTGACACAAGCGACATCTGTTGGAAATGGAAGCAAATTTCGGCTAGTGTCATCTTAGTACTCCTTGGGTTCGGAAAACGGAATATTCAGGAAAGTTCTAGTATAAGTTGTAGAGTATAAATACGGCGACACTCACTTCCAGGAGGCGGAGTCTTACTTCAGCCAGTGAAGTGAACGAAATAAACTATTTGGATTGTGATAATTAGATGTACAGTACTAGCGATAAATAAAGAGTTGATTTGATAATTATTGGTGAATTTGTGAGAGTAAACAGAAAAGTTAAATAAAGAAAGAACTTTTGAATTATATCCGAAATATTGTGTTTTGAATAACGAACTAAGGCCACGCTCGTAACAATATTTTGCAAACAATGTTTGGAAAGAGAAATAAATAGTATTTTAATACTGCAAATGATATTCTAGTTTGTTGAGGAAATATAATGAGTTGCAGCTAAAAATCAAGGCAAACATAATCAAAATTATTTTATTTTTCCCGCGGACAGGAATCGAACCTACACTTGTTAGAATCGGTCAATGATGGAGAAATAAGAATTTTAAGAACTTTTTTTTTTTTATTTTTAATGATTCTAAATCAAATTTATAAATACAAGAAGAAAAAACAACCGTCTCGTCCGGGATTTGAAACCGGGGCCTTCCGCTTGCCGGGCGACTGCTCTTACCACTGAGCTAACGAGACAGATGATTTTCCTTCTTGCATTTATCAAATTTGTAACTAGCCTACTAAGCCACGTTTTGCTTTCAGCTGGCATTAACCAGTAACGATGAAAGCGCACAAATAAATTGTAAATTCAATTTTATTTTATTTTTCCCGCGGACGGGAATCGAACCTACACTTGTTAGAATCGGTCAATGATGGAGAAATAAGAATCATTAAAAATAAAAAAAAAAGTTCTTAAAATTCTTATTTCTCCATCATTGACCGATTCTAACAAGTGTAGGTTCGATTCCCGTCCGCGGGAAAAATAAAATAAAATTGAATTTACAATTTATTTGTGCGCTTTCATCGTTACTGGTTAATGCCAGCTGAAAGCAAAACCTGGCTTAGTAGGCTAGTTACAAATTTGTTAAATGCAAGAAGGAAAATCATCTGTCTCGTTAGCTCAGTGGTAAGAGCAGTCGCCCGGCAAGCGGAAGGTCCCGGTTTCAAATCCCAGACGAGACGGTTGTTTTTTTCTTCTTGTATTTATAAATTTGATTTAGAATCATTAAAAAAAAAAAAAAAAAAAGTTCTTAAAATTCTTATTTCTCCATCATTGACCGATTCTAACAAGTGTAGGTTCGATTCCCGTCCGCGGGAAAAATAAAATAAAATTGAATTTACAATTTATTTGTGCGCTTTCATCGTTACTGGTTAATGCCAGCTGAAAGCAAAACGTGGCTTAGTAGGCTAGTTACAAATTTGATAAATGCAAGAAGGAAAATCATCTGTCTCGTTAGCTCAGTGGTAAGAGCAGTCGCCCGGCAAGCGGAAGGTCCCGGTTTCAAATCCCGGACGAGACGGTTGTTTTTTCTTCTTGTATTTATAAATTTGATTTAGAATCATTAAAAATAAAAAAAAAAGTTCTTAAAATTCTTATTTCTCCATCATTGACCGATTCTTCTAACAAGTCTAGGTTCGATTCCCGTCCGCGGGAAAATTAAATTAAATTGAATTTACAATTTATTTGTGCGCTTTCATCGTTACTGGTTAATGCCAGCTGAAAGCAAAACGTGGCTTAGTAGGCTAGTTACAAATTTGATAAATGCAAGAAGGAAAATCATCTGTCTCGTTAACTCAGTGGTAAGAGCAGTCGCCCGGCAAGCGGAAGGCCCCGGTTTCAAATCCCGGACGAGACGGTTGTTTTTTCTTCTTGTATTTATAAATTTGATTTAGAATCATTAAAAATAAAAGAAAAAAGTTCTTAAAATTCTTATTTCTCCATCATTGACCGATTCTAACAAGTGTAGGTTCGATTCCCGTCCGCGAGAAAAATAAAATAAAATTGAATTTACAATTTATTTGTGCGCTTTCATCGTTACTGGTTAATGCCAGCTGAAAGCAAAACGTGGCTTAGTAGGCTAGTTACAAATTTGATAAATGCAAGAAGGAAAATCATCTGTCTCGTTAGCTCAGTGGTAAGAGCAGTCGCCCGGCAAGCGGAAGGTCCCGGATTCAAATCCCGGACGAGACGGTTGTTTTTTCTTCTTGTATTTATAAATTTGATTTAGAATCATTAAAAATAAAAAAAAAAAAGTTCTTAAAATTCTTATTTCTCCATCATAATCAAAATGTTTTAATCCAATCTATTAATGGTATTTTAGCCCTTTCAAAAGATATATTTAATATATACGATAGCATTAAATTTTTTTTTACTTTACAAAGTGAACCAAGACACATAGTAAAAAAATTTATTTGGTTTAATAAGAATAGAGGTGGCTCAAATAGAACCCTTCAGTTAATGAAATTATTCACATATTGACCCGAATATTTTGAAATAAAATGTTAAAGTCTATTTGTAGCAAGAAATTGAAAAATTGTGAAGACGACAATGAACATTGTGGAATTTTGAAAAAAATTTAAGAAAACAATAGATATTTTTCCGAGCAATGTACTAAATAAAAGTGAAGAAGTTAATCGACAAAATGAAGAATTGAAAATGCATGAAGATGATTTTATTGTTGATAATATAGATCCAAAAAATAATGGAAGTTGATTCTGAAGGTCTTTCGCTGAGATATTTTTGCTGGATTCATGATTTTAAAATTGCTTTCAATAATTTACAATTGCGACAATTCTATGGAAACAATGGTGAAATCTGAGAGTCACCCTTCTGAGTAGTTCTTATATTATAAAAACTACTTCAATAAATCCGATTTCGAAAGTTTTTGTCGCACCCATAGACGATTTCTTTGAAATATCTTAAATACATCTGGCAGTTTTTAAACATATATTTAAGAAGACACCACATATCTTAAACATGTAGGCATAGAAGAAACATACCCATTAGACATTTTTTTCGTTCTACATATCATTCCTGTTTTCATTTAAATTTGTTGATGTGCATTGATCGATCAAAAATTGTTTGTGGAGTACCAAAAATTTTAGTAAGTAATACCAGCAAATCTTCACATTCGAAACTCAAAATAATTAAATAATAATATTACTATACAGCACATCTATATCAAAACGATCATCTATTGCATCCGACCCATTAGTTTTCTGTGAAACTTTAAGAATGAGTTAGGTATAAAAAAAATATTGGACCCGTCTTTTTCGTTTATCCTGCTGACTTCAGGTCTAGGTGACTCCAATTTGAATGTTTTCACCAGTGGTCCTGTTTTTCCATTTGCTAATTACTTACTCGTTCTTTTGTGCGATATTTCAAATTAATAGTATTTAAATGGGACTTTTCTAACAAAAAAATAATAATACAAAAATAAAATATTTAAAGGAAAACATTCTCACTCAATGCTTTTTGATTTTGTTTGTTTTATTACTGAAGCTTTTCTACCATCTTTTTTTTTGCAAACTGTCTCAATTTTTACTTTTAACTCCTTATATTTCCTCAATGAACTAGAATATCGTTTGCGGTAGTAACATACTGTTCATTTCTCTTTCATCAATATTTAATTGTTTATAAGGGGGCTCAAAAACAGATAAATCCTGTAATTGCACATCCGAGACTGACATACTTCTTTCATAAGTTTTCCCTGATAAATTGACATGAAGACTTTAATGTTCATTAATTGAAGAGTTTGCAAGATGCAAAGAAGATATTAAGCCTATTTTTAATTTTTTTCCCAAAAAATGTTTTGAGCAGACGTATGCATTTTTTGTTGTTGACGGGGATGGTAATTTACAATCAGAATTTCAGATCTGGGTCAGTACGTTTATGCCCTTTGCAATTTTGATGGAAACAACCCTTCAAGTTCGACGTTTTGGTATTCTTTACAAAATCAGAATTTAAATAAGAACTTAAGTCGAAAATCTAGAAAAAAATTCCAAAAACAATAATTTAAGATTTACGTATCCTAAGTCCAATTTTAAAATCAGTGTCAAGAAATCGATACCTAGAAAATACTTAAGCAAAGCCAAAATGCAACATTTAAAGCCAATAGCGAAATTTCAGATAAAAAATGAATAAAATAAAAAATGATTACCGAAATCATTTCCAAAATCTGCCTTGACTGATTTACTAATTTAAATTTATTACCCAAATAGAAAAAAATAATAATGACAATGAAAAATCTTCTGAATGTTCTGAGAAATGATTAAATAAAAAATTTCAGTACAGTTCTTCAATGTACCCCACTAGAGGATATAGTTCCCAATCATCATCGGCAGCCATAAAGCAAGTTGCAGTTTGTTTCCTTGCCCGCCTAAAATGTCAGCTTTATGATCATCAAATTTACCGCATCTCTTGTGTTACGGACCATGGCTGAGAAGTAAAGTTCGCATCGTAGTGTAGCTGGAAACTTTAATATGTTGCTTGTTGCTAAAATGGAGGCAATCTCAGATGCGTTTGGAATTTTTCTCCTAGCTGTCGCATCTTTATACGGAGTATTAAGTTATCTCTGCATTTACTCACTGAAGGTAGAGATGGGTTATACTATAATAATAGTCCTTACTTGTTTATTTGTTCGGCCACCACAGGATTGAAAATATGAAGAGATAGGAAAGAATAAAATCCTCATATCGAGGCTAATCCAGACGGGATTAGTGTGGAAACATCTACACAATTGAGGTGGAGATGGGTTCGACTAGGTTCATTGTCCGTTTACAAATTTTCCGCTCGACTAACACAGAGTTGAAAATATGAATTACCAGTAAAGAATAAAATCCTCATATAGAGGCTAATCCAGAGGGTTAAGCAAGCGGGTTTCCTACTGTAGTTTCCTACGCTTAGCGTACCGTATGGGTTGAGGTTGACACGTTGTCAGACAGGGAAAAAGGTTAACTGGTTGACCTACAAAATGTGTATCACCCACCACTGATGAGGCAGTAAGAGGGTTACGCTATAACCAATAGTTTGCAAGTGAAGCTTGCCGGATGCCTTTTTAGGTCTACCGAGGACTGACCTAGCTCGGGTCAAGACTTAATATCGTGAGCATGATAGACTCCGATGGGGAGACCCTTGTCGTTCTTTACACGATACACAACGCGGCCTACAACAGTGCTTTGATGAATTTTGGAGCCAGCTTCACAGCGAACCGGTCCACTGCGCTACTCTGCACGTGATTTCGTACAAACACGATCTGCCCTGGCTGAAAGGTTCTCACGCGGGTTCGGATGTAGTCTGCGGAGTATCTTTTGTAGGCCTCAGCCAGGTGTGTTTTGATCTGGTCCCGCACTGAGTGCACTCTTTGATTTACTGGGATTATTTCGGGTGCACCATCTGTGTCCGAGGTCAGATCTCGCAATAATTTGTAGGAGTTCCCATGTGTTACGGGGTGTCTTCCAAACATCGTGAGGTACGGGGTGCACTTGGTAGAATCGTGCACTACGTTTCGGAGGGCGAACGCTGTCTCACTCAGTTGATCATCCCAGTTCCGGTGAACGTTTCCAATATACGCGCGGATCGCAGCGAGTACTGATTGGTTGACTCGCTCGGACGCATTAGTTTGAGGTGAGTAGGATGTGGAGAGACAGTGCTCGACCCCATACTTCTGTAACGATTGGATGAATAGTTTGGAGATGCACTGACTCCCGTTATCGGAATGAAGAAATTCTGGCACCCCCGAACACATGGTACACTTCTTGCTCTAGGTAGCTTACGACCCTCGCGGAGGTAGCTTCTGGCATTGCTTTCAGCAGCACAAATTTAGTTAGGTGGTCAAGGATGATGAAGATGTATTTGTTACCCTTTTTGCTCCGTGGGTAGGGACCTAGGAAGTCACAAAACACGCGTTCCCACTGAAGTTCTGTGTGACGCCTCTCTCCTAAAGGAGGTCTAAGAGAGTAGTTGGAAGGTTTCACGCTTTTACAGACCTCGCACTGGCCAATAGTAGTGACGACGCAGGTTTTCGAGGGTTTTGGTAATCCCAAAATGCGCGAAAGTTACTGAGCAGTGTTCCTCATCAATCAGTTTGGTGGTGAACCCTGCAGGCACCCAAAGCTTCCATGAGAATTGACTCCCTCCTACGATGTTTTTGGGAGAAACAAACGATATGTCCACTTTGCCGTCTGTGACTCGGAGGATATTAGAAGCGTTTGGGTTACAGATTATTGTATGAACTCGCTCGAAATAAGAAGTCTCAAGATATGCCCGTGAGTCTAGAACGAATAATTCAATAGCGGGATAACAAGCGTCCTTCTCCATAAGAGAACTTCTCAACTCCCCAGCAAAACAGTGATGCAGATGATTGACTCTTCTTGTAGTTGTGTTCCATCCGTAGCGGGTCCTATTTTGGTTCCCGTAATTTGTTTGCCTTCTAGCTTGATTGTTTTGAGGCTATCTATATGTATTGTTCTGTGGATATCTGAATGTATTAATCTGGGGTTTTCTATTTACTTGATTTTGGGCTGTTCTATACGTATTGTTGTATTTCCCCATTTTGTTGCCTCTAGATCCATACCGTGCATTATAATGATGTATGTTTGCTGAAACTGTTGTATCTGATACTTCTGAAGCTAATTGTATCGCTTCATTTAGGGTTTTAGGCTGTGCTGCAAAGATAGTGGATTTAATTGGTTCATTTAAACCATTTTTAAACGGATATAATCCGGTTTGTTCATTTAATTTGGATATTATTTCTCTGTTTGCGTCACCTTGCTGAGATATATGCAGCATATTTAACTCTGCTATCAAAGTTTCTATTTTTGAAGAGAAAGTGTTTATACTCTGATTGCCTTGATGAATACTAGCTAACTCTGCTTGCACATTTAATGGATTTCTGGTTAGCTTGTAAATTTTCTGAAAAGTGGACTTTATTTGCTCATAATTTTGCGGAGTTGTTGTAGTAGCTAATTTGTTCCTTGCTTTTTCCGATAACCTGTAATAATTTTTATTACAAAATTAATTGATTTCTTTTTCTCGTCAGCATCGTGTAGGAGTTCAATTAAATTTATAAATTATTCAAATTACTAGGTTCTCCATTGAACTCTGGTATTATTTTTAAAGCATTGGCAATATCGAAAAGAGCCATGTTTGATGCAGTTTCTTGGTTTAAGGGTTCTGAAGAGGCTTCTGCAATGTCTTTAGTTTTTCTACTCAGTATGTCTTCTATTTTGATATATATTTCTTTAAATTTATTTTTGCACTCTATATTCTCTTCGTTTAGTTTGCAAGTCTTAAAATTTTCTTAAAATTTATTCTTTAATTCTTTTATTTCTATAGTCTTGTTAAGAATGTATATTGGTGAATATTTTCTATTTGGGGTCTTATTAAAATTCTCTAAAATGTATTTTAAGTCGTTTTTTATTTTATTTAACTCTTTAAAAGACATTATTTTTACACTGTAGCAGTGGTTATTTCTCTATTTATTTTTTTTATAAATCTTTTTTTTTACATATTCATAAATTATTTTTACTATTACTATTATAACTGATACAATTACTATTGTTTTTATTTGCTTCTGCTCTATTGTTGTTATCCCGGCTGCATTATTGTTGATGATCAGTTCTTCTTGCTTTGACTGGCTTTTTCCCATCTTTGTTGTTTCTGCTGGCTTCTAATGGCTGCAATTTGTGCTATGAAGAAGTTCTTTTCCTTTGATGTTACGGCCAAAGCTGCAAGTCTATATAAGTTGCCTAACTCCTTTCGCTGCTTGACTAGTTTGCCTCCTCTCGTTTTGATTTTCTTTAGGGGTTGATTCTGCGGCACAGTAGGTTGATAAGGCTTGCTTCTTCTTCTGTATTCTTCCAGTGAAATTGGTCTAGGTCCAGCTGTAGGATTCTTCGAAGCTTCCTTCAGGTCAATATTGCTGTTATAATATCGTAGGTCTTCCTTCTGGTTATGTGGTCGGTCTTCCTTCAAAGTTTCCAGATTACGATCTGGCAGGGTCGCCATGTAACGTTTGTCCTCTATTACGGACGTTTGCAAGAAGCAATAGTGCCGATATTTAGCTTTTCAGGCTATGACGCCAACTTTGCTTTAGGCTATTACGCCGATTTGATTTTAAGGCTATTACGCCGATTTAATTTTTAAGGCTATTACGTCGACTTCTAGAGAATAAAAATACTCTTATTCAAGCTTGACTTTATTCTGATTCTCTTCGATCACTTACGCTAAATTTATACACAAAATTTTCACTAACTTAGCAATTATGACTATCGATCATATATTACAAAAATCAGAACAATTCAGAACAATAAAATTGGTTTAGTTATTTACAAATGATGTCATATTCATATGTAACATGAATCACACCTTTGAATTTTACGTTCACTCATTGTTATGAGTGATCGGTCAGTACATGATGTAATTTGACTCATGCTTTCTTTATTTCATTCATCGCGAGCAACGATTTGACCCATTAACGTACCTACTTTTGTTGGCATGTTTTTCATGGTTATTGTTTTGATGATTAATTACGTGTGCTTATGATTCAATTTATTTAGTAGTACATCTTAATTTGGGTTAAGATGTATTACAATATAGCAACTTTAAAGAATATTCACACAACACCTCCATGGTCTCATGGTAGAGCGCATCGGATTTTACAAAACCAAGCGTTCTAGGTTCGATTCCAGCAAAAAAAATCCAGCATTCTTTTATTAAAAAAATCAGCTAATACAAGAGCTTGAAAAGCTTACGGGGATCAGCCAACCAGTTGACGTCATCCCCTGGTCAGCCAGACGGTAGGAAGGAATTCCCTCAGGCAGGCAGGCCCTGTGACGTAGACTAAAGCAATTTGAATTTTCCGGACACTTTTTGTATGGAAAAAGTGAGCCAGAACCGGCATAGTGTAACTACTGTTGACTTAGTTAATAATGTACAAATATTTGGGTCTCTGGGTACCTGGGTCTTTTAGAACCAATTTATGCTTTCCAATCTTGCTCTACGTTTCGCCATGAACTGTTAATTTCTTCCAAAGAGACTAAAACGGGGAGAAAAGTCATCACAGTACCTCAACACAGCGATACTAGATGGGTAGCAAAGTATAAAGGGATACAGCTCTTTAAGAACCAACTTAGTTCCGTAATAAATTCTTTGCAAAAATGTGCGCAAAGTTCAAAGCCAAGAGAAGCTGCTGAGGCTAGGGGCCTTTTGACGTAAGAGGGTATCTTACAGATAGTTAATATCCTGTGAAAACAACTGCAGTCCTCGACCATAGATGTAGGAAAATATCTTAAGCTCGTAAGAACAACAATAGATAAATTAGGTCAGTTACGAACGGATACAAAATTTGATGAATTTATCCAAGAAACAATACAACTATGTAAAAACTGTAAGATTGATCAAGAAAGAAGCACTGGCCGCCGGAAACAAAAGTCAGCAGTAAGTGTTGATGATTATTTCGTCATGGAGACTACTGGGAAGGGAAGAAGATCTGATTCAGGTAGTAAGAGTGATCACCAGATAAAATTGAAAGCAAGATACTTTAATGTTCTCGATAATATATTATGTGAAATGGACAAAAGGCTTACCAAATGGCTTGTATCTCAGCCTGTGACCCAAAATCAAAAGATTTCTTAAATCCAGAAGTTTTGTGTCATTTTGTAGAGCTTCACGGCAAGGATAGTGACTTTACATCTACCTGAAAAGTGCAGTGTGGTTTAGGTAAACCAATGTTTAGCGACTCTAAAAGTACTATGGATATGTTGAAAGGTTTAGCCGATTTCCCATCATTTCAAGAATTACGACATATTATGACAATTCTATTGACAATGCCTGTCTCTACAACGACTACCGAAAGGACATTCTCTACAATGAGGAGGATAAAATTAAACTTGAGGGCTACGATGACTGGGAAGAGGCTGAATAGTTTGGGAGTGTTATCCATTGAAAAGGAAGCAAGCTATGAACTTCTGAACCACCCTGATCCTGTCGCTGATTAATTCGTTTCCCAGATGGCCAGAAGATTGCAGTTTGTCATGAAATAAACTGTTGATTTCAACTATCATACGTGTACATATTACTGAATTAAGTTGTGTTACTGAGTCGTATGATTTATTTTGATTTAAATATTATTTCTTAAATACTAATTTATAGGCAATAAAATATATTTTCTTGAAATAAAAAAATATTTTGTAATTGTCATAGTGTGAGCCCCCTGGATCCATACCTTTAAAACTAACAATTGATATGCTTTTATGTTGGTCAATAATTTAGATGGATAAATGTTGCATATGTAAAATGAAATTAAATGTTCATATGCTCATAATATTACAAAGAATTTTAGAATGCACCAAGGAACAGTGCAATATCAAATAGTGACAAGCGACGTCTATTAGAAATGGAAACAACCTTAGGTTAGTGACATCCTAGTAAACTGCGTTTGGAGAACGGAATATTCAGGAAGGTTCTAGGATTATTTGTAGAGTATAAATACGGCACTACTCACATCCAGGAGGCAGTCTTATTTCAGACAGTGAAGTGAACGAAGTAAACTATTTGGATTGCGATAATTAGAAGTACAGTACTAGCGATAAGTAAAGAGTTGATTTGATAATTGTTAGTGAATTGTGAAAGTAAACAGTAAAGTTAAATAAAGAAAGAACTTTTGAATTATATCTGAAATATTGTGTTTTAAATAAGGAACCAAGGCCACGCTCGTAACAACTGGTGTCAGAAGTGGGATAAATTCGCGAGAAAAAGGGGTGGCATTTGACTTTGAAATTCAAAGAGTGATTTCTTTTGTGAAAACGTGTGCGAAAATTCCGAAACATAATTTTATATTAAACTGTGAGAGAATTTCAAGGACGCAAGAATGGGACGTAAACTAGAGGAGCTTCGCATACTGGAATTGAAAGTGAAGTTGGGGAAGCGGTCAATGCAAACGACAGGTCTAAAGAACATCCTAGTCGAACGACTTAGACAAGCCTTGATAGAGGAAGTAAAGAATCCTGAGACATTTGTTTTTGAAGAAGAAGCTGAAGCTGAGGAAGAGCCTGCGATGAATATAGAACAGCTTTTGGGTACCTTAATGACCAAAATGGAGCTTTCAACCCTGCAGATGAAGAATGCTCTTGAGGAACAAAAGCAATCTTTCTTAGAAGAGCAAAACAATTCTCTCGAAATCCGTTTTGAAGAACAAAAGAATTCTCTGGAAATCCGTTTTGAAGAACAAAAGAATTCTCTCGAAGCCCGGTTGGATGAGCAGAAGAAAGCAAAAGAGTTGTTTGCGGAATTGTCTAGAAACCTGTTTGGAGGAACAGAAGAATTTTCTTAAAAATTCATTAGACGAACAAAATGCGAAAATTGAAGTAATGTAGCAGGAAGTGCTGGAAGTTCAACAACAAGTGTGGGAAGTACAACAAAATGTTACGGAGAAGCTTGACAGCTTTAAAACAGATTTGGAGAAGTTGAAGCATCGACAACCTGGACACGAAGGAACTGAAATATCCGGTGCAGGCAAAATAAAACCTCCAATATTTGATGTGTAAAATTCGTGACATATTTTCAAGAGACAATTCCAGGCAGCTTCCGACGTAAACGGATGGAATGATGCAGACAGAGCTACAGGCTCTGGTATTAGCACTTCGAAGACACGCGTTATAGCTATTGTAAACTATATCGATTGACAGGCAACGCGATTACATGTCATTAGTACAGGCGATAGAATTACGTTATGAGATGAACACACGCAACAAGTATATCGCAACAGGATTCAGAAGCATGGTGAATCACTACAAAATCTGCAGGCTGATGTGGAAAGATTAGCTTATCTTTCATACTCTAGCTTCAATGCAGATTTTCTTAATGAAGTGGCAACAGAAGCATTTGTGAACCCTGTTGTAAATTAAAATTTACCACAAGCACTAAGACTAGCAGGAAAGAAGTCAACAGCAAAAGCGCTAGCTTATGCATTAGCATACGAATCTGCTAGACAAGCTTTACGGAGTGCAGTACGAGTAAGAGAAATTTCGGTGGAGGACTTACTTGCAACAGAATGCAGTCATTAGAGAGCACTCCGTCACGTGGTATTCTTTGATGCTGGAATTGTAATACACCAGGACACCTCCAAAGGGACTGCAGAAAACGCCGGCGAATGGAATCACAAGAAGAGGAAAACAGAAAGGTATGCCAAAAATGTAGAGCCAGGGAGCAAGATATTCGTGGAGAGACTAGAAAGCAAACAGCGACTAGTCGCATCAGCTCTCCTGTTGACAGTCGGAAAACATGTAAAAACCAACTTTGGGGGGCAGAAGTTGGTTGGTAGAGTCGGCAGCCCCGAAGTCATCATTAAAGTAGCCCAGTTGCAGAGAAATAGTAGCAGTCTCGTTATATATGGAAGTGTAGGGAAAAATGGCTGCTCAATCACTATCGACACTGGGGCTTCGAGATCAATTATTAGAGCAGATCTCGTTAAAAACAAGTGACTTCACAACACCACCAAATAATTACTAAGAACAGCAATTGAGCAGCAGTACAAGTTTTTGGAGAAATAACTTTGGATGTTCAACTAGGCGAATTACTATTTCCTCACACTTTCCTGGTGTCAGACATCATGGATGAATGCATTCTTGGAGTAGATTTCATGACCGCAACATAGAAATTCCTATGAGACTAGGAGTAGAAGCGGATTATCCTACGAAAATAAGGACGATGGTCTGTGAAAATATTTCTCTCTCTGCATACTCCGAGATGCTAGCATGGACAAAGCCTACCGATGACATCGGGACATGCCGATTCTATATGGTGGAGCCTAACCCTACAAAAGTGACATGGAACATCATCGTTGGTAAGACTTTAGTGAAGGCAGAAGGCGCAACATTAATTCCAGTTAGAGGGCTCAACACAGCCGAAAATGAGGTACAACCAAATGAAGATGCTATAATTGGAAATTGTGAACCCGTGTATCAGATTGTTAATTTGAATAATGGTAGCAACATTAAGGAGCCAATGCCTATACCAGCTGCTACTCAATAGGTTCAGAAACTTCTTTCGTCTAGTGCCTTAAGTGAACAGCGATATAACGATTCCAAAGAGGTGTTCAATGAAGTTTCAGAATTATTTGCAATGAATGATGATGATTTCGGCAAAACAAATCTAGTCCAGCATCGGATTAATACAGGAGATTCTAGGCCCATTCGGCAAACACCACGAAGACTACCATTAGCCAAACAACCAGAAGTTGCAGATATGATAAATTCCATGAAGAAATGTTGTTTTGGTCAAGAAAAAGGATGGCAGCACCCGATTCTGTGTGGACTACCGCCAACTAAATAACGTAAAGAGAAAGAACAGCTATTCGTTACCAAGGATTGATGACACATTGGACACCCTTTCCGAAGCGCAATGGTTTTCCACACTAGATTTGAAATACTTCCCGAGGACCGAGACAAAACTGCTTTCTCATTTGGAAGTGGCTTATGGCAATTCAAAGTTATGCCATTCGGATCATGTAATGCTGCAGCCACATTCGAACGACTCATGGAGTGTGTTTTACGAGGATTAACCTGGAAAACATGTCTTGTCTACTTAGATGACATAATAGTAATCGGAAGGATATTCGAGGAACATAGAAACAACTTACGTCCCTTCAAAGACTGAGAGATGCGAAACTGAAGCTCAGTACGACTCAATGCGCTCTATTCAAAAATGAAGTAAAATATTTATGACACATAGTTTCATCACAAGGAGTAAGTGCTGATCCAGAGAAGATAGCAGCTGTCCAAAATTGGCCAGTTCCAAAGGACGAACATCAATTAAGCAGTTTTCTTGTACTATTTACCTACTACAGGCGATTCGTAAAAGGTTTTGAAGATATAGCAAGAAGCCTACATCAACTTACAGGAAAAGGAAAACCGTTCATATGATCAGATAAATGTAAGGAGAGTTTTGCAAATTTGAAGCAACACCTCTGTGGAACTCCAGTGCTTTACTATCCAAAGCTGGGAAATACTTTTATATTGGACACGGATGCCAGCAATGTAGTTATCGGGGCAGTGCTTTCACAGGAGGAGGATGGCCAAGAAGTGCCAGTAGCTTATTTTAGCAAAGCACTTTCATAATCAGAGAGAAATTATTGTGCTACAAGGAAAGAGCTACTTGCCATTGTAAACTCAACCAAGCATTTCCATTAATATATCTACGGGCAAAAATTTATCCTACGCACTGACCATGCAGCACCTAAATGGCTTTTGCAGTTTAAGAATCCTGAGGGGCAAGTTGCGAGATAGATAGAGCGACTCCAAGCATATGACTTTGAAATCCAACACCGAAGAGGACGTATCTATGGAAATGCAGACGCACTTTCACGACGTCGATGCAAAGTTGAATGTAAGCATTGCGCTCGGGTGGAAGAAAAAGAAACGAACGCAACTATACAGCTGATAAAACTAGAACCATCGACAGGCTGGGACAACGAGAGCTTGCGAAGAGCACAACGAGAAGACCCCGACATATCACCCATTCTCTCTTGGAAAGAAGCCATGGAAAGACCACAATGGAAGGATATTTCAGAGAGGAGTGAGAAACTGAAGAGCTACGGGGCTCAATGGAATTCTCTTAACATTGAATGTGGTATATTAAAGCACAAGTGGGAATCAACTAACGGCGAGTCAATCCGAATGCAAATAGTCGTCCCAGCATCCCAGGTCAAAGATATTCTAGCAGAAGTGCACAGTGGATCATCTGGGGGACATTTGGGGGTGAATAAAACAATTTCCAAAATACGGGAAAGGTTTTATTGGTTTTATATGCGAGAGGATGTGGAGGAGTGGTGCCGCAGATGCACTATCTGTGCTTCTTGCATAGTGCCGCCACGCAGAAGCAGAGGAGAAATGCAGAAGTAAAATGTAGGAGCCGTAGATATCGCTGGACCCTTCCCAGAAACGGATAACGGTAACCATTACGTATTAGGTGTTATTGACTATTTCAGTAAATGACCTGAAGCTTTTGTAATTAATAATCAAGAGGCATACACAGTGGCGGAATCAGTAATTATGAATTGGGTCAGTAGATTAAGTGTTCCTCACGAACATCATTTGGACCAAGGACGGAACGTCGAATCACGGACTTTTCAAGAGATGTGTAAAATGCTGGGAATAAGAAAAACCAGAACAACTCCTCCGCATCCAAAATGTGATGGCATGGTAGAGCGGTTCAACAGGACATTGGTCGAGCATCTAAAGAAAGTAGTCGAATATCATCAACGGGATTGGGATAGACATATTCCCGTGTTCCTAATGGCCCATCGATCAGCTGTTCACAACACGACCGGACAAACTCCAGGAAAGGTCATATTCGGAAAGGAGATGCGTTTACCTAGCGACCTCAAGGTTGGTACACCTAGAGGTGAACAAAAGTTACCAGACGATTATGTATCGGAACTTAGACAACGATTAGCTGATGTACATGAGGCTACAAGAGCAAAAGTAGCAATAAATACCGATCGGATGAAGACCCGCTATGATTTACGTTCTAATTCAACCAGATTTAATGAAGTTGACCTTGTTTGGCTGTGCGTCCCGAAACGACGTAAGGGACGAATTTTGCAACAACACTGGAAAGGACCGTATTCAGTAGTGACTAGAATTAATGACGTAGTATACAGGATTCAGCGGGGCACAAGATGCAAATGGAAAATCGTTCACCTGGATCGTTTATGTTAATACTGCGAACATCAAGACCGTGGATCACCTGTTGTTCGGGACGAAGAAATCTAAGAAGGGGTTAGTGTTACGCGCCACAAAGTGATGCAAGCGACATCTATTAGAAATGGAAACAACCTTAGGTTAGTGACATCCTAGTAAACTGCGTTTGGAGAACGGAATATTCAGGAAGGTTCTAGGATAATTTGTAGAGTATAAATACGGCACTACTCACATCCAGGAGGCAGTCTTATTTCAGACAGTGAAGTGAACGAAGTAAACTATTTGGATTGCGATAATTAGAAGTACAGTACTAGCTATAAGTAAAGAGTTGATTTGATAATTGTTTGTGAATTGTGAAAGTAAACAGTAAAGTTAAATAAAGAAAGAACTTTTGAATTATATCCGAAATATTGCGTTTTAAATAACGAACTAAGGCCACGCTCGTAACAATACCTATTTGGGTCGAGTAAAAATGCCCTCACAAGGCCTTAAAACTCACACGGAGAGAAAAATTAAAATTCACAACAAACACACGCCGCGTTTAAAATGCATATTCGATTGGATTCGTTTCATTCAACTACTTTTCTATCAAATCACACGAAAACATATTTAAATTGAAAGATTTTCCAAAAACACGTAAACGTCTACACGTTTAAAAAAAGCTTTCAATTCAACAATTCACTTTGAAATGCGAAAATAACTCATATTGAATACTTTGACGTTCAGTATGCTGGCGGGTTTTTATTAACTGGTTTAATTGTTTATTAGGGGGCTCAAAACAGATAAATCCTGTAATTGGACATCCGAGACTGACATCCTTCTTTCATAAGTTTTCCCTGATAGATTAACATGAAGCCTTTAGTGTTCATTAATTGAAGAGTTTGCAAGATTCAAGGAAGATATTAAGCCTATTTTTAATTTTTTTTTTTCTTAAAACATGTTTTGATCAGACGTATGAATTTTTTGTTGTTGACGGGGATGGTAATTTACCATCAAAATTTCACATCTGGGTCAGTACGTTTATGCCCTTTGCAATTTTGATGGAAACAACCCTTCAAGTTCGACGTTTTGGTAGAATTTAAATAAGATCTTAAGTCGAAAATCTAGAAAAAAATCCAAAAACAATAATTTAAGATTTACGTATCCTAAGTCCACTTTTAAAATCAGTGTCAAGAAATCGATACCTAAAAAATACCTAAGCAAAGCCAAAATGCAACATTTAAAGCCAATAGCGAAAATTCAGATAAAAAAAGAATAAAATAAAAAATTATTATCTAAATCATTTCCAAAATCTGACTTGACTGATTTACTAATTTAAAATTAATACCGAAATAGAAAAAAATAAGAATCACAATGAGAAATGTTCCAAATGATCTGAGAAATGATTAAATAAAAAATTCCAGTACAATTCTTCAATGTACCCCACTAGAGGATAAAGTTCCCAATCATCATCGGCAGCCATAAAGCAAGTTGCAGTTTGTTGCCTTCCCCCCCCCCCCCCCCTAAAAAGTCAGCTTTGTGATCATCAAACTCACCGCCTCTCTTGTGCTGCGGACCATGGCTGAGAAGTAAAGTTCGCATCGTAGTGTAGCTGGAAACTTTAATATGTTGCTTGTTACTAAAGTGGAGGCAATCTCAGATGCCTGCAGATGCGAAATGCGTTTGGAATTTTTGTCCTAGCTGTCGCAACTTTATACGGAGTATTAAGTTATCTCTGCATCTACTCACTGAAGGTAGAGATGGGTTATACTACAATCATAGCCCTTAGTTCTTTAGTTGTTCAGCCATCACAGAATTGAAAATATGAAGAGACAGGAAAGAATAAAATCCTCATATCGAGGCTAATCCAGACGGGATTAGTGTGGAAACATCGACACAGTTGAGGTAGAGATGGGTTCGACTAGGATCATTGCCCATTTACAAATTTTTCGCTCGACTAACACAGAGTTGAAAATATGAAGAGCAAGGAAAGAATAAAATCCTCATATCGAGGCTAATCCAGAGGGTTAAGCAAGCGGGATTCCTACTGTAGTTTCCTACGCTTAGGGTACCGTATGGGTTGAGGTTGACACGTTGTCAGACAGGGAAAAAGGTTAACTGGTTGACCTACAAAAGGTGTATCACCCACCACTGATGAGGCAGTAAGAGGGTTACAAGATAACCAATAGTTTGCAAGTGAAGCTTGCCGGATGCCTTTTTAGTGCTACCGAAGACTGACCTAGCTCGGGTCAAGACTTAATATCGTGAGCATGATAGTCTCCGATGGGGAGACCCTTGTCGTTCTTTACACGATACACAACGCGGCCTACAACAGTCACTTTGATGAATTTTGGAGCAATAACCAATAGTCCTGGGTTATACTACCACGATCAATGTCAAGAATGTGCGCTAGTGACTGGACGTTTTCTATATCGGCTCCCGCTCTTAGTCTCATTTAAATCATTTCCATTTGGTAATTACTGATAATCTACTTTTCCGCGAGTGTTTTGGAAATACACAGTTTTATTTGTTTAGAAATATTCCATTTCCCTCCCAGTTTCAATATTGTGATTCGGAAAGTTATTTTTAATAAAATTTGTTTGTTCGGTTGACTGAGTTGTGCTCTGTTTGTATTGGTGCAATAGCGAGTTTTTATTGCTACACGCTGCAGTAATATTATCAAACGGTGTGTTGATCGTGTTGGTAAGCCCAATGAGGACACTATCTCTTAGGATGGTTGGCAAAGACTCTTTAAAGTAATAAGCAGCAAAAGCAAGAGAAACTCTGTTCCAATTCAACGGCCGAGGCCAGTAACCTAACCAATACCAATGTTACCACCCGCAGTGCATCTATTGGGCAAGCTAGTGTCTCTCCACCGCTGGATGCTGAGCAGACCATTTCCCTAAAGCTAATTCAGCAAATGGAAACTCGTCTGATGAGTAAAATCGACGATCTCTTTAAGCAACTCGAGAGCTGGATTATCTCAAGCCTAGATGATTCCATTGGTAGTCTCGCTGAAATTCACTGAATTTCAACATGCGAAAACAATTTAACTACGCTAATGGAGGGCCATCCCCGCCGTCAAGATCAAGCTGAGGATCTGGAACGGTCCACTCGCCTCAGTGATGTTATAATACACGGCATACCCAGCACTCCGACGGAGGATATACCGAAAGTTTTTAAGCAGATAGCCGCTCTTGTAGAACATCCAATCTCTGCATACTGTGACGCATTTCGTCTGAGAACAAGAGCGACATCGGCAAGCGGTCCAATTCTAGTACGTTTTTCATGTCATGCTGAGCAACGATCTTTTCTGTTGGCATTCTACAGCATAATGGTGTTAAGTTATCTGAGCTGGAGGGGTTCTCTTCAACATGCCCTATTTATATCAATGAAAGTCTTGCGCCACGCAATAATTCCATTCTTCGTGAAGCTCTGAAATATCGCAAGGTGGGGAAAATATTATCTGTGACTACGAGAAATTGCTTTGCGCACATCAAGAGAAATGAAAATGACCAGCAGCTGATGAAAATAGGCAGTTCGCAGGCACTGCACAGTCTAATGAAATAGCACGAAAATTCCAACTATGTATAATAGCAATTGGCATTGGAGCTGATAAAAATGCGTTCTCTTTTTCTCTTGCAATTTGTTTTTAATTTTGAAATTTTATGTACATATTTATTCGCGATTTTTGAATTCTATTCCAATATAATAGTTATTTTCTCTTTTAAATTTATATTTAGTTATTTTCTTTCAATTACTACTGCTTCTTTTACATAATATGTCTTTTTGGAAACCTAGTCTATTTCTTAATATAAAATATTGTTTCGAAGTTCGACTGCTAAGAAGATTCTCTAGTTTTAAAATGTTTGAGGGAATGAGTAAGTGCCTCTTGATTGACGATTTGGGTAGCGAGACAGTAATTTTTCATGAATTTGAATAATTATGATCTGGACAAGGTAAGAACGATGTTGAAAATCTTATGTGATCATTCCCGTGGATTAAAAGTATGTGTGTTAAATACCAGAAGCATTCGTAAGAAAATCGACGAATTTCCTTACATATTCTCCCAGTCCGACTTACACGTTATAGTGAAACATGGTAAAAGGACAGTATTCCCTCTGAATTCCTCGCAATTCCTGGCTACAATATTTTTCGTAGTGACAACAAAAATCGTATAGGAGGCGGTGTTGCGATATATGTCCGCGATTGCTTCAAGGCCAAGGGTATATTTTCCTCGAAAGGAGATGCAATGGAATTTATAGACGTCGAAATTACCTCTAGCTATGACAAGTGTATTTTATCAGAAGTGTACTGTCCTCCAAATAGCTTCAACTGCGCCATAGTGCAGGAGTTTGAAGACACGTTATCACGTATTTCTCATCAGTATCGGAATGTCATTGATTTTAATGTTAACCTTCTTCGGCAGGATCTTACAGTCAATTTGTTCTTGCATTTCCTTCATACACTACATCTAAATGTAATCAATAATTTTCCAACATACTTTAATGCAGCAAATCCCTCTTTATTGGATTTGTTTCTTACAACAGATGCAAGTAAAGTGATCTCGCATAATCAATTGAGCCCTCCTAGTATCTTGGATCATTACTTACTTTATCTTTCTTATGATATGTCTGTTGAGTCAGTACGTCGCCCACCTTTTATTCATATCGTGATTTTAATAATATTGATGTAAATGCTTTGTTTGAGGAATGCGTACGCTTTCCATGGGAGTCAATCAATAATTCTTCTTCTGTTAACTGCCAAGTTCAAACACTATCATCGCTAATCACTCACTTATACGATAAATATATCCACCTAGCCCCTAATGGCTGTCCGAGTTCTGTCGCTAATTGCTGAACGCAAGTTCTTATACCGTGTATTATACCAAAGGGCACGCAATAAAGCAACTGCGGCCATTCGTCGCGCTAAGCGCCAGTTATTTAGTTCTAAATTGAACTGCCATCTACAACCCAAAGTTTTCTGGCGCAACCTACGACAGGCTGGTGTGTATGGGAAAGGTGAAGTCGAGCGTGGATTCAATCCCGATGAACTTAATTCATGTTTTATATCACTTAACCAAAGTTCAATGGTAAATCAAGCTGGTACGGTCGAAGTTCATCATGGAGGTTCATTGATCGAGGTCGCACCCTTGGCCAATCATAATGCATTCTCCTTTCGTTGTGTTGACCTGAATGAAATGTCAGTTTCCATTAACTCGATCAAATCTGATGCCATTGGACCCGATAGTTTGTCTCCACGATTTATCAGGTTATTGTATCCATTTTGTGGTAAATACATTTTACATGTGATCAATTCATGCTTAACGACATCAACGTTTCCTTCAGAATGGAAACCTGCGCTAGTACTCCCAATACCGAAGAACAGATGTGTCGAGTCTCCTGCCGACTTTCGCCCTATAAGCATCTCATGTTTCTTTTCTAAGGTGTTGGAAATGTTAATGTATCGCCAGATGCTTGAGTACCTTGAGGATAATGAGCTGCTTACACGTTGGAAATCAGGGTTTAGACGCTTTCACAGCTGTGAGATTGCGGTGATAAAGGTATCCACTGAAATTAGATTGGCCCTGGATCAAACCAATTTTAGTACCTTAGTACTGCTAGATTTGACCAAGGCATTTGATAATGTTGATCATAACATCCTTCTGCATAAATTGTTTGCTATTTTAAAATTCAGTACTTCTGCTCTTACCCTCATTAAAGATTTTTTGTCACGCCGTCACCAACGCGTTAAGGTAAATACTAATATCTCAAACTCACTCACCTTATTATATGGCATACCACAAGGTTCTATTCTGAGGGCTTTGCTATTTAGCCTATTCATCAATGATCTACCTGAAGTAGCTCGTGATGTCAAAGTGCATATGTATGGTGACGATGTACGAATCTACTTGAGTAGGCCCATTGCACTTATTGAAGACCACCTTGCACGCATAAGCCTTGATTTAGACAGAATAGGCGTGTGGGCTAACAAAAATCGGTTGATACTGAATCCAGGAAAGTCGCAGTGTATTACTTTTGACAACAACGTTTTTGATAGAAATAGCATTCCTCCGGTCGTTTTGGATGGTACCAATTTAGTGATGCAAAGTAAAGTTACAAATCTTGGTGTTACTTTAAGCCAAGACATGAAGTGCTGTGAGAATGTTAGCGCATTGATTAGAAAAGTCTACTTCGGAGACTTTGCTCTATGCGAGTATCTTAACAACACCTGCTCGTCTTAAACTTCTAAAGACGCTACTTATGCCATACTTTACACATTGTAGTACAATTTACCCAAAGCTTGATTCCTTTTGTGCCCGCAAAGTGGAGGTTGCCTTTAATGATTGCGTTCGATTTGTATTTGGTCTTCGCAGCTTTGATCATGTTTTCCCTTTTCGGACAAGATTGCCTGGTTGTCCTCTGACTTCTTACCTTCAGCGTAGGTCATTGATATTCTACTTCAATCTTTTAAAGTCAGGCAAACCAGAGTATCTCAGAGAACTCTTCAGTTTCGCAATGTCTGAACGCAATAGGAATATAATAACTCCTCGTTTTTATAAGACGATTATGGAAAAATCTTATCTTGTTCAGATCTCACGCCTGTGGAATAATCTTCCTATGAATATCCAAACTGCCAACCCCTTGATCGCACTCAACAGGCTCATTAGTTTACAAATAATATAGTTGTTGATATTCGTTCTATTAAATTTTTGCCATATTTTTCTAATTATCTTCTTAGCAGCTGAAAGAAAATTCTAGATGACCTTTCGTAGCGCACTTACAAAGTTTCTGTAATCTTGATAGTTTGACCTATATTTCTTTCTTTCTTTCTGTTTTCTTCTGAATTAGCATAGTTTAGTTTATAATCTTTTTTTTTTTACTTTTTACGGCATAAATTATGTATTTATAACCGTAGTTACTACTTATTGTACAAAAAAAGATGTCTAATGTTGTGTACGACTGGAATAAATGATATGAGGATGATGATGGTGATTTCTAGCCGTACTCTGCCGATGGTAAGCTGACGCATTCAGGGGTGAGACTCCTGACCCTGGTGGCCTGGGTGGTCGTGAATCGAAATAATCATGACTTGGTGTGCAAGGCCTCTAAACGTTTGTTCACCGAACGGAAGGCCGTCTACACGGTGCGATTATTGGCAGGATTATGTTGAAAATTCCTCCCGCCTGGAAGTGAAAAGTTTGGATCCGGCGTACCTGGGTTGAAACGGGGACTCCCTGTACTAGCCTTGGGGGTACTCGCAGTCGTGTGGACTGTTCGAGTTGAAGTTTTGGAAATAGCACCCGTTAAGGAAGTCCTTCTAAGGTTACTATCTGTTACGCTGACGGATGGGATTTCCAGACTACAGGCGCCTTCCCCATCAGACACGCGACCCTGCAATGGAAACTGGGCTGTCTCGACCGAATTCAGGAGACCTTCTAATGCCGAAAGATGTTCTTGAACTTCTGAGCGCACAGACGGAGAAGTATTGTGCAACCGTCGGGCTCTGTGAACAATGTGGATGATCTGACTACGATAGCGAGTCCGATCCCCATCCGTTCGAATAGGGTCCGGAGTGAGGTCATACCGCACAGCCTCCACTCGGCTTCTGATATAGTCGACCTCCCGCGAGGGCTTCTTGTGCGCATGCGATCTTTGCGCTTCTCTGATAGAATCTAGCTACTGGGCTTCGAAAGCCTTCAGAAGCTGGTCTAGAGCGTCCTCGTGAGATAAATCGATGTTGCGCACACTATACTCGACCGCCAGCTCGTCTGGAGATAGGTAGTTGAAATCCATATTCGAGCAGTTTGAAAATGACCACTTGCGGTAGAAATTTATGTTAGGGACTGTACCAATATCCCGAAAATAGGGAAGATGTATTGGCGAGTATGTTGAAATTATCTGACACGAATGTGCTTACCTACGACTACGTATTGGAGTTACCACGATGACTGATAACTGTGTATGTAAATACGAAAATGATTGAATTGACTGACTCGCCAATATACTTGGAACTGAGGAACTGTTCTACAAGATGCTCGTACACAACAGAACTAGCTTGACGAACAAACTCTTACGTAAGTACGCAAGTACCAATGTCTGACAAAAAAAAATGGTCATGAGTAGTGCCAAGTATAACGAGAAAGAGTACTGATTTCTTCAACGACAGCAATGGATAACTTTCCTAGTTTATGCGTGTATTGGTATACAGCTCAAAAGAAAATCCAGAATATTAACTCCAGAGAGAAGGATCTGTAAATTGTGGGCATTAGGTTTATGCGTATGTGAATAAATATCTGTTCAAAGAAATTTGGTAATAACAACTTTATTATGAATCTATAGAGGAAATACCGATATTTTGTGCATGTATGATATTCGAATATATAAGTATATATATATGTTCGAAAGGGAACTCAAAAA
Source organism: Dioctria linearis (assembly GCA_963930735.1). Taxonomy (NCBI): domain Eukaryota; kingdom Metazoa; phylum Arthropoda; class Insecta; order Diptera; family Asilidae; genus Dioctria; species Dioctria linearis. The sequence goes on from OZ005741.1 coordinate 140,587,507, forward strand.
TAATACTTTATTTTAAAACAACAACAAAAAATCTATACTTTGTACGGTCTTAGTTTGTGCGTATATATATAATTATGTCAATTCGAAAGAGAGCTCCAAAATAATACATTCATTATAAATCTAACGAGGAGGATCTGTAAGCCTTGCGTGACTTATACTTGTGCCTATATAAGTGTATATATAAGTGTGATCATCCATACGTTAATTCAAAGAAAGTTCAAAATAGTAAATTCATTATAAATCTAAAAAAGGAATACCTATACTTTGCGCGTGTATAATATCTGTGCGTGATAAGTATAATTGTGCAAATATAAATATATAATCTATATATATATATATTCAAAAGAAAATTCAAAAATAATACTTTATTATAAATCCAAAGAGGAGGATCTATGCATTGTGTGTGTTAAATTTATACGTGCAATGATAGTACTAAAAAAAAAATCCCGAATATTAAACTTATGATAAACTCAGCGCCGTAGATCTGTAAAATTATGCGTATATGCTTACTCAAAATGCTAAATCATATGAAGGGGTGGTATGGCCACAATGCGAGCCACCCGAACACACACACACACACCACCACTTCAGCAATTCAATGCTGTAACGAAACCAAATCGTTCTCAATCTCTCTCCAACTCCCTTTGTCCAACTTTCGGATTGGTCATAAACAGTGAATTAGTTAGCGGGGAAAGAAATTAAAACAGATTGGATGACTCAACTGCCCCAGCAAAGACCTGTGTCGTAAAGATGAACTTAGCTCATCAATTTGCCGAGGCAGTGGGACAACCCAAATCAGGAGTAGATGTTCTATTGTTCAGTGGCTACTAGTACTCAGGAAGAAGCAGTAGCTGTTTTGTAATAAGATACCCAAAGAAAACAAAAACAAACCATCAGTAGTCATGTCACGAATGGACGAATTACTTCAATTACTACCACAAATATAGAGAAAAAGTATACTGGCTTCTGGCAGCTGGGAACGGAGCCGAGGCTCGTAAAGTATGCTTCGCATACAACGATCAAGGTCCACTGACCATCCGATCATCATGTATTTCCAGTGCTGATGTCTTACGACGGACACTGAAGAAGGAGTAGCAAAATTTGAAATTAAAAAAAACTATGTACCAGCTTTTCAATCGATGTGAAAAATGTAAGCCTTGCCAAGTCAAACCCATTGCCAAGGACACCGCAGAATCAAGAGATGAACGCCTGTGAGACCTAGTCTCGTTCGTGGGAGGAATGCCGGTATAAAAAGAACAACTCAGTTTTTCAAATATAAAAATTTTATTTAAAAACTCAAATAATATTTCAATTTATCTTGCTTAACCTAGTATCACAATTCAGTTCATTTAAAAGAAAAATTCAAAATTAAAACTAACCTACAAACTAGTATAATTCAAAACTTCAGGAATAAAAGGGAATAAAAATAAACTGCTTAAAAATTCAAATGAAATGATGCGCCTTCTCACTTGTTATTCACTCTGAAAAAGCAGAAGAAGGAAATCTGAGCAACTGTCATCAAATTATATTTCAATATATATTAATTGATAAAAAATGCCTTTGTTGGTGCGTGAGGGCACAAGGAAGTAATCAGACACTCAGATTTTCACTGGTCAGAATTATCTTCTGTGGTGATGCGTGAGGGCACACGGAAGTAAAAAGATTCTATAGAAAATTCAGACACTCAGGTTATCCCTGATCAGAATTATATTCTGTGGTGATGCGTGAGGGCACACGGAAGTAAAAAGATTCTATAGAAAATTCAGACACTCAGGTTATCCCGGAACAGAATTATCTTCTGTATAATAGGATGCTCAGGTTATCCCTGATCAGAATGCTCTTATGTATGATATGATGCTCAGGTTATCCCTGATCAGAATTATCTTCTGTATGATAGGATGCTCAGCTTATACCTGATCAGAATTATCTTCTGTGGAAAATGTAGGAAGCATGATTCTTTATTACTCAGATTAGCTCTGATACAGATCAACTCTGCCAAAAGAATGGTGCCATCTACTGAAATTCATCGGGTTTATATAGCCGCTGTAACCAGTTATGTCTTCTTCCCTCTTGGTGTTGCCCTAGCACTGATTGATGTGATGTCTGAATGTACCACAGACAGCTGGTTGACGTAATGTCATTTTCTGATATTGCCAATTGTAAATATAGGTGGGAAATGGTAAGTTTTGTTATATTTTGCATTATTCTCTGGATAACAAATTTGTTGATTTTGTTTTTAGATGATTGAGCTGTATAGCTTTATATATTGTAAACGTGTATTGCTCACGAAATTGGTTTAGCTTTAAGCTAAAAGAAGCTGCTAGTGATAATGCTGTTGGGAACAAATGCAGGATGCGGTATTGGGAACAAATGCAGGATGCGGTGTTGGAACAAATGCAGGATGCGGTGTTGGTTCAGATAAGTATTCTGAATTTTTGCACTTTCATCGTGATACTTTGTGTTTCTTGTATTTTATATTTTAGAAGATATGTATTCTCCTCAATAAAGAAAAGCATCTGGGGAATTCACACGTTGGTAGAATTTTCATCGTGGGATGACAACATATGTATGTGTGAGGACTGAACAACGCCGTTCACCAACTTGACGACGGAGTTGAGATGTGGCCATGCCTCTTTAAACGTGGAAACCTTTTTTTCGATGAGTGATCATCTCCCCAGTGTTCGCGGGCTGAAGCTTTAGCCTCGGAGAGTACGCTTAGCATACAAAACCTGCTCACTACCAAGGAAGATAGGTACTTCATCCTGAAGGTTATGAAATTCAAAAAGAAATAAAAGTGCGTATATTATTTGAATGTGCTTCAATGAGACTTACGTGGTTACACCAATGGAGCGAAACTACGAGCCATCTCGCCAGCTACCAAAGCCGGATCTAACGAGAGCCAAAAGGGAACTACCACGAAAGCAACGAGCTTTACGGGAGAGAAAGGTAGCTCTGCATAGACCAGGCCTTTGGCAGCATATGAAGACAACTCGTTTCAGCAAGCTAAAAGTTTCATTTTACAGTTGACGGAAAGACTTTCATTTACAAGAACTTAAGTACGCAATATAGAACTTATTTGAAAAAAATCGCAATTGAGAAGAGAGGTACCGAATAACTTGGGCAAATATATATAAAACTGGCAAAATCTTTTATGAAATAGTCGGTATATCTATAAAGGAAAACAAGTTTGACAAGATGTACCGTAGCTAGAACTTTACAAAAAAAAATATTTTAGAACCGAGAGAATACTGTGGAAGAAAAAACCATTGCACCTAAGTCAAGAGAAGCTTGACTAAAGGTCAACAGAGAACCGAGTTTGGGCGCCATTTGTACGACGATTACGATAATAATTAACCTCGCATGGTAATTATTATGTAACGCGATTGTTTACTACTAAGCGACTTAGGTGCTACAACTGGTAGAACAAACGACAAGGTTGTTGTCGTTTGTTTACATCCGCGTTGTGAGCCAAGAACGCTTCCTTCCGAGTATAGGTTCATAAAAGACCAATGACTGGTCTGTCGAGTGCCGTAGTATTCTAGCCGTTCAGTTCAGAGTCGCGTGTTTTTCCAAGTTAGCTTACAAGTTAAGAGTGCGGTGTCATACTTATCGGTATGTATGTATAAATATTTTGAGATAGGTCAGTTATTTAAAGTGAATAAAGATTTGTGTATTTTAAAGTGATTCAAGTGTTTTCAATCATTTCTGTTTTAATTAATACTTTCGATTGATTCGATTACTTTTGGGACACGACATATTGGCGCAACCAGTTAAAAAAGGTATGGTGAATTTTAAGATTGAATTTTTTATTATTTTTATTTTTGGGAGTTATGCTTTTTAGCTACTCCATTTTTATTATTTTTGGGAGTTATGCTTTTTAGCTACTCCATTTTTATTATTTTTGTGAGTCATGCTTTTTAGCTACTCCATTTTTTATTTATCGACTTTTATTATTCGAACATTTCAGAGTGAAATTTTGTTGTGTGGCGTCATAGGAAACAAAAAGTGTTGTTGTGGTTATGATTTGTATAATTAGGTATTCTAAATGTTAGGTTGTTGGAAGGGGTTAAATTTTCGCTGCTTATTGATAGTATGCTCTTAAGAGGAAATTGTGAAAAAATGAGCTGTCTTGTGTAGACATAGAGTTTTAAAGAAAAAAAAACGAGAGTTAAAAGAGAAAGAAAAAGTAGAAATTGTTTTATTTCAAGGTAAATTTTTTGTGAGAGGCGTATGATAGATAAATTTCATGAATATTATAAGGAAGTAATAATTTTAAGACGTTTCATTTGAACAGTGTTTGTGTTCTCCTAAATGTATTGTGTATTGTGTTGCTCATATTGAAATCTTCTTTAACTCTTCCACTAAACTCGCGTCCTGTTTGGCAAATAAATCCCTTCACATATTTTAAAGGGTAAACTTCAGTTTTGTCACTTACTTTAATTGTCGTATTAATATTACGTTTTCTCAACTTTCTCTAAAAATTCACCATGTAGCGTATTTTATTCTAATCGTGGGCATTTATGTTTTGTGATATAATGATTTTCCGTTCGTCAAATGTGTTAAAGTTTCCTCGCGTTTGCAATAGTAGATATCGATAGGGTTCAAGAAACAGCTATGTCAGTGGGGAGGTCTAATGTATTGACCAGGAAGAAATTATTGCAATTCTAGTCACAGGAGCAGGAACTGGAAAATAAATCAGAAGAATTGAAGCAGTGCCAAACAAAGCTTCAGTATTATAAGAGAGATTGGCAATATATCACAGATCATTTAACAGGAGAATTGAAAAAAACGTGTGGCGAGTGGAGATCTCAAGAATATTCTACAGAAACTAGAAACAGCCACTCAAACAAGCACAAAAGGAGAAGTTGTGGATCTTTTGATGACTATAACCTTCGACATTATTCTAAAAGAGGAATGGACAATAGAAAAGGCACTAGAGGATAGCCGCGAGGAAATTAAAACTCTGGTCAAGAAGACAGATACCTTAAACATTCAATTGAAGGAAGCAGAGCAGACTGCGGCCGAACTCGAACGGGAATTGCCGATAGAATTGCAGGAACGTCAGTCAACCACCAAGGGCAATAGCAACCAAGGAAACAGCAGAAAGTGGTGGTGATTAGTATTTTGGGAGCATCAGTCGCAGCCAAAACAAAATTCGATCGCACGTGGCAGTGTAATTAGCGTATAGGAAAATAAGGAAATAAGGCATAAGGAAAGTGGAAAATCAAACGAAGATCACATAAAAATGGTGGATATACACGATAAAGTGATGGATATGGTCGTCAAGTACGTACCCATGTTTTCCGGAGATCGATCTCCAAAATTGGTGAAAGAGGTGTACAGATTCTTAAGCTGCGGCTAGGATTTGTACAACGGACTGAAGCCTGACGAGCAGAAAATTTTTATGAAATCTGTGAAGTATCGGTTGACGGATGATGCTTACTATCTGGTAAGTTCAGAGGAACCAAAATATTTTGAAGCTCTGCAATTAATAATCAAAACAGCTTATATGCCGAAGAAGTCATTTAGTGAATTGCGAACGGAGATGGTGGCCTGCAGACAAAGACCAGGTGAAGACATCAGAGAATTTGCGGACCGATTGAAGGAACTATTGAGCCAAATCAAGACAGCCGTATCAGCAAAGTACCCGGACAAAGACGGAGGACTAAGAGCGGAGTTAGACTCTGAGGCAGTGGTAATCTTCAAGGCTGGTGTATTTAGTCATGCCACTTAGGTACATCTGACAGGAAGGAAGTTCGCATCTCTGGAGGGAGTGCGTGAGGAAGCGACTTACTTAGAGAATTATGCAAAACGCCTTCAAATTCGGCCATCAGGAGTAGGGGAGATGCTTAAGAGTAACGGCGGACTCCCTCAGAATAGATGGGAGCACAGGTTGGCGAAGAAAGAGCCAGGGGGCCCTCTCAGTCAAATGTAAGAGAACACCAAGGAACTCCTCCCAGAAGCAGTCAGCCATGCCTATCAAATGCTTCAAATGTGGACAGATGGGACAAATTTCTAGGGAATGCCAGCAATATAGGCACGAAGCATCCTACGGGCGAATACATCAAGTCAGAGTTGCAGATATAAGAGAAGGAGCTTTTGGAAAATTCCATCCACGACAGGAGGGGCTTTACTGCCAATTCTGCCACACATGGGACCACTATACGGAGAATTGTCATAGAAAATACTTAGCATAGAAGGAAAGTGAAAAATTAAATTCTCGGAGTAAGTTCATCATAACAGTTCCATCGAACAGTAGTACTTTTAGTAGATACAGGATCCACCTGTAGCATAATTAAGGTTAATAGGATAAAGAGGAATACGCCCATACAAACACATCACACAATTAGAATTGGAGGACTGTTCGGATCCGCTAGTTCAATAGGATCTTGTGAGGCGAAGTTGGAGATAGACAACAGTCAACGTGTCTGCAAATTTAACGCCATTAGTGATACCGGCTCAATTCCAGCCGATGGTATACTTGGAATGGATTTCCGCAGCGATAGAGCTATTGTTGACTGCATAAACATTAAACTGTGGATACAAGATGCCTACAACGGTAAGGAAGAAAGTACTTCTCGTGATGACTTCGCAGCTTGTGCACAACTGGAATCCACAGCTGGGCAAAATAGCAGTCAAGAAAGTCCGTATGAGGCCAAGATAGAGGAGGAAAGAATTCGCATGGCAGAAAGCATTTCATCTTGCTATTACGACCGAAACCCCGAATCGAAAAGTACGGTACATAATTTGGACAACACTTCACGGCATGGAGTGAAAGGAGTACCTGTTTTGAAGGACACGTTTCTAGTGCCATGCTGCGAAAAGAGCCTCACCACAGCTCACAAAAGTTTAGATCTCAACAAGCTTATAACTCAAGAATCTAGAGAAGTGTTTGAGAACCAGCACAGATATAATGCACACAGCGGAAATAGGTTGAAGGATGAATGTGCATTCGTAAGAATCGCTAACGTAACGGGTAAGTCTTCCGAAAAATCTGTACTGAGCTATGAGTGTAGGAACATTTCCTATCCACTAGTCCAGCCAGCTCAGGGTAGTTCTAAAAAGTTTAAGTTTAAATTTCAGAGATATAGTAGGAAGCCGGTTAATACAGAATTCCAACATGGTGGGAGGAAAGTAGGGGATCGAAGCTTCAGTTATGCGGAAAATCCAGCTTTCACTCAGAGTTTCAAGGCAACTAATAAGGTAAGTGTTGGTAAGTGTCCGGGAAAGACGAGGTTTTTAGTAGAGCCTTCAAATTTAGAACAGGATTAAAGAGTGTGGAAGAGATTTGAGGGGCGGATTGTTTAAAGTTTAAATTCAAAATTACATAACTCTACAGACTGACAGCCCAAGAAAGGAAATACTTGGAGATATACAGCTCAGGTAAATTTACATGGAAAATGGGGTAAGACAATTTAAAATAAAGAAAAATATTTATATAGAGAATCACATGTAATAGAAAAAAAGCAGCATCTGAAAGGAAACGTAATGTTTAAAAAGTGCAACGAGGAAAAACTAGCAAATTAAAAAAAAAACTATTGGAGCAGATAAAAGAAAATGACTCAAAGAAAAAAAAATTTTTTTTTAAGTGTATTATTACTAATAGGAAACTTTGTTATGAAATCCTTAGCAAATTATAAACAAGGTTAAATTAGAAGAATATGTTTGAAAGTGTTATTATAAAAAAAAAAAAAAACAAAAATGTTTGTAAATGTTTAAAATTTTAAATTATAGAAAAATGGAAATAAAGAGAAATAAATAAGATAATTGGACATACTATATATATATATAAATATAAGGGTACGTAAATAAGCGTAAGATTGACAAATTAATTGTAAGTAGAGAATATAAGTAATGTAAAACAACCTCGATGAAGCAGAAGCAGAATGGGCAGTTGCATCTATTCATTCCTGTATATTCTACGTGGAGCAATCATTAGTGTGTGTCGGAAAGTAATGATGAACACTTGAGAAAAGCCAACTTCTTGCTGTCGGCCATTTTCTTATCTACAGTTGACCTATATCTGAAGATTGATTGAAAAAAAAATGCGTTGATAATGCATATATTCAAATGAAAATGATTGAATTATCTCCAAGACTTTGCTGGGTGCCAAAAAGCTTATGATTAAAGTCAAGCTTATATAATGGCTAATTTTAGGCAAATAGTCAAAAAAGTCAACAAAACCAGAAAACCTGCAAGATGCTACGCAATTTGAGAAAGTAGGTAAGTTACGAGACTTTCAATAGAACAAGTATATTTCTTTATGTATGGGTGGACTCTCGATATAATTGGGAGAACTCCATCGTACATATGGAAATAGTAAAGCAGAACTTAATAAATCCAAGATACAAAGGTCAATAAGAGTAAGCAAAGAACAATCTTCAGCGCGGTTAAATGAAACAATGCGCATAATATACAAGAACCTCAACAGATAGTTGACAGTTTGCTTCACTCAACATCCTGATATGGGAAATACATTCCAGAACGACCGAAGAGAGCAGTTCAACGGAGAAAGAGAAGACATGGTCTATCCTTCGGATATGGTCTAGCTTTTAGCCTAAACTCAAGACTGCAACTGTCCGTAATCATCAAGAAGAAGCCCGGAGCAATCACAGTAGTATTACGCTTATAATGTCATCAAGTGCTGTGCGCAGGAATCACTTACCCTACATACTACGCATGCTACAGACTTCATACTGACCTCATCTGGATCTGCCGCTGTTGCATTAAATTGTCTAAATCACACCTGACATCAGCAATAAAGCGTGAAGCTGAACAGCTGTCCCATCGTGACTCAGAGTTACCAGGGAGATCACGATCGTCACTATCTGTTGACTCGTCCGCCCAATTTCCAGTCGACCTATCCACTGACGCTAACGGGGTCAACGTAGATTTTAGCAAGTCTTTGCTAACTTCTGAGAATACCTGTGTGCCCTCAGCAGTGGGGGATTGCTTTCTGCTGTTCTTCCGATAGAATACTATTTCCTGCCTCTATTCAAACGACTTTAACAACTACTAGCGCTATTACATCACCCCCAACAGGCCAGTTCAAGAGTTCGTTGCTGGCTGCTGTACACCGTTCCTCACAGTCCCAGACAACTGCTGGAGACACGGTTGATATATATCGTAACAAATCCGTCATAAATATTGAGACTCGGCTACTACAATTGACTAAGAGGTTTGACTCTATTAATGGTGGCAGTACAGTAGATATTGGTACACTGTCACGAATTTATGAGAAAAAAAGAACATCGGTAATCAGTAATTTGCCCAGCGCTCTCACGTGCAGTAAAGTAAGGGCCTTCCTTCTACCAGCACTGTGTGCAAGCGTCAACTTGCCAAAATCATTTTGTGATAGGGTCGAGCTTATCTCACCTATCAGGCCCAAATCCGGTTTGCCTACCCAAATTCTGCCTACAGTTTTTATTAGGTTTTATAATGAGGAAGACTGCAATGCATTTTTTCTAGCTTACTTAAAGCAGCTAAAAATAAAGCCATTACCGTTAAATTCAATTGATCCTGTGGGTGCTTAAACCAGAGTTTATATTAACGAAGACCTTTTACCTAAAGAGCTTCATCTTCTTTATTCCGCACTGGGCCTTAAGAAACTAAATCAAGGGGGGAGGGTTTACACAAGGAATAGAACCGTTTATATCTTATACAGGTCTGCCGACTGCCGACTGTGCCACCAACTTTGTAGCAGCTCGTTTCACATTGGAATTGGCAAAACGTCTCTCACAACTAACAAATTCACCTGTTACCTTAATGTCCCTTAATCACCATGAATGGTCATCACTATAATGTTCCAACCAACACAAGCGGATCTTTCTAGCTACCTCCTACCTAACAACTTCAATGTCATGTCCTTTAACGCCCGGTCTTCCCCCAAAAATATCAGGGGCATCACACGGCTTGCCGAACTGGGTAACATTAGCGCTCTGTTGGTATGTGAAACGTGGTCCAAGAAATATCACTCCTCGAGAATGCTGGAGGTTCCGGAGTATAGACTGCATAGGCTCGACAGAGCTTCCAATAAAGGAGGCGGTGTGTCTGTCTATGTGGCTGATGCCCTGAGATCCCGGGTCCTGTTTCGGTGGATTGATAATAGCTGGGAGATCCTGGCTGTTCAAGTTATTAATGGTGATGCCGATTTTGAGCCCATTACGCTGATGATCGTCTCTAGATGTGCGGTGACGTTCAATGATAACGAGATGGATGTCCTTTCTGATGCGCTTGAGCGTGCAGTGAGCTACTCCCCGCGCGTTTTGATTGGTGTTGATTATAACATTGATGTCAGTCTTCCATCCACCTTAGGCCACACTCTGACAGACCTCCTAAGTGAAAAGGGTCTGGAAATTATCAATGATCTTCCCACGCGGCATGGGCCAACGTCGGCTACTACATTGGATCTACTAATCTCGTTTCCAAGTTTTCTACCTGTGTTCTCTGGTCAATGCCCTGGCATATCTGATCACGAACTACTGTTTGCCACTTTTAGTGTTCATTGTCAAGCTCCGAACCGCTGGCAGACCTTCAGAAATTTTTCAGCTATTCAGGACAATGCCCTTCAGGCAGACCCAGAAAGGACTGATTGGTCCCCCATTTTCATCGACCCCGACCATAACTGTGCAGCTCAATATTTCTCCGACTCATTATCTCAATCTTTAAAAGACAGTTCCCACTCAAAACAACTAGAATTCGCACTATTAATGATACAATTTTTAAATTCCCGGAAATTCTACTGAAATGTCAATATCGCGATCTCGCATATAGACAATGGAAAAGTGATAAATCGGTTGCAAACCATCGTGAGTTTCAACTATTGAGAAGGCAGGCCGACTACATGATCAGATCTAAATTAAGAGATTATGCGATGAAGGGTATCAGGGAGGGGAATGTCATCAACTGGAGGAAGGTAAATGACATAGGCTTGGGCTCCAAATCGAGGGCTCATCCTGATTTCCATCCGGACGAATATGCTGAACATCTCTGTCCCAGCTCTATTTGGCGTCCAGATGATCTAAGATACAGCACTGCGGATGTGCAGCATATTCCCTTCTCACCCCTTTCTGAGGCCATTCCATGCTCCCATGTCACGGTTCCTAGAGTCACCCAGGAATCCACCGACACTGAAGTTTTTAGCTTCAGTAAAGTCTCGGAAGTTGACATAGTGAATGCATTTCGGAAAATAAAGTCAAATGCAACTGGATATAATGATGTTCCTCTCAAATTTTACAAAATTATTTTACCACACATTCTGCCGATTATCACACACCTGATGAATAGACTGCTGCCTTCATCGCAATTTCCAGACCACTGGAAAGTGGGACTGATCACTCCTATCCCCAAAAATAATTCCCCAGCTAATATCTCCGAATGGAGGCGGATTACAATATTACTAACCTTATCGAAAGTCCTTGAGACACTGATAACGGATCAAATCTCAACAAATGTGGACACTAACAATCTAACGTCAGACCGACAATCTGGATTCAGGGGACATCATTCAACCAGCACCGCTCTGCTGGAGGTTGCCACAGACATCCGTGATCTCTGCGACAAAGCTAACTGCGTCATTCATGTTTTGCTAGACTATAGTAAGGCTTTCGATTCAGTTCCACACACACTACTGATTGACAAGCTACGTACACGTTTTGCGTTCTCAACATCTGCGTGTGCATTGATCAAATGCTATCTAAGACAAAGGCAATTCATGGTAAAGTGCAATGACTCTTACTCTACGATGAGACCGGTATCTGATGGAGTACCACAGGGAGCGGTGCTGGCCCCAATCTTGTTTTCGCTCTTCATAGATAATGTCAGTGCAGTTCTGAACAGAGTGCGTTTCCACATATATCCAGACGTTCTACAGATATACTCTGGTGCACCCGGGGACAATATTAGCGAGGCTGCGGAAACTATTAACTCAACTTTGGCCGGGAGTGCGGAGTGGTCTGCTAACAACAGTCTGTCCCTCAATCCCTCCAAGACTCAGGCCATCGTATATTCAATTCGTCTCAGAAACATCATCAACTTATCTTTTGATCTTCCAAATATTCATCTTCTAGGCCATACCGTTACACTCTCAACCAAGCCGATCTTAAATCTCGGCCTCCTCATGGACTCAGGCCTCGCCTGTGAGCCTCAGATAAACAAAATTTGTTCTAGGGTATGCTATAGTTTGCGTTCGCTCTATGCTGCTTCCCAGCATATTGATCTGCTCACCCACAAAAGGCTCTTCTCGGCTCTGATTCTACCGCTTTTTTTCTACGCTGATGTAGTCCTTTTCCCAATCTCCATCGGTAATCTGTCTAAATTTAGCCGTGCGTTCAAGGCCTGCGCTAGATATCTCTTCGGTTTCAAGCGAGGTTCATATGTTCCCCCACAGTTTCTTGCGATGCTTTTTCCTTGTCCACTTGCTAACATGTACGAATTTAACACCCTAAAGTTGATATTCAAGGCCAGACACGGTCTACTACCAAACTACATTACTAGACGCTTCGCTTGGAGCGCCCTGAACAACCACAGAATTGTCCTTCCCAGGGTTCGTACGCAGTTCGGTGAGAAAACTGTGTTCCTGAGTGGAGCCGTATATTGCAACCGTATGTCTGATGAGGCTAGACGTATTGCCTCACTAAATTCATTTAAGTCTGAAGTTCTGGACTTCCTGACAGCAGCTATCTAATGGCCTTCTGCCTTCTATCATATCAATAATATCTGTGTCAATATGGTCTTCAGTTTTCCTAAATTTATACTTCAGTTGCCTCACATCTTCCGGTCCCGGGCTTGGATTGTTTACCGGATATCCATCATTCAGAAGCTTCAACTATCTGTGCTGCACCTTTATCTTGTCTTATTTTATTTTTTAAGCTATGCAGGTCTATTTGCCAGATGCACTTTGCATTGGACTGTGATATATTGTACTGTACTGTGCTGTACATTAAGCTACTACTTCTATCTTGTTATATTTTATATTCTATATTTTATACTGTACTATATATTAAGACTAATGATATTCGCATTATTTTATTATTCGTTGTGATAATATGTAAATCTACTTTGTAACTTTCTAAGATGTTCCCAGCGCTATGCGTGCCTTTGGCAGGGGTACTCAAATAAATAAATGTTTATGTTTATGTTTAGCACGACTTCTTTATAATTACAGAAATCCTTTGATCACTGAATGTGCACAACAATTCTTCAAATTCATAAATTTATTATTTAAAGAAATTCACAAAACACTGGCGATATATAAGGTAAATAACTAATAAAATGTGCAAAAGTCACTATAGCACGCCTTCTTTATAATTACAGGAATCCTTTGATCACTGAACATGCACAACAGTTCTTCAAATTCGGGAAATCGCTGACAAGAAAAAATCATACACACACACTGACGATATGTATAGGTGACTGAGGAGTGATTAACCCAACGCGTGCGAGAAGAGAAAACGAACCATAGACCGGAATTATTTTTCTAGATTCCCGGTATCGTAAAACAGTTGAAAACCGCTCGATAAATACTAGAAAATGATCTCACGGGTTTATCAAGTTTTCATCGCGAAACGATTTTACTTTCTTTTACTTTAAAACAAAACCTGAAGACTACCGAAACTTGAACCGTTCGCATTACTTAATGTCACTGCTATCTCGACCATCCGATACCAAGGCCCAAAGTCAACTCAACTCACTTCGCACAGGCTGCCTACATCGCAGCCGTTCGTTTTTACTTCAGCCACCGGCCGGCGAGCATTTTATTGTTCTTTTCGGTCAACTGCCGAAATCTCTTCGGCCAGCAATGCTTCTCACTACGTACGGGTGTGCGTGTACCTTTTCCCAGCAAAATCGTTGCCACCGAATATTCGTTGTGGAGCAACATTTTCTGGGAATTTACGGTCGGGCCAGCGATGATCTACTGTGTGCTGGTATCACGCGATATTTTACGGCTAGGCGAATTGCCGTTGGATTGTTGGAATTTTTGTTGCCAAACGGTGTATGACACAATAAAAAGAAAAAGATAATAATCAATAACAAAAAAAAACATTTCACATGGCTTTGTCGCAACGATTAATGATTGCGTCACTGACCAAGCAGTTTGTCGTTGCGATAAATGTATGCCATCATCAGTTCGAAGCATATGCGGAATTTGTTCAATGTAAGCATATACATACATAGTATGGTAAGCATAGGTTAACGTAGGTTAAGAATTATGTATAAATAACCTGGGAAAATCAATAAAGTAGAGTAGTCACTTGTACTAACTTCAGACGAGAATAGCCCGTGTAATTTATTTAATTTAGAGTAAAAGCTGATAAGCTGCTCCAACGACTATTATCCAACTTATCTCAGAGTTTGACCTTAGACAGCCGCTCCAGTGAAATGCACAGCTGCTCCCAGGTTTTTTCTTCGATAGCTAGATCGTCACTCGGCAGCATAAACGGAAGCAGAATAAATAACGCTACCTAGAGTTTTTATTAGTAAAGAAAAGACATATTATCACAAGAGAATCTTATATCAAACAAGTAGTTAGAAATATATATACAACAAACATAATCAAACAAACGCAAAAAAAAATGCATGTAGATAATAGATACAAATAAATGTACACACCTACACTACCTACATTCATTTCAAACAAAATTTTTTATATAAGGAAAAAAAATATATCAAATATCATAACAACATTGTAACAAGAAAACAATTAAAACACATGTTCATTTAATTTTTTTTTAGGGGGAAAGGTGTAATGTGTCTGATTCAATATCTTGCAATACCTTGAAAAAAAACCCAAATAATGGAAATGCGTACTTAACCTAGTGACGGAAGCCCCAAATAACAAGAAAATGCAACGCATCATCCTTGAAGCATGCAAGTGCGGTCAGCGACACTATGTTTTGGTAAACAAATCATAGATATGGGTCAAGCATTTCTTCATGAAGTGAAAATGCAAGGTAGGGCATATTACAATTTTTGTAGAAATATGCACCGTAAAATTAACGTAGATATAATTATCGATTAAGCAAATTATATACTTTTATATAAATAGAATTAACCCAACAAGAATAAAGAGGTGAAGTTAGCAAGTCTTACAAGCAACACAGAGTTTGATTTATTGGGAGTTCTGCTACCTAGCTTCTCCCCATCTATATACCTGGAGTAAGTGCTTCAATAGCCGCTCCAACTTATGTCAAGGAGTTAATGCTCACTGAGCTGCTCCTCTTAAATATCGTTAAGAGTAAAGCCCACTGGCTGCTCTTCGTTTATTTATTCGGCACCATCTACTCAATATACGGAGGAATTAAATAAAAAAATAAATACATAATAGATATCACATTTGGGTTATCACATTTTATTAAAAAAATTTAAAAACCAGATTCATCCGAAATGAATCGAACCTGTGTACGCCCGCAATGGGCTGAAAAAATAAAAAAAAGGAAGAAGAAGAAGCGTTTCGTGTTAGCAAAAAACCTTACCCTCATCGGTACGGCTTGGTTTTCTGCCTGCCGTAGACGGTTGAAGCAGATTAAATTGATCTAATCTCATATAAACTCAGTATAAACTCACACCCAGAATTTATTCCGAGTTTATATGAGATGAGATCAATTTGATCTGTATCAAGCGTCTACGACCGGAAGAATAAATTCACACCCAGAATTTCCCTCCTCTTATGGAGAAAAAATTCTTTTGCTTAATTAAAGTAAACAGTTTTTATGTTTAATATTAACAAAGTATTCTATCTACTATGCTAAATGATAATTCTAATAAAATATTAATGAATTTATAATAGTTTGTGTTCTTAATTTAAGTCTATGGTGTACCTATTCGTAATCCTCACATTATAGTGATTTTCCTTAAAATTTTCTTAATCTATTATTATGTACTTCTTTAGTTACTTTATCTATTTTTATCCTAGTGTTGACATTATTTGTATCGATAACAATATATGGACCTTTATATGGAGGTCCATTCGTTCTCTTACTTCCTACTTTTAACAATACGTTATTAACTCCTATCTTAATTTTTAGTTGGTTAGTGTGTTGTGGTCGTAGCATACTGTATGCAGCATACTGTATGTAGCATACTGTATGCTACATTGAAGCTAGCAACAGCCTGCTACATGTGAGCGAGTGTCTATGTGGATGGTGCGACTTGATTCGGTTAACCGAAAGCTACCTAATTGCCACAGAGCAGCGCCTCCATATAGCTAAGTTTGTTGACAAGGAAGAAGAAGAGTTCATCAGTTCGTCTTGCAATCTAAACTATTGTCTTAAAGATTAGCGTTGTTATCCTGCTATTACTACCCAACTGCACTTAATAAATTATTAAGGTCCTGATCGGGTTGATAAAATTGGGTAAGTGAGGTTAGCCTAAAGGTGACATGGGTGGTGAGTTAAAGTTCGTTTTGAATTTATAGAGTGGACTGCAGGGAACCAGAGCCCTTTGCGAAGCCTTATTCCAGATCCTTGAGAGTCTGTTTAGAGAAAAGAGGTTGGGATATTTAGAAGAAAGAAGAATCACCCAAGCCGCATGGCTTTGGGTAGCAGATAAGTACCAGGGACTATAACAGGTACCGTAATTTTGATTTACAGTAAGCTGCCCTCACTACAGAAAAGATTTTGATTGTTATCAAAACTACAGAAAAGATTTTGAATGTTATTTAAACTAAAAAGACGAACTTTGAACGTTATTTGAACTAAAGAAAAGATTTGTGAACGTTATTCGAACTAAAAATAAGATCCGGATAACTCCACCGGAGGATTATATTCTCATGAAGTGCAAAAGCATAATAAAAGAAAAATATTTTGTTAGTAATGAAATGCAGGAATTGTATACAAGACGTCAGACGGGAAGTCCGATCTCTCAAGGAACCCATCATATACAATTAGATTACAGTGTCATCTAATGACACAAATTGAACCGCTAGACCGTAATGGAGATCTTTAAATTTAAGGATGAGCAGAGAATCTTTAGTATATAATCATATACATTAGCGAATGAATTCATAGGTTTTCCATAAGACAGAGAAATAAGTTACGAAAGTGATACTCTCCTGGAATAATTTTTTTTAGATCTTAATCTTGTAAGTGAGGAGATATATGTGAATATCGTCAAGAATTTATGGAGAGCTGAAAGGAAACAAGGGAGTGTTTAGGTATCCAGGACGGTATAGTTAAATAATTTGAATGGATGGTTCTCTGTTGCCTATTTTAAAACCTTCCTTCGTCATTAAGCCACACCACGCATGTGACCTGAAAATCTTTTGCTCTAGAGATATCAAAACTTGCTCAGCCTTTTTCAGCATTTAGACATCGTACAGCAACTCTACGGAGCTCTTTTGAGGCACTGGCCGTATGTAAGTCAAATTTTTATGAGATTTTTTTTCTTTGTAATAATAGAATCTAGTTAATAGTGACTTATCGAACTCCCAGACGTTTGTCCAAATACGGGTCAATCGTGTAGGACTCAAAGTGAACGCGAAACAAAATATTTGGCGAATTATTATTATTATTTGAGAATTAACAATTTTGTTGTTGTAAGATCACCCCCTTAGCTGATAAAGCAGTACGGGATTTTTTTGGCTATTCTATTTTTGTGTTTGGCATAAGGACTCTGATTTTCTCAAGGCGCTATATGGCTCACCGTGATATAAAAATTCCGAAGTTTATCGTAGACATAGATGGCGAAATGCTTATACGTTATATGAATTTTGTCAATTTTGCCACTGTTCTTATTTATCATATATACATAATGCCGATTCTGTTTGAATGTATGTAAATATTTTCGCGTGAATAATGGAACATAGTACACTTCTTAAAATTACATCCGTGCATTTCAATTTTTAAGAATTGTTATCTATTTCTCAGAACAGGAATCCTTTTGCTAATTGCTTTGC
Source organism: Dioctria linearis (assembly GCA_963930735.1). Classification (NCBI taxonomy): domain Eukaryota; kingdom Metazoa; phylum Arthropoda; class Insecta; order Diptera; family Asilidae; genus Dioctria; species Dioctria linearis. Next base: position 140,605,400 of record OZ005741.1, read on the forward strand.
ATTCCCGTATTCATTGAATTTTAACATGTTTTGTGATATTTAATAATATTAAAAAGTAAACTATAAAAAGAATAGTTGGAATCCTCTTGATCTACGCAGCTTTCCACACGTTCAAGTCCCTGGCTTTATTGTAAACGATAGCAGTTAATCCAGTTACAATATTCATATGTTAGAGAGTAGCATCCATCAATCAGGTATCCCATAATTGTTACACGCAGGAAGTAAGGTAGTTCTAATTGGCGGAGCTCTAGATCTTATTTTGTATAAGATATTGTAATGATAAAATTCTGATTTATAACGTGATGAAGACCTAAACCACCCTAAACCAAAGTATTAATAAATATAAGTAGAGACAGAGGCGAACAAAATTGGAAATTTTCCGTATTTTTTAGACTGAAAGAGGTAATCTCATATACTTTTGTCTTTTGCATGAATGGGGAAAAGAACATGACTATGCATTATTGTAGTGCGACTGAGACAACGAGTTAAAAACAAAAATTGAGAAAACGTAGGATTACCCGAATGATAACATCTTCTTGAATACCTTCAAAATTATTTCAAACTATTCATAATAATGTACATTGGGTAACCCATCCTCCATTTGGTAAAAAAAGATAAATTTCGCAATGAACAACGCACTAAAAGGAGATGTAAAATTTCTGTCAAATAATATTCCCCGAATCCAGTTTGAGATTCCCCCACTTAATCTCTTTTAAGCAAAACAAATGTAAACGGAAAAATTTGCTGTTCACATATCATAGGATTACGCTAACAAACATTGGAATTCCTGCGAAAAACTGTGGAACAACTCCGCCCATTCTCTCTTGTTTACGAAAAACATTGGGAAAACTCCACCCATTCTCTCTTATTTACGAATATAAATCATTTGTCATTCCATGTCGTTGCATGTAATCTTCGCTTTCACATTTTTTTGTCTTATTCGTAAAATGTTCAAAGAGGGTTTGATTTTTTTTTCTCTTCCTTTCTTCCTTTTCTCGCCGTGTACATTTAAATGGAAAACAATCGGAACACTCCTCTGTGCCCTTTCTTTTATTATTTATTCTTTGCCTAAACGTTTATTCTTTCTCCTTCACTCTCCCGGAGCCCTCTCCCCTGGTGATAGTTGCCTAGGTCCGCTAAACTCTCTTTCAGATCATCTATAGGGATATTGGAAATAAGTCGCTGCCCTCAGTGTCATATGGGCGGATGGGGCAATGGCAGTCAAGGCAGAACATCTGCACCTTCACGTAGGTAATGGTAGGTGGTGTAAAGGTCCCTTATGGCAAAGAATAACTAAATAAAAGAAAGGACACAGAAGAGTGTTCCGATTGTTTTCCATTTAAATGTACACGGCGAGAAAAAGAAGGAAGCAAGAGAAAAAAATAAATCAAACACTCTTTGAACATTTTACGAATAAGACAAAAAAAGTGAATGCGAAGATTACATGCAACGAAATGGACTGGCAAATGATTTATTTTCTTAAATAAGAGAGAATGGGCGGAGTTTTCTGATTTTACGCTCATAAAATGTTCCCGCTCTTTTATGAAAACACGAATTTCAGGAATTGTCCCAATGTTCTTCGCAGAATTCCAATGTTTGTCAGTGTAATCCTATGATATGTGAACAACACTTTTTCTGTTTAAATTTGTTTTGCTCAAGTGGGGGAATCTCTTGCTGGATTCTTGGAATTTTATTTGACAAAAATTTTACATCTCCTTTTAGTGCGTTGTTCATTGCGAAATTTATCTTTTTCTTGCAAAATGGAGGTAGGGTTACCCAATATACATCATTATGAATAGTTCGAAATAATTTTGAAGGTATTCAAGAAGATTTTATCATTCGGGTAACCCTATGTTTTCTCAATTTTTGTTTAGAACTCGTTGTCTTAGTCGCACTACAGTAATGCATACCCAAGTTCTTTTCCCCCATTCATGCAAAAGACAAAAAAACACGGAAAATTTCCAATTTTGTTCGCCTCTGCCTCTACTTATTCTTATTTGTACTTTGCTTATGGACCGGGTGTGGGCCACGGTTTTTTTTTGGCATGAACATTTTTTGTATGTGGCTGGTGACAGCGGCAGGTCACAAGGGTGAATTGCTATATGCTGAACATTTTACATACTTCAGAGATTACTTGGTCGACAAGTTCGGTTCCTAGATCTGTCTTTAGAATTTTGAATGTTTCGTATTTCAGAATTACTTTTTCGACTTTTTTCGCTTCGTTATTTTCCATGGGAAATGCTTCTACATATTTGGTTAATTGACATTTAAATGTCAAAATATATCTGTAGAATTTACTTTGTTTCATAGGCTCTACCGTGTCAACTTCTAATATTTCGAAACTTCCACTTGGTGTGTTTGTTTCTATCATTCTCTCTCTAGTGTGTCTTATTAGTTTATTGCATTTGCATCTCTCACAGTTGTTTACATAAGTTTCGACCATTTTGCTGAGATTTTTCCAACAGAATCTTTGTTTCATTTTGTTGATTGTGTGCTTTACACCTGAATGTCCACCTGTGTGTGAAGTGTGATGAAATTGTTTGATTATGCTTAATTTTGCTTCCTTATTTACTATCATTTTTGGGGGTTTATATATTATTATGCGCAAACTTTTCTTTTATTATAAATCGCTTCTACAGATCATTAAATTTCTTTTAATTTCTTCTATGTCGAGTTTTTTAAATATATTTTCTTCCATTGATATTGCTAGAATTTGAATTTCGTTGTCAATCATCGCGTGAGTCAGCTTCTCTAATATCGATCCTAAGTTCAGATTCAGATTATCGGAGTACTCGATTGCAACTTCCTTTTTTGATATGAGTATTTTCTGCTTTTTATTTTACTTTCTTTTTTGGACGTCCTCATTTATCTTTATGAACTTTAATTATTTTACGTTTGTTAGTTCGAAGATTGAAAGGCTTTCGTAGATGAAAAGTTGACCTGGCGATTCATCAACACTTTCAATATCTCTAATTTTTTCGCATGCTTTAGCTTCTTGTGCTTCTTTTGATTTTTTCGTCGTTGTTATCTTAATGTGCGCTGTCCAAAAATGTGTCGGCATCTAAACCTGCTAGAGCTATTGTAAGCCTTCTTTGGAAACTGTTAGTGGAGATCTTTAATCCAAAATGTAGTTTTTTGAATTGGTAATAACCTTTCTTGGTCGTAAAGACGGTTACAGGTCGTGATTGTGGCTGCAATCCGATCTGGTGGAAAGAACTTGTTAGGTCTAGGGGTGAATAGTATTTAGCTATTCCCAGATTGTCTAGGATGTCTTCGAGTCTAGTTATAATTTTGTTTAATTGTCGAAAATCGACTACCATCTTCCATTTATTTTCATCTTTAGTTCTTTTCTTCTAAGGGGGCGTTGTATGGGCTTGAGTTGTATGTAGATTGGAGTATGATCTGTCATATTTATTTATTGTGTGTAGAATTTGTTCATTGTCAGCGTGTCACCCGTTAAGTGGAATATATCTAAATAGTTTCTGCATATCTCATACAGTGAGTCTCTTGCTTTTTTATCTAGATTATTTGTGGTCAATTCTTTTTTTAGTTTCTCAAAACGATTTTTGTTCTCTATTGATTACACCTTTCTTTGAGTGGCACAATCTTTAGTTGTAGTGGTTTGATAATGATGTCCTGCTCTAGTGTATTGAGCAGTTTGAAGTGAACGATTCCTTTTGTTGGTATTATGGTATTTGCAATGAAAATTCCATCCTGGAGCTCTTCACTCAAAACTATGCTGTCTTCTTTTACCTTAATGTCCATCGCTTGATACATTTGTGATCTTGCTGGAATTGTAATTGTTGTTACTTCTAGGATGCTAGTCATGATCGGTATCTCAATGTTTCTCTTTTAGATTTTTTTTTTATCAATCTAATTTTAAGGCTACTTATCCGATTTGTTTCTTCTCCAGGTGCTCCGCCAGTTTAGGCATTCACAAGCTTCGTGATTCCTCAAGTATATTTTTTGTTTTTCCCGTATCGCCGCTAATCCGACCTTGTATATTCGTTTATATTTCTTGTGGTTTTGTGTAGTTTTCTATTCATTTCAGGTTATTTAATAAAAACTTCATGGATTTTTTCCCGATCTTTTCTACCCCATTCCAACGTGTCACTTCAATATCCAATACTTAAGTGCCCATCATAGCCGCCTGTCACCTCTTCCGGCATTTCTATCCTTGCTCGCATGCGCAGTTCCCGCACATGGCGTCCGCGTTCGCAGTACATCTCGTGCTGCATTCCTCTGACAACTACCGGGTACTAGATGTCAGGGCGGTATCTTAAGATGCTGCTGTTGTGCCCATAACAAAAGACAGTTGTTACGCAAGGTATAGAGAATACACGCTATTCCCACTAAAATTTTGACACATTGCAGCTAATGTGCTGTGACGTAATTTCGTGACTAATGTATTTACATTTTTATAGGAAAGACAGAGTGAGGTGAGAGAGTATTGTGTTCTCTATACACTTCACGATATTTTGTCACCTAATGGTGGAACGTGGTTCCTAATGGGAATACCTTGTATTATATATACCTTGAAGTTTACCATCCACGTCTCTCCTGCCCATACGCAGGATTCAGGCAAAAATAACCTTTTGAAAATTAAAGTCGGAATGAGTTTAATTTCTCATAAGAGTGCTTATAAACGATTGTAACGCCACCACTGGAGAATGCTCACCACTATATCTATATATATATATAACTATAACATTCTGTTTGACCGACAATTAACCAACACACCTCAATTAAGGAAAAAACTGGGTTGGATGTGAAACTGTTAAATAATAAGACGTGCCGACTTTCATATACCAAAAAACTCAATTTATTTAAAAGAACTTGAACACAAATTCGCTCTTCTTAAGCTACGTTCCTCATACAGTATAATTAGTCCAATTTTAAACAAGGCACTTTTACATAATTATATTAATTAACTAATTTCAATTCACTTCTTAACTAAGGCTAGCAGAAATGTTCATCAAACGTATAAATCATTCGATGATTTCTTCTGCAGCATTTAAATTCTGAAAATAAATATTAAAATTATAATATCATAAGTTACAGCATTGCCCTTTGTAGAAAAATTATAAAAAGAAAACAATTCAAAATAATAATAAAGTTAACTGATTACACCAATTTAATTAATGCCAACAAAACGCTAATCCAATTTTAATTTCACTCGCTGACGACTTGATGAACTTGTATTTTATATACTGGTTCCGCTAACTTTTCCAAGTACTTGCTTGATCTCCCAAATTTCCGATAATATGTAATAAGAAAGGCACATTCATAAATATTGAAATAAAATACATAAATTAAATTGTAATAACTAAAATAAATTAAGAATAATAATTTTGAGGTTCATACGCATCTTTGCTGCTTTTATTTCTGGTTCAGGACCCTTCAACACTACAAAAAATACAAAAATAAACAAATTCTCTTCCTCTTGTGGTGAGTATGAAAATACTGATTCTGCTAGAAAAAAAGCAGGGCAGTACGCTTTATTGCAGTACTAGAATTTTTTGTCGTGGATTTTCGTAAGAATAAGTATTTTCATCTCTTTTTCAATTTCAATTGTCCTTATCCCGCTAATTGGACAAATATAAATTAATTAATTTATTAAATAATTCGAATATTACTTATTTTCGAGCAAAACTGGCCTTAGTTTTAAATTCTATATAAAAATTTCTTTTTCCTGAATTTGCCTTTCTTAAATTGTTAATGAAGTTTAAGACGTCAGGTCGCTTTAAAGTTTCGTGGCCGGGAATGTGTTTTTCTTTAATTTGTGCTATTTTTAATGTGGAATTAAAAAGAACATTAGTTCAATTGGTAAGTGATAGTAGACTTTTGTTATTACTTAATTGAATTTCAAAGAAAACCTTAACAAATTATAAACGGATTTCATGTGATTTGTTGAGGTTATCTTTATTTATGTTCTTGTTTTATTCTTTATTGACATGGAAATTTACTTATATGTTTGTTTTATTATTCATTCATTTTATTCTTATTTTTAGTCTCCGTCCACCTTTATAAGGTGCAGGGTTTGCGCATTTCGTTTGAGTGTTAGGATAGGAGCATTGGATGTTGAAGATGGGAAGTTCCAGGAAGCAACTTTATGTAATCTGGGGAAGTATTTCGCATACATTTTGTACGATCGTTATAAATTTTTTATATCATTATGTCAGCTTTAATTTCATGTATAATGGTATATGCTGGATGCTTCCGACAGGATTATTTTAACGCTAGATATTTCAAACGGAACATTACTTAGGATCCAGCTTTAACGTCGTTGGATTTTTCCTAGACCAGCTTCTGGGTAAGTCTTTGTGGAACATTCTCCCCCGTTGAACGATTTCGTTCAAGGATGCTTGCCTTTATCTTTGTTATCTCACGACGATGATGATGGTGAAATACCACCTTTCCGGCTCTATTTACATTCACCTTAACTTGGAATTGATCAGGAAGATTAACTGCAAACTGCTTACGTTTACTCTTCCCGATTCTTTCAAAATCAATTTTACGCAGAACGTCTCTTTCAATATACAGATCTTCTCCTTCCCGGGTGAGGAATCGTTGAACATTTATTTTCGATCCGCATTTGGATTTCCTTTACAGTCGTAGACGTCTTTAACAGGGCTATTGACCGAACGAGGGATACATTATCTCGAATAGGTTGCTGTGGTTTTAGAAGTGTCCTTTGTCCTGTTAGGATATCGTAGCCTGGCTCTACCCAGCTTGCGAGCATTGGGCTATCGGGGGATATCTTCAAAGATGGTCAAATAGTCTTCCAAGTCAGACTGCATGGCTATCTGAAATAAATATTATAATAACTAAATGGTATTGAGTTCAATTCGACACATATTGACACACAACGAAAACAACACACGTACAGATTTGACTATATGATATCAAATCAAGTTTATGTTATTTGTTATGTTTCAGTTCCTTCAATTGGTAGACGGCTAATTTTAGCAACTGGTCTTTGGAATGTGTTGTATCTGGTGCGGACGGTCACCACTCGAACCATTCCATCCTTGCCTGGATGAACCTTCTCTATAATTCCCAACGGGCAAGAAGTTGGTGGAGTAGTTTCGTCCTTTATTAGGATGACAACTCCAACCTTAAGATTATGTTGTTGTTGCTGCCACCATCTTGGTCGTTGCTGCAGACCGTTTAAGTATTCCTTGTGTCCATTTCTTCTTGCTGGTTCATCTGTTGAGTATGTTGCCATCGTGGTAAAGATGTAGCTTTCGACGTGATTAGATTTGGTTTGGGGATTGCAGTAAGAGCTTGACCGATGACCTGGAGTTAGAACTGCTAGATCATCGACTTCGTTTCGCAATGTACAAAGAGGACGAGAGTTCAGACAGGCCTCAACTTATGTAAGTAGGGTCATAATTTCTTCAAAAGTGCAAACTGTAGTACCTACAACTCGCCGAAGGTGGTACTTAATAGACTTTATTCCTGCCTCCCAAAGTCCTCCGTGATGTGGCGCTGCCGGAGGATTACAGTGCCAATTTATACTTAAATTAGCCAAATATTGTTGAGCATTTTGTGATGCTTCCTTGACGACTTGCTGTACATTATGATCCAGAACTGATCTTCTTCCTTTAAAATTCTTACCACAATCAGAACAAATGTCCGAACAAAGTACACGTCTCGCGATAAATCTCTTAAGAGCAACTAAAAATGCTGCCGTCGTTGCATTTCTGTGTCTTGATATCTTAAGGCTTACCGGCCCAGCGTAATCAATACCCACATGTGCAAATGCTCTCGTAAGAATCACTCGAGGGGCCGGTAGGTCACCCATTATTTAATTAAGGAAAAATAAAAACACTTGTTACGTTTCACAGAAAATATATAAAATAGTTTATTTAAATTTAAAGTGTTTTTATTTTTCCTTAATTGAAAATGAGGTTTCACCAAGTGCCAAAAAACAAATCTGTTGTTTACACCCATTATTTGTTGGGTAGTAGCTGCTCGATGTCTAGCACAACGTATACACTTGTGTAATTGGTTTGAAATTACTCGCTTTGCGTCCAGGATTCCAAAATTCATTGCGTACTGTATTAAGAACCAGAGTGGTTCCTCCATGAAAAGTTTCCTTGTACGCCTTGTCGATAATTAATTTGCCGAGATGATGATCACGTGGGATAATTATTGGATGTTTTCTACTGAACGGAATGTTTGCGTTTTCCAATCTGCCTCCTACTCGGTTGAGTCCATCATGTTCCAGAAAGGGATTTAACGATATTAGTCGACTTTTTTTTGGAAGTGGACTTTTCCCTTTTAGCTGTTCATACTCGTTTGTCAATGTGGTCATTTGTACAGCTCTTACTATTACAATCTTTGCTTGGTTTAATTCCATGACGGACAAGGCCTTGGTTTGTTTTTGTGACGGACTGCGCAATTGTGGATAAATCGCAATAAGGTGGCAGTAATGCGAAGAAGCCTCGTGTAAGATGAGTAGTATGTTAGAAATTCAGCTGAACATTGCGCACTCAAATTAGTTACAATTGGTTTTCTTGCTTCTAGTCCAGTTTTCTCTGAATTAAAAAACTTCGGCAGGCCATGTATGTGCCTGCTTAGTGAGCCATTCAGGACCGTACCACCACAACTTACATTCCAGTAATTGTTTAGTTGTTGTTCCTCGGGATGCTTCATCAGCTGGGTTTTCCTTTGTTGGGACGTGGTTCCAGTGTTCAGCTGGTAAAATCTCTTGAATTTCGGCTACCCTGTTTGCTACATAAGTTTTCCATCTTGCGGGATGGTCGCGTATCTATTGCAAAACGATGGTTGAATCCGTCCAAGCAAATATCGGAGTATCTTGTAGCTGCATGGTTTGAGTTGTAGTCTTCAACAATTTTGTCAATAGTAGAGCTCCGTTTAACTCCAAACGAGGTAACGTGATGGGTTTGACCGGAGCAGCCTTTGTTTTGGAGATTAATAAGGTTACTGTTGTTTTACCTCGATTGTTCTTAGTTCGCAGATATACCACAGCCGCATATGCTTTGTTGGATGCATCACAGTAACCATGGAGTTCCTGGCTTATGTTGCCCTTTGAAAATGTAATCCACCGGGGAATTTTTAAGTTTGCTAGCTCGTGTAACTCCTTCTTAAATTTCTGCCATTGTTCGGTGATATTCTGCGCAACTTTGCTATCCCAATCGTAACCGTTTATCCACAACGTTTGTATTAGCACCTTTGCTACCACTATTATCGGAGATATCCATCCCAATGGATCGTATAGTGATGCTATCTCGGACAGTATAGTACGTTTGGTATTAACTTCGGTGATTGGTTTGCTGTTTAAACTAAACGTGAAATAATCTCCGACAGTATACCACCTAATGCCTAGAGTTTTCACGGATTCCAACTCTTCAAAATTGAGTATGCCCTTCGATTCTTTATCTTCTTCTGACAGGTGTGACAGCAGCTCCGCCTTGTTGCTTGGCCATTTACGAAGTCTAAATCCACCCTTACTGAGCATTTCGATGAATTGCTGTTGCAATGCTTGAGCCTCTGGAATTGTCTTTGCACCCGCCAGCAGATCATCAACGTATAAGCCAGTGAAGGTGAATTTGGCTGCTAATCGGTATTGTTCCCTTTCGTCGGTGGCTAATTGTTGCATCGTTTTAATGGCTAGGTAAGGTGCTGCCGATGTTCCAAATGTTACTGTGTTTAACTGATAATCTTGGAGCGCCTTTGTTTCTGGGTTTCTCCAGAGTATGCGCTGAAAATGTCGATCCCTTGGATGTACCCAAATCATCCTATAGATCTTCTCGATATCTGCTGTCATTGTGACTTGATGTTTTCTAAAATCTAAGACAATAGAGAAAAATTTGGGTTGTAGAGTTGGTCCGATAAGTAGATGTTCGTTCAACGATTTGCGGTTTGTTGTCTTTGCGGACGCATCAAAAACTACTCGCAATTTTGTAGTTGTGCTTTTGCTTGAAGACCGCATGATGCGGAATATAGTAATGGTTCTCATTTGCTTTAGGTGAATCACATGCTGTCATATGGCCCAATTTTAAATATTCGTCCAAGCAAGTTTCATATTCTTGCTGTAATTGGGGATTTCCATTTAATTTTGCTTACAAATACTCGAAACGTTTTAGTGCATGATTTCTGGATTCGCCCAGGACAGGACCCTTTTCATCTATAAATGGTAGCCTTAGTTGGTATTGACTATTCGATAGTCGAGAATTACTAGCTTCATATTTTTCCTGGCATTGTTTTTCTTCTAAGCTTTGCAAATCACATCCTGGTACTTCTTCTGTTTCCCAAAATTGGCGTAATTGTCTGTTAAGCTCTTCTATTGGCTTGATTGAAATTGTGAATGCATTCCCCTGATCATTTTGAGACATCGATGTACTTCCCATTACTATCCATCCAAAAATGGTATTGATGGCAACAGGAGAACCCCTTGGTCCCCCTCAAAGACCTTCACAAACAATTTGTGCATATATGTTCGCTCCCAACAAAATGTCTATTTGGCTTGGCTTAAAAAATGTTGCGTCTGCTAATTTTAGATTTCGTAAATGTTCCCATTTTTTATTAACCATTTCTGTAGCTGGTAATAAATCGGTAATGGTTTTAAGGACAAGCATTTCGGCCTGAACCACGGCCTTGCTAGCTGTGGTTGACTCTAATTGCACTTGTACTGTGCTGTTTGATTTTTATTCAAGCTTAAGATTTCAACTGCTGTTTGTTTGCTATGGATGCGTACTTACTTGCAGGCATTCTCTGTGCTATATGATGCTTGTGAACCTGACACCACTAAAGATCGCAATGTAGTCAAATGGCCATTGCGGCCATGCGCTGCTACTAACGCTGTTGGTGGTAACGCATTATGGTTTTCTGTCATCAGGAATTTTTTTGTTTTTTGCACATCGGAACTAGTAGTGTACAAATTAGTTGTAATTATGCATGCATCTTCCCGCAACCTTAATTAATTTCCGTCTAGCTACCACATCTAAGTTAAGAAATGTTGCGCAATTTCCTACGTAGTGCTTCTTCTCACACGCAGGACAACCATTGTTATTAGTGCTATGATAAGTTTGAGTGCTTTCCCTTTTAATAAAACCTGTGACTGGTTTGGCACTCATAGTATTGCTTATGGATTCTAAAACTCGGATTCTCATGTGTAGAAACTGTTGAAATGTTTTGAACTGGGGCAGTTTTTGGTCATCTCCTAGCTCTTCTTCCCAAAGACGAAGTGTGACAAAGGGTATTTTTTGCACTATCAAATATATTAAAAGTGCATCCCAGGATTCAGTATCCAACTTTAAAGTCTTGAGTTGTTGCAGATAATCTTCGACATTGTCTGCCAATGATTTTAAGGCCTTTCCGCTTTCAATCGTAACCTTCGGTTGACTTACAAGTGATTTGAGGTGGTGATTAACTAAAGTCCTTGTATTTCATACCTATCCTTTAGCTTTCTCCATCCTGGAAGGTAGTCTTAATTTGTGATTGGGGTGTGTCTTAGTACTCGTACAGCGTCACCCATAAGACATTCCTTGAGATAATGAAGCTTTTGGACCGGTTGAAGTTGGGAATTATCATGCACCAACGAAGTGAACAAATCATAAAATGATCTCCAAGAGTTATATTCACTGTTGAATTTCGGTAACGTAATTTTTGGAAGTTGAGCTGCATGATATTCATGGTGTATAATTGAATTGTTGCCATCTGGGAATATTTGCTTTATCCCATCTTCTAATTCCCCCATATATTCAGAATATTTGACTTCAAGTTTATCAAATTTCTGTTCTTTGATGTATTCATGTTCACATTTTTTGTTTGACATCAAAATTGTTTCTGCTAGCCTTCGATCTTCTGCCATAAACTCGTGCCATATAGTTCGTAAATCCATTAATTTCTGTTTGAAAAAACCCTGCAGTTCGTTTTCTTCCTTGGTTTTTTTTCCGTTATCGATGGCGCTTACGACCTTGTCATGCAATACCACTTGCTTAACGAGCAAAGCGTTCAGTGTTTTCTCCATATTAGTCTTTCAATTTCGGGGTGTATTATAAGTGCAGATTAATTTCCTTTGTTTGACACTGCGTTACGCTGAACTATTACCGTAATTGATGCAGCGTTGTTCTGTTTAAAAGCCGTTAGCCTTCTTGTTAGTACCGTAACCCATGCACGTTGAGGAACGTAATTAAGTTTAATGAGCAAATCTGATGTTAAATCTATAACTAAAGTAGAGTAAATTAAATGTATATGAGCCTCGCAGCTCCTGGATGGAACCACCAAATGTTTGACAGACAAATGACCAACACACCTCAATTAAAGAAAAAAAACTGGGTTGGATGTGAAACTGTTAAATAATAAGACGTGCGGACTTTCATATATCAAAAAACTCAATTTATTTAAAAGAACTTGAACATAAATTTGCTCTTCTTAAGCTACGTTCCTCATACAGTATAATTAGTCCAATTTTAAACAAGGCACTTTTACATAATTATATTAATAAACTAATTTCACTTCACTTCTTAACTAAGGCTAGCAGAAATGTTCATCGAACGTATAAATCATTTGATGATTTCTTCTGCAACATTTAAAATCTGAAAATAATTATTAAAATTATAATATCATAAGTTACAGGATTACCCTTTGTAGAAAAATTATAAAAAGAAAACAAATCAAAATAATAATAAAGTTAACTGGTTACACCAACTTAATTAATGCCAACAAAACGGTAATCCAATTTTAATTTCACTCGCTGACGACTTGATGAAAAAGGAAAGAGATTCCTATTGCCTTCGCCCTTTTATAAGCTGGTTCCGCTAACTTTTTCAAGTACTACCAATGTGCTTGATCTCCCAAAATTCCGATTACATGTAATAAGAAAGGCACATACATAAATATTGAAATAAAATATATGAATGAAATTTTAATAACTAAAATAAATTAAGAATAATAATTTTGAGGTTAATACGCATCTTTGCTGCTTTTATTTCTGGTTCAGGACCCTTCAACACTACAAAAAATACAAAAATAAATAAATTCTCTTCCTCTTGTGGTGAGTATGAAAATACTGATTCTGCTAGAAAACACGCAGGGCAGTACGATTTATTGCAGTAGGTACTAGACTTCTTTGTCGTGGATTTTCGTGAGAATAAGTATTTTCATCTCTTTTTCAATTTCAATTGTCCGTTTCCCGCTAATTGGACAAATATAAATCAATTAATTTATTAAATAATTCGAAAATTACTTATTTTCGAGCAAAACTGGCCTTAGTTTTAAATTCTATATAAAAATTTCTTTTTCCTCAATTTGCCTTTCTTAAACTGTCAATGAAGTTTAAGACGTCAGGTACTTTAAAGTGGCCGGGAATGTGTTTTTCTTTAATTTGTGCTATTTTTAATGTGGAATTTAAAAAAAAATTAGTTCAATTGGTAAGTGATAGTCCACTTTTGTTATTACTTAATTGAATTTCAAAGAAAACCTTAACAAATTTGATTTGTTGAGGTTATCTTTGTTTATGTTCTTGTTTTATTCTTTATTGACATGGAAATTTACTTATATGTTTATTTTATTATTGATTCATTTTATTCTTATTTTTAGTCTCCGTCCACCTTGATAAGGTTCAGGGATTCCGCATTTCGTTTGATTGTTAGGATAGGAGCATTGGGTGTTGAAGATGGGAAGTTCCAGAAAGCAACTTATGTAATCTGGGGAAGTATTTCGCATACATTTTGAACGATTGTTATAAAGTTTTTATTTCATTATTTCAGCTTTAATTTCATGTTAAATGGTATATGCTGGATGCTTCCGACAGGATTATTTTACGCTAGATGCTTCAAACGGAACATTACTTAAGATCCAGCTTTAACGTCGTTGGATTCTTCCTACAGCAGCTTCTGGGTAAGTCTTTGTGAAACACATTCATTTATTGCTTCCCCCACCTAATTTCATTCTAATATGTAATATAAATCCATAAATATAATTTCAATCCATTGTATTGGACTCGTTGAGTTTGAGCTCTGTACAAATATTGTGTTTTTACTAAATAAATCTAGTTGTTACAATTGGCGCCCAACTAAAGGCCGTATTGTGTTTTGTTTAAAAACTGTAAACTTTAAAATTTAGCACTGTTCCAGTCTCAATATAAATAATAACAAAAAAAACACATTGTAGACAATTTAATTGCAATATCGCACTGTATTACAGTCGAAAAAAATAATATTTTGCGAAATACGGAACCCAGTCCCCAATAGTTGTTCGTAGGTAGAGTGGAGTCCCCAGATTGCATCTTCTCTCCTTTACTCTCTCTCTTTTTGCTTGCACTCTAATATAAGTTCTCCGCGCTTTCTACCAGAGTGGATTTCACAGAGTAGCGTCAGATTGGAACACTTCCTAATCTCACGTTGGTTGGTAGTTTCGAAAGCTTTCAATAATTGTTTCGAAACACTAGTTTCTAATATTTCAGATATTTTCAAGCTTTAACTAATGAAAATTATTAAATTATAACAACAAAACCAATAATAAAGATTTTTTATAAGAAATTAAAAATGTATTTAGTATTTTTATAAACAAATTTAACAAAATGAAGTCAATTAAGAATTGAAATTTTCTTCTGTTCGAATTCGCTTATCAATGGAATATAGATGGTAGTCGTTTATTTCGAAAGTGTCCGTAAAAAAGTGTTAATTTGTATTTTGTGATAATTCAAATCATTCATAGCTCATTCTGGTGTAATTATAGAAATATTCTGTGTAATTTAACACCATTTAGTTAACTAAATTATACGAATCGCCAAACTGTGTTCTGTTTTGATATATATTTCAAATGTAAATACATGATAATTTGTCACACAATTTTCATATGATTTCAAAAATCCGAATGAATCTCACTCTCAAGTGTGCATGCACGCTACTCCGGTTAAAGCTCACTTCACTCTACTCTGCCATTGTTAACACTCGCCATTCCATTTTGAGTCGTGCCATTTTTTGTTGCCTGCTGCTGCAGTGGGCTCTAAAATCATTGTAGAAGATAGAAGCTTTGCAAGAAAAGCTTTTACGATTACAGCCAAACTTTCAAATTAAACTTTAACAATTTGGTTCACTAAGTGGGTTAGCTTTTACTACCTACTTTATGTTTCAAGTCAATTTTGAACCAAAAGTTCAGCACTCGACCCGACACTGTGAAATAATAAAATCAGAGTCAAAAGACAACCCACGAGAAATACCCCACGGCATGTAACAGAAATCTATATGTGTGCGTTCTAGTTCAATTCTCTAAAATGTTTTATATTGATTCTTCTTTTATATATGCCATAGTTTACTACTATCCACGCAGGAAAATTGTCTCCACTAATTTCAAGTTTGGCTCCTTACTTTCACAAAGTCTAACCTTATGTACCATAAGCCTTATTTATTAAAATAATAAAATAATTTTGTTTAAAAAGTACCATGTTACGCTCAATAACTCTCAGCTGAATAATTTTTAGTTTCAATACTTTATGTGCGGCCGTAGTCCGAATCTGAAGGCTTAGATTGATTTAGAACTCATCGGACCGCGAAACATTCACATATGCAATTACTACTCATTAGAGAAGTATCTTTTGGTAACTCGTAGTCATTTAGTTAAAATACATTTTTATAAATAATTTTCTTAGGAAAGATATAAAAATATGATTATGGGTGGGAAAATAAGAAAGCAAGCTTAAGATTGTCAGAAGGCAATTCTTCTGTATTCAAATCAAACTTTTATGAGTTTTACATAAGAACACTGAAAATATATTAGAATGTTCGGACTAAGTTGGGGCTCTGTTATGGTCGTAGCGTACTGCAGGCAGCAGTATGCTACCCGAGGGCTAGCAGCAGCACACAGCGTGGGTCACCCGGCGAATGCCCTGTTAACGAGAGGCGACCAGACGTTTCAAGTCTGACTGGGACAAGTGCCCCACAGGATAACGGGTTGGAAAAGAAGAAGAAAAAGACGGTAGACATCTGCCATGTGCTTTTATCGTGAAAATACGGAGTAAACGGACAGTGGGTAAAATCGTGGATTTTCTTTTGGAATCGTTCTCGTAATCTGAGATATTCAGGTGAATTTCAATAATGTTCTAACATCTAAATAATTTACCTTAACAATTTGATATATTCAGCAATTCGGAAGAAAACCTGATAAAGAGAAGAAGGCGAATAATCTAGGCAGGCGTAACACGTTTTTTTTGGCGTGATAATTGTGGAAAAGTTGCGAAAATATTCTTGTGAACGGCTAGTCGCAGAGGTTTGATAAAAGAAACGACCATACAATAAAGGGCTGATAAAGTTGCTCCCCCTAAGTTATAACGATTTTAGGCACGAAATAATCCATCCGGCATGATCTCATACAAGAGCTAATTGGAAGATTTATCTGAAAGCAGCGTACGTATATACATATTGTTGACAATGGATTTCTGGTTAATCCAACTTTAATTGGGATTTGCGAGCTCGAGTCCGTACTGGAGAATAAGGAGACGGTGTTGCTGAAGTCTGATGTTGGTTGGAGGATAGACGACAGTATTATATTGATTGGATCTATCTGGACTCCGCTTCAATTCACTGAGTGGAATCACAAGTGTGGAGTTTTGCTTTTATCGGGAGGTCCTCGACTTCAGAACTGTGAGCTTTCATTCTTATGACCAATTTAGTTCCGAAATCCATTCAGATGACTGACTTAGATGAATGAACAGCAGTACCACCATCGATTGTATAGAATAATTTATCCCAGGTATTAGTTAAGCTCCAGTACTAGTCTAATATATTGCCAGATAATACCTTTTTATAGATCATTATTTGAGAACGAAATCCAATTTATTATAGAGGTTGGTATTTTTAATCTTTTGAACATTGATGCAGCGGGACATCCACGGAGGCGCCTCGGCGATGGACCGCAAACAATACCACCGTAAGTGTTACTTTTAACATTTCTATATGAGTATATTCTTTTTTATATATTTATATTTATACATACACACAAAGTTTAGTTTTTTCACTGCTTTGACTAAAGATGTTGGCTTACGCAGTTTTATTCTTCCGTAAATCTTGAATTTCGAGGCTTCCGCGCTTTCTTGTCTGATAATATCGTTCTCAAATATTGGTGTATCCTTAAAAATAATTAATTGCCTAGCGTTTTCATGTACTATTTTGGTCTATTTGGTTTATGTAGGTATATTTTTCTATAAATATAATGAATTTTGTAGTGTTATTATTTGCTAGTTTGGTGTAAAGACATTGCATTTATATAGTTATATTCATCCTTTCACATAATGAATTTCGTTGCGTTATTTCCTAGTGTAGTCTAAGGACATTGCATTTATATAATTATAATCATCCTTCCACATAATGAGGTTCGTAGCATCTGCTAGTTTTGCCTAATGGCATCGCCTTTGTATAGTCATAGTCGTATACAGGAAGTACTTTACTGTTCATATCTAAAGATATCTTTTTCATAGTTCCGTTCATGCTTAGGTCTAATTAATCTCGTAGCTGTACTAATTCTGCAGGAGAAAATCGTTCTCATATAAAGTGCTGCAAAGTGATGATAAGTACTCGATTGAGAGTTTAGTAACTTTTGTGTTTATGAGTTCGCTCGAAATCTTTTCTCCACATGATAACGTTATTTATTCTCATGAGTCTAACAGCTTGTAATAAGAGTTTATTCAAGAAAAGAGGTAGGAGTAGTAATACTAAGAATGTCACTATGTCAACAAATTAAATACTTTTTATAACGTAACAATGCTCTGAGGTTTTCTCTACTTTCTCCATCACTCTCCAGGTGCACTCTCACTATGAAGATTGAATAGGTCCGCTCCTCTACTCTATTTTCAGGTCAACAAGGGACACTGAACAAAATGACTGCTGCCCTCCGTGCCATGGGGTGGATATGGGGCAATGCAGCTGAAGGCCTATCATCTGCGCCTTCACTAAGATAAGGGTAAGTGGTGTAATGGTCCCTTCAGGACCGGATGTGTGCTTCCTTTTTGGTATGAAGGCATGTATTTTTTTTGTATATGGCTGGTGGCACAGCGCATGTTTTCGTGGAACGTCCCCACCTCTCCGCCAATAGCCGAGGCAAGCTAGTGTGCCGCCCTGCAGTCAACGCTGTCCATTGAGTGATCTGTCAGCTCATGCTGACAGTCTGGACTTCACGTCCAAAGTCCATCAATCTTCGTACTACCATAACAGCTCTCATGTAGTAGTGAGGAAATTTGTTACCTGGCTTGGGGCAACAGTCAAACAGATTCAATATGTGTGCTTGTGAATCCTTTCTCTAAAATGTTCTATTGACACTTATGGATATATGACAACATTGATTTTATATAAGCTATAGAGCCAAAACTACTATCCATACAGGAAAATAGTCTTCTAGTAATTACAGAATGGTTCCATACCTTCCCAAAGGCTACACGTACTATATACCTTACTTAACAAAATAATAAAATAGTATTAATTTAAAGTAACTTTACCATTTCACGCTTAATAACTCTCAGCCGAGTAATAGTTGCAATAGTGTAGTGTACTTGCAGCCGGAATCCGAATCTGCAGGCAGGCAGACTGATTCGATTTAATCAAACCACGGCATGCCACAGCACACCGATAATATTATTACTCAGCTGAGAATTTTTGTTTGAGAAAGCGTAGTCATTTCGTTAATATAAAGTTGTTCAAATAATTTTGTTAGGAAAGGTACAAAAATTTTATTTCGGTTCAGAAGATAAGAAAGCAAGATTAAGATCATTGCAACATCATTTTTCTGTATGAGTAGGACTTTAGGGCAGAGGAGCTATTCAAATCAAACTTTTGTCAGTTTTACATAAGAACACTGCAAATATTTAAGAATGTTTAGGACTCATTTGGGGCTCTCATGTGGTAGTGAGGGAGTGTGTTCCAAGACTTGTGAAATATTCTCGAGGGTTTTGCTTGGAAGTATTTTTCGAGCGTTTCGGTTGAGCAGAAAATTGAACCCAAAAGCTTCAACCGCGCCTCTGACAAATGATCTTATGTGGACATTTGACGACTTTAAGAACGAGCCCACTATTTCAATATGAAAAGTTTGATTTAATATTTTAGTTAATTTCTTAAGCTCATTGCACTTTTGATACCTTTTCTACATAAAATTCAGTGCTAAATTTTATAACTAAGTAATTCTACTCAATTTGTTTTAATACCCTAGATGAAATCTATAGGGTATACTAAGTTTGTTATTCCGGTTGTAACGCACAGAAATAATAATGGTAGATCAAAATGTGGACACCCACGCATAATAATAAAAGTTATTTTGATTTTTTCATGTGCGTCCGTCCGTCTGTCTGTCTGTCTGTCTGTCTATCTGTGTGTCTATCTGTCTGTCTGTCTGTCTGTCTGTCTGTGTGGCTGTCTGTCTGTCTGTCTGTCTGTCTGTCTATCTGTCTGTCAGCGCGCACGAGACCTCAAGAACGCGATACTTAGAGAGCTGAAATTTTGTACACGGACTTAAAAAAAAGTAAAATTGAGTTCGAAAATGAGACAAATCGGGTATCTCCTTCGTGGGGTTACCATACAAAATTTTCGCTTTCCGCTATATATTTGGACACTGCCTAAGAAAGCGTTGACATAGACAGCTGAAATTCAGTACATGGTGTTTTCATAGTAATAGTAAATAAAATTTCAAAAATGGAATAAATCGGGCAATCCTTTCTTGGTGTTGCCATATAAAAATTTTATTCTTTTTACGTATACTGTCAAAACGATTAGCCCTAGACATTTTTATTGTACTGAAAACTTCTTCAGAATACGAAATCATAAAAAATTGGTTATAATATTTTTTTCTGTCCGACGAACCGTTCTAGAAATATATGCGAAAAACCGCTTCAAAAATCAAACTTGCATAGATGGGTGACCATACGAAATTTCATACGGGCATTCATCCAGGTTATCATAAGAATTGGTCTTAGACCAATTCCAGATTTTTTACTTGTTGTATTTGGCAAAGCTATCCTTAGTTTTTAGTACATTGTTTTATAAAATAATTGCTTATTATAAACCGATGATTGTATGAGCGAAACTGTAGTTTCTTTGATTTTTTGGATTTTTATTCGCTTCCTTTTTGTCTCTCGGCGTTTCTGGCATTCCTTTTACACTTTACAATTTTTTCTTAAAGGCTTAAACACAAAAAACGGATTCCTATGCAATATGCGCTCCATAAAACATGCCTAGAAAAAATTGTTCCTAAGACTGCAATAGTTGTCGGCCGTCGGCCTTTCTGGGCGTAGTAATTGGTCTAATTCAAAAGAGTGGTCGATGGCCGACGGCCACTTCAGATTCCTATGTAATACACGATCCATAAAACGTTCATAGAGAAAATTATTCCTATCATTACAATAGTTGTTAGCCGTCGCAACTTATGCCTTAAATCATCCGAACCGAACACTCCATATTTTTCGAACCCAGACCCGATAATACACCTTTAGTTATTTTAAGAGTTTGCTCAAATGCTCAGGGTGCTACATACTTTTTAGTGCGAACGTTCCATAGGTTTTATAAAAAAGCTATGGTCTATTATGCTAGTGAATACGAGTATTTGGACGCTACGTGGTTATGAGTCCACGAACTTTTGGATGATGACTAATTGAATAAAATAAAACACCAACTTTCATAACAAGCCTATTTTATACTTTAAAAACAAAAAAATGCAATTTCTCGATGTATGTAGATTGTATTAGACTCATTGGGGTGTACGCAGGCGCTAGCCTCGTATTCACTGCGATCTGAAAGATCCTTTGTGAATCTGTGTTCAATTTGTTCCCTTTCTAAGTTTAGATTGTTGATAAAGTGCAGAACCATACTCGGATTCAGATTACACACGTAGTTTGGTGGAGGAAAATCATGTTCGAGGTGGAGTAATCCACGCCTGGCCAATGCTTCGCAGCTACAGAGCGGATTGTCTGAAGTTTCAGGAGTATCCTTACAGTAGCGTCAGGATGAAGTCTCAGCTAAGTCCATCTCGTTTTGGTGATATCGTAAGGAGCATTGGACTGAGAAGAGCTCTGTCATAATTCTAAGCTTTATTCTCCTAAAAAGTAGGAGTTCTTTTTTTTCCACCAGATGTGCCGATAAACCTTTCTTATCAAAATAATTGAAGTTTTTGTTGCCACTTGATGGAACTTGTTAATAGTATTCATGTTTAAAAAAACAATGGAAAAATAAAACACTTGTTTCCGTTCCACAAAAAAATTTTCTTTAATTTTATTGAATGATTAAAGTTATGCAACGCGTTTCGCCCTATTTAGGCATCCTCAAGCGATGGAAAGTATTGTGAGACTGACTCAGTAGCAAATTCAATAAATCAACTAGTAATCATTAATACATACATAAGAGGTGTTAGTGTTACAATGTCTCTTTTTAATACAGTATAAGTAAGAACGATAATTTTTATTACTTTGTGAAATTTGTTTTAAATAAATTACTTGACAAAGGTCTAGGCTATGCCCCACATTTAGGCGTTAATAATAAAAATTTGGTAGACTTAGCTATTCATGTAGATGCGGCTCTCCCAGAAGATGATTTAGAAGGTAAAGTAGAGTGTTCTAGGTTAATAAAAGAAAATAGTTTACCTCAACCGAGTAGATCTAATGAAAAAATAGTTTTGCGAGTTTTAAAAAAGGAGATTAGTGACAATAATTTAATTGTAACGAAAGCTGATAAGGGTAATTCAATTTACATATTAGAAAAGAAAATATACCTAGAAAAAATGGAAGATAATTTATCAAAAATGAGCCTGATAGAAATTAAAGAAGATCCAACAAAAAAACATAATAGATATGCAACTTCAGTAATTAATAAAAGTAAATTAATTTTAAATTAAACAGATAGATATCAACTTAAGGGGTAGTAATCCAACAATCCCGATATTATACGGCTTACTGAAGTTACATAAAAGTGGCACTCCAGTTAGACCAGTTTCTTCTGCTTTCAATGCACCGACACAAAAACTGGGGAAAAAATTAAATGAGATACTACCACAACTAATAGAATTTACTAGTAAATACTCCATAAAAAATACAATTGATCTAGTAAAGAAACTGGTCTCATTTGATGCTTGTAACCTATTACCTTCGATGTAGTCGAATTCGTGGAAAAATTTTAAATAAAGAAAAAGTTTCTCAACTTATAGAATGTCTGAATACGTGCTTTGATCAAAATTACTTTTTCTTTAATGACAAGTTCTATATCCAAACAGAAGGCTTAGCTATGGGTGCTTCCCTGTCGCCATTTTTGGCTGACTTCTACATGAACTTCATAGAACATAACATTTTTAATAATAACTCTGATGTGGTTAATAAGATTTTATGCTGGTATCGTTATGTTGATGATGTGTTCTGTGTGTGGACGGGCTCTGAGCGACAACTTAATGTTTTCTTGAACAGTATTTTAAATAAATTAGATGATAACATAAAATTTACACTTGAATATGGAGGTACAAAATTAAACTTCCTAGATATCACGATTTCAATAAAAAATAAAAAATTTGTCTATGAAATATATCGCAAACAAACTTTTACGGATACTGTAATTCCTTCTCCTTCTAATAATCCTCATAACATAACATACACACGAACAGATTTGACTATATGATATCAAATCAACTTTATGTTATTTGTTATGTTTCAGTTCCTTCAATTGGTAGACGGCAAATTTTAACAACTGGTCTTTGGTATGTGTTGTATCTGGAGCGGACCGTCACCACTCGAACAATTCCATCCTTGCCTGGATGAACCTTCTCTATAATTCCTAACGGGCAAGAGGTTGGTGGAGTAGTTTCGTCCTTTATTTGGATAACAGCTCCAACCTTAAGATTATGTTGTTGTTGCTGCTACCATCTTGGTCGTTGCTGCAGACCGTTCAGGTATTCCTTGGTCCATTTCTTCTTGCTGGTTCATCTGTTGAGTATGTTGCCATCGTGGTAAAGATGTAGCTTTCGACGTGATTAGATTTGGTTTGGGGATTGCATTAAGGGCTTGACCGATTAAAAAATTACCTGGAGTTAGAGCTGCTAGATCATCGACTTCGTTTCGCAATGTACAAAGAGGACGAGAGTTCAGACAGGCCTCAACTTGTGTAAGTAGGGTCATAATTTCTTCAAAAGTGCAAACTGTAGTACCTACAACTCGCCGAAGGTGGTACTTAATAGACTCTATTCCTGCCCCCCAAAGTCCTCCGTGATGTGGCGCTGCCGGAGGATTACAGTGCCAATTTATACTTAAATTAGCCAAATATTGTTGAGCATTTTGTGATGCTTCCTTGACGACTTGCTGTACATTATGATCCAGAACTGATCTTCCTCCCTTAAAATTCTTACCACAATCAGAACAAATGTCCGAACAAAGTCCACGTCTCGCGATAAATCTCTTAAGAGCAGCTAAAAATGCTGCCGTCGTTGCATTTCTGTGTCTTGATATCTTTAGGCTTACCGGCCCAGCGTAATCAATACCCACATGTGCAAATGCTCTCGTAAGATTCACTCGAGGGGCCGGTAGGTCACCCATTATTCGTTGAAAAGTAGCTGATCGATGTCTAGCACAACGTATACACTTGTGTAATTGGGTTGAAATTACTCGCTTTGCGTCCATTGCGCACTGTATTAAGAACCAGAGTGGTTCCTCCATGTAAAGTTTCCTTGTGCGCCTTGTCGATAATTATTTTCCCGAGATCACGTGGGATAATTATTGGATGTTTTCTACTGAACGGAATGTTTGCGTTTTCCAATCTGCCTCCTACTCGGTTGAGTCCATCATGGTCCAGAAAGGGATTTAACGCTATTAGTCGACTTTTTCTTGGAAGTGGACTTTTCTTTTTTAGCTGTTCATACTCGTTTGTCAATGTGGTCGTTTGTACAGATCTTACTATTACAATCTTTGCTTGGTTTAATTCCATGACGGACAAGTCCCTGGTTTGTTTTTGTGACGGACTGCGAAATTGTGGATAAATCGCAATAAGGTGGCAGTAATGCGAAGAAGCCTCGTGTAAGATGAGTAGTATGTTAGAAATTCAGCTGAACATTGCGCACTCAAATTAGTTACAATTGGTTTTCTTGCTTCTAGTCCAGTTTTCTCTAAATTAAAAAACTTCGGCAGGCCATGTATGTGCCTACTTATTGAGCCATTCAGGACCGTACCACCACAACTTACATTCCAGTAATTGTTTAGTTGTTGTTCCTCGGGATACTTCATCAGCTGGGTTTTCCTTTGTTGGGACGTGGTTCCAGTGTTCAGCTGGTAAAATCTCTTGAATTTCGGCTACCCTGTTTGCTACATAAGTTTTCCATCTTGCGGGATGGTCTCGTATCTATTGCAAAGCGATGGTTGAATCCGTCCAAGCAAATATCGGAGTATCTTGTAGCTGCATGGTTTGAGTTGTAGTCTTCAACAATTTTGTCAATAGTAGAGCTCCTTTTAACTCCAAACGAGGTAACGTGATGGGTTTGACCGGAGCAGCCTTTGTTTTGTAGATTAATAAGGTTACTGTTGTTTTACCTCGATTGTTCTTAGTTTGCAGATATACCACAGCCGCATACGCTTTGTTGGATGCATCACAGTAACCATGGAGTTCCTGGCTTATGTTGCCCTTTGAAAATGTAATCCACCGGGGAATTTTTAAGTTTGCTACCTCGTGCAACTCCTTCTTAAATTTCTGCCATTGTTCGGTGATATTCTGCGCAAGTTTGCTATCCCAATCGTAACCGTTTATCCACAACGTTTGTATTAGCACCTTTGCTACCACTATCATCGGAGATATCCATCCCAACGGATCGTATAGTGATGCTATCTCGGACAGTATAGTACGTTTGGTATTAACTTCGGTGATTGGTTTGCTGTTTAAACTAAACGTGAAATAATCTCCGACAGGATACCACCTAATGCCTAGAGTTTTCACGGATTCCAACTCTTCAAAATTGAGTATGCCCTTCGATTCTTTATCTTCTTCTGACAGGTGTGACAGCAGCTCCGCCTTGTTGCTTGGCCATTTACGAAGTCTAAATCCACCCTTACTGAGCATTTCGATGAATTGCTGTTGCAATGCTTGAGCCTCTGGAATTGTCTTTGCACCCGCCAGCAGATCATCAACGTATAAGCCAGTGAAGGTGAATTTGGCTGCTAATCGGTATTCTTCCCTTTCGTCGGTGGCTAATTGTTGCATCGTTTTAATGGCTAGGTAAGGTGCTGCCGATGTTCCAAATGTTACTGTGTTTAACTGATAATCTTGGAGCGCCTTTGTTTCTGGGTTTCTCCAGAGTATGCGCTGAAAATGTCGATCCCTTGGATGTACCCAAATCATCCTATAGATCTTCTCGATATCTGCTATCATTGTGACTTGATGTTTTCTAAAATCTAAGACAATAGAGAAAAATTTGGGTTGTAGAGTTGGTCCGATAAGTAGATGTTCGTTCAACGATTTGCGGTTTGTTGTCTTTGCGGACGCATCAAAAACTACTCGCAATTTTGTAGTTGTGCTTTTGCTTGAAGACCGCATGATGCGGAATATAGTAATGGTTCTCATTTGGTTTAGGTGAATCACATGCTGTCATATGGCCCAATTTTAAATATTCGTCCAAGCAAGTTTCATATTCTTGCTGTAATTGGGGATTTCCATTTAATTTTGCTTGCAAATACTCGAAACGTTTTAGTGCATGATTTCTGGATTCGCACAGGACAGGACCCTTTTCATCTATAAATGGTAACCTTACTTGGTATTGACTATTCGATAGTCGAGAATTACTAGCTTCATATTTTTCCTGGCATTGTTTTTCTTCTAAGCTTTGCAAATCACATCCTGGTACTTCTTCTGTTTCCCAAAATTGGCTTAATTGTCTGTTAAGCTCTTCTATTGGCTTGATTGAAATTGTGAATGCATTCCCCTGATCATTTTGAGACATCGATGTACTTCCCATTACAATCCATCTAAAAATGGTATTGATGGCAACAGGAGAACCCCTTGGTCCCCGTCAAAGACCTTCACAAACAATTTTTGCATATATGTTCGCTCCCAACAAAATGTCTATTTGGCTTGGCTTAAAAAATGTTGCGTCTGCTAATTTTAGATTTCGTAAATGTTCCCATTTTTTATTAACCATTTCTGTAGCTGGTAATAAATCGGTAATGGTTTTAAGGACAAGCATTTCGGCCTGAACCACGGCCTTGCTAGCTGTGGTTGACTCTAATTGCACTTGTACTGTGCTGTTTAATTTTTATTCAAGCTTAAGATTTCAACTGCTGTTTGTTTGCTATGGATGCGTACTTACTTGCAGGCATTCTCTGTGCTAAATGATGCTTGTGAACCTGAGTCCACTAAAGATCGCAATGTAGTCAAATGGCCATTGCGGCCATGCGCTGCTACTAACGCTGTTGGTGGTAACGCATTATGATTTTCTGTCATCAGGAATTTTTTTGTTTTTTGCACATCGGAACTAGTAGTGTACAAATTAGTTGTAATTATGCATGCATCTTCCCGCAACCTTAATTAATTTCCGTCTAGCTACCACATCTAAGTTAAGAAATGTTGCGCAATTTCCTACGTAGTGCTTCTTCTCACACGCAGGACAACCATTGTTATTAGTGCTATGATAAGTTTGAGTGCTTTCCCTTTTGATAAAACCTGTGACTGGTTTGGCACTCATAGTATTGCTTATGGATTCTAAAACTCGGATTCTCATGTGTAGAAACTGTTGAAATGTTTTGAACTGGGGCAGTTTTTGGTCATCTCCTAGCTCTTCTTCCCAAAGACGAAGTGGGACAAAGGGTATTTTTTGCACTATCAAATATATTAAAAGTGCATCCCAGGATTCAATATTAAGATTAACTAAAGTCCTTGTATTTCTTACCTATCCTTTAGCTTTCTCCATCCTGGAAGGTAGTCTTAATTTGTGATTGGGGTGTGTCTTAGTACTCATACAGCGTCACCCATAAGACATTCCTTGAGATAATGAAGCTTTTGGACCGGTTGAAGTTGGGAATTATCATGCACCAACGAAGTGAACAAATCATAAAATGATCTCCAAGAGTTATATTCGCCGTTAAATTTCGGTAACGTAATTTTTGGAAGTTGAGCTGCATGATATTCATGGTGTATAATTGAATTGTTGCCATCTGGGAATATTTCCTTTAGCCCATCTTCTAATTTCCCCATATATTCAGAATATTTGACTTCAAGTTTATCAAATTTCTGTTCTTTGATGTATTCATGTTCACATTTTTTGTTTGACATCAAAATTGTTTCTGCTAGCCTTCGATCTTCTGCCATAAACTCGTGCCATATAGTTCGTAAATCTATTAATTTCTGTTTGAGAAAACCCTACAGTTCGTTTTTCTACCTTGGTTTTTTTTCCGTTATCGATGGCGCCTGCGACCTTGTCATGCAATACCACTTGCTTAACGAGCAAAGCGTCCAGTGTTTTCTCCATATTAATCTTTCAATTTCGGGGTGTATTATAAGTGCGGATTAATTTCCTTTGTTGGACACTGCGTTACGCTGAACTATTACCGTAATTGATGCCGCGTTGCTCTGTTTAAAAGCCGTTAGCCTTCTTGTTAGTACCGTAACCCATGCACGTTGAGGAACGTAATTAAGTTTAATGAGCAAATCTGATGTTAAATCTATAACTAAAGTAGAGTAAATTAAATGTATATGAGTCTCGCAGCTCCAGGATGGAACCACCAAATGTTTGACAGACAAATGACCAACACACCCCAATTAAGGAAAAAACTGGGTTGGATGTGAAACTGTTAAATAATAAGACGTGCGGACTTTCATATACCAAAAAACTCAATTTATTTAAA
The DNA here is from genome assembly GCA_963930735.1 of Dioctria linearis. Taxonomy (NCBI): domain Eukaryota; kingdom Metazoa; phylum Arthropoda; class Insecta; order Diptera; family Asilidae; genus Dioctria; species Dioctria linearis. Next base: position 140,633,208 of record OZ005741.1, read on the forward strand.
AGAACTTGAACATAAATTTGCTCCTCTTAAGCTTCGTTCCTCATACAGTATAATTAGTCCAATTTTAAACAAGGCACTTTTACATAATTATATTAATAAACTAATTTCACTTCAGTTTTTAACTAAGGCTAGCAGAAATGTTCATCGAACGTATAAATCATTTGATGATTTCTTCTGCAACATTTAAAATCTGAAAATAATTATTAAAATTATAATATCATAAGTTACAGCATTACCCTTTGTAGAAAAATTATAAAAAGAAAACAAATCAAAATAATAATAAAGTTAACTGGTTACACCAACTTAATTAATGCCAACAAAACGGTAATCCAATTTTAATTTCACTCGCTGACGACTTGATGAAAAAGGAGAGAGATTCCTATTGCCTTCGCCCTTTTATAAGCTGGTTCCGCTAACTTTTTCAAGTACTACCAATGTGCTTGATCTCCCAAAATTCCGATTACATGTAATAAGAAAGGCACATACATAAATATTGAAATAAAATATATGAATGAAATTTTAATAAGTAAAATAAATTAAGAATAATAATTTTGAGGTTAATACGCATCTTTGCTGCTTTTATTTCTGGTTCAGGACCCTTCAACACTACAAAAAATACAAAAATAAATAAATTCTCTTCCTCTTGTGGTGAGTATGAAAATACTGATTCTGCTAAAAAACACGCAGGGCAGTACGATTTATTGCAGTAGGTACTAGACTTCTTTGTCGTGGATTTTCGTGAGAATAAGTATTTTCATCTCTTTTTCAATTTCAATTGTCCGTTTCCCGCTAATTGGACAAATATAAATCAATTAATTTATTAAATAATTCGAAAATTGCTTATTTTCGAGCAAAACTGGCCTTAGTTTTAAATTCTATATAAAAATTTCTTTTTGCTCAATTTGCCTTTCTTAAACTGTCAATGAAGTTTAAGACGTCAGGTACTTTAAAGTGGCTGGGAATGTGTTTTTCTTTAATTTGTGCTATTTTTAATGTGGAATTTAAAAAAAAAATAGTTCAATTGGTAAGTGATAGTCCACTTTTGAATTTCAAAGAAAACCTTAACAAATTTGATTTGTTGAGGTTATCTTTGTTTATGTTCTTGTTTTATTCTTTATTGACATGGAAATTTACTTATATGTTTATTTTATTATTGATTCATTTTATTCTTATTTTTAGTCTCCGTCCACCTTGATAAGGTTCAGGGATTCCGCATTTCGTTTGATTGTTAGGATAGGAGCATTGCGTGTTGAAGATGGGAAGTTCCAGAAAGCAACTTATGTAATCTGGGGAAGTATTTCGCATACATTTTGTACGATTGTTATAAAGTTTTTATTTCATTATTTCAGCTTTAATTTCATGTTAAATGGTATATGCTGGATGCTTCCGACAGGATTATTTTAACGCTAGATGCTTCAAACGGAAAATTACTTAGGATCCAGCTTTAACGTCGTTGGATTTTTCCTAGACCAGCTTCTGGGTAAGTCTTTGTGAAACACATTCATTTATTTCTTCCCCCACCTAATTTCATTCTGATATGTAATATAAATCTCTAAATATAATTTCAATCCATTGTATTGGACTCGTTGAGTTTCAGCTCTGTAAAAATATTGTGTTTTTACTAAATAAATCTAGTTGTTATAATTGGCGCCCATCTAAAAGCCGTATTGTGTTTTGTTTAAAAACTGTAAACTTTAAAATTGAGCACTGTTCCAGTCTCAATATAAATACTAAAAAAAATACATTGTAGACAATTTAATTACAATATTACAATGTATTACAGTCGATAAAAATAATATTTTGCGAAATACGGAACCCAGTCCCCAATAGTTGTTCGTTGGTAGAGTGGAGTCCCCAGATTGCATTTTCTCTCCTTTACTCTCTCTCTTTTTGCTTGCACTCTAATATAAGTTCTCCGCGCTTTCTACCAGAGTGGATTTTACAGAGTAGCGTCAGATTGGAAGAATTCCTAATCTCACGTTGGTAGTTTCGAAAGCTTTCAATATTTGTTTCGAAACACTAGTTTCTAATTTTTCTGATATTTGCAAGCTTTAACTAATGAAAATTATTAAATTATTACAAAAAAACCAATAATAAATATTTTTTATAAGAAATTAAAAATGTATTTAGTATTTTTATAAACAAATTTAACAAAATGAAGTCAATTAAGAATTGAAATTTTCTTCTGTTCGAATTCGCTTATCAATGGAATATATGTAGATGGCAGTCGTTAAGTGTCCGTAATAAATGTTAATTTGTATTTTGTGATAATCAGGGGCTTAGGAACCGTATGGGTAGGGTGGGCAGCTGCCCACCCTGGAATTTCCCTGGGTGGGCCATGCCCGATTTGTTAAAGGGATTAAAATTTTATTGTTTAAATACAAATTGGTGTAAGACCATTTTAGGGGCAAAAAGATCACGAAAAAGTCGACCTTTCTAGTCTAACCGGATTAGGTGACTCATCGATAATCCTCTAGACAGAACTTGCGATGTTGCGTAAACAATGCACTTTTTGACTTCTGATTGGCAATGTCCTTTTATGGTCTTTTGTTTTTAATAGCCAATAGGACAACCAAAATTGATGATACTATTGTCACTATTGTAAGTATCCCCTGTTTAATGAATCATCCAACTAACTTAAAAGCATGTTCGATAGAGCACCTACCAAGGCTGGACGTCACTAGCGTGCAGAAGTTGTTGAAGGACGAGCAACCAAAATCAATATACGTCCATTGCTCCAAACATTCACTGGATCTTGTCCTACAAGGAACAGCTAAACTACAAAGCGGGGTATGCGATGTTATGTCCTCAGTTAAAGATGTTTCGAATACCATTTTAGAATCGGCAAAAAGAAAGAAAATGTACGATAAAGTCGATCTACAATCATGTGAAGTCGATTTAACGTCATCAGATGATGATTTGCCGGTTGATAAACCGACTCGATTACTCGCTTTATGTCCACGCGATGGTGCACACGTGTGCAATCTTTGAAAAGATTCAAACAGAATTATTTACGAGTGCAGGAAACTTTGTTTCAGCTCGAAAACTGCGAAACTGTAAAGCCGGAAAAAAAAGCTCAAATCCACGGCTGGTTGCTGAAACTTGAGAGTAGATAAGCTATGGCGTTTCTGGACCACTTTTTTAAGCCTCCAGGATTTCGCCACAGGTGACGCCACCGTCGCTAGGTGGTTTAAGCCCGTACTAAATGTAGGCGTGTGCGTTGGTTGTATTGGTTTGTGTCTTGGATACAGAATTTCGCCTTGGATGCGCCATTGTGTCTTGGGTGCACCATTGAGTCTCGACTAGCGGGATTAATCGGTACTACCGGGATGTACCATTTGATCTTGACTGCACCCTAGCGGCATTAGCCGGTGCTACCAGCATGCTCCCGTACTACGTTTTTCTTAAATAGATATGTGTTGCGCCTAAATGTAGGCTTTTGGTTTCATTGAGTCTCGACTGCGCCCTAGCAGGATTAATTGGTACTACTGGGATGTGTCATTTGTTCTTGACTGCGCCCTAGCGGCATTAGCAGGTACTACCGGCATGCTCCCGTACTACGGTTTCCTTAAATAGATATGTGGTGCGCCTAAATGTAGGCTTTGGTTTTGAACTAATATTAGTAATAATTAAAGTTAACGCTAGGAAATTTTTCTTCATGCCAATGGATTCTAGATGGTTGGGGTTTTGGTATTAGGGGGGATGAAATTTTCATCAGAAATCCTCTACGGGCTCTGGTTTTCGAGATATTAGCGATTTTACCTTTTTAGATATAGTTAATATTAGTAATAATTCAAGTTTTTTTTGCTCATGGGGGTGCTGCGTCTAAATGTAGGCTTTGTTCAGCATCATTCGAATTTCACAACATGACATCACCATGAACAGATTCTAGAAGATGTCAGTGAGACATTAGCCAATACTACCAGCATGCTCCGGTACTACGGCTTTCTTGGATGTGTGGTACGATTCTCTTGGAAGTTTTTTGCTTCACTTTTGCCCACACGTGGCAGCATGCTACGGTTTTGGGAAGTATTTTGCTTCACTTTTTTGGATGTGTGGTGCGCCTAAATGTAGGCTTTTGTTGTTTTCAAGTATTGCGCCTGGTTTTGAATTAATATTAGTAATAATTGATTTTTCTTGAGCGTCTAAATGTAGGCTTTTTGTTTTGAACTAATAATTAAAGTTAATAATAGGAAATTTTTGTTCATGCCAATGGATTCTAGAGGGGTGGTATGTGGGGGGATAATAGAGATAGGGAGGGGGGGGGGGGTAATGAAATTTTCATCAGAAATCCTCTACGGGCTTTGGTTTTCGAGATATTAGCGACATCTGTTTGGGCGCAAACGCCATTTCTTGAGTAAGGTACCCTAGCGGCCTTATCCGGAACTACCAGCATGCATTAGCGGGAGAGTTCTAGATATTGGCATGACGTCATCATGGTTTTGCTGTTTTCAAATCCTGCACGTTTTCTTAGCAGGGAAGTTGTAGATATCAGCAAATTATTATTATTATTGGTTCTTGGGGGTGCGTGCAGAGAAAATTCACAGTTGCTCTTTCGAGTGCAAACACCCTTTCTTGAGCAAGGTCCCCTGGTGGCATTAGTCGGTACTACATCATCTTGGGCTTGGGGATACGAGATCACTTTGGGGATAGGTACTGGAGGTTGGCTGGCACTATCTGATACAATGACTAGGATTGTCTGTGGTATGTTGGATTCGGCTACGTTACCTATACCTAGGCTTGGGTAGAATGTATATGGCTTAAGTAATGATGTGAAATACCCTAAGCGAATTTATATCGGGGGCAGTATACTTGTCAGCTTGAGTTTGGTTTCAGTTGTTTACTTTGGTATGAGTGCCTGTGGTATGTTGGGCTGGGCTACTTGGTGGCTGAGGAAACGTTACCTAAGGCGCGGGTGGATGTGTGTAGCTGTGCATTTATTTGGATATGAGTCCTTATGAAAATAAGCGACATATTATGAGCGGAACGGCGGATACTTAACCTTGGGGCATTACTCCATTTCATCAGATCAACAAGTGGCAACCCCAGAAAGAATCTAAATCTAGTGTAAATAAATTATGTATTATAGTTTTAGTTTCATTTATTAAAGTAATTTGCATTATAGCTACATGTATAAAGTATTATAAATACATATTTATTTTAAATTGTATTATAGGTGTTTTTTCAAGAAACTATAAAACATCTTTGTTATTAATCCAAGAATTGTGTTTTGATGAAAATCCGAGCCATTTAACGTAAGCTTTATCTCCAATCTTCTTTAAGATTTTCTCTACGAGATATAGGTCTGGGTGTTTAACTATCAGCAGCTCCAATTCATAAAAGTCTCCTGTGATTGGATTTCCTTGATAATCTTCCAGCTGATATGTGATGGGGTTTGTGTTTTGAACTTTAATAATTTTAAAAATCTCAGCTGTCCAGTTTGGTGTATAGCCTTTCTCAAATATATGCTTGTATTTGCTGATGCGTACAAAATCTCCAACTTTATACTTTGCAGGAACAACAATCTTTATATGACTGTATACAGTTGAAGCAGTTGTTTCTCATTGGAGGTGTTGATATCACGTGGTCTCATTTTCGTAGTTCGATGAATTCTTGAGTTGTATTCAGTGAGCAGTTTCTTTACCATACGAATCCACTGATAAGTTCCATTAAAGCTGAATTCCTTCCACATCATATCCTTTAGAGTTCGGTTAAATCGTTCCACTATTGATGCTTTGAGGAAACTGTACGTAGAGTAATGATTAATTGCATGCTTTATCATTAGATTTTTAAAGAGGCTGTTGTAGAATTCCTTTCCGTCATCAGTCTGCAGGTTTTTAGGTATTCTTCCCTCGCTTAATATAGACTGCATGGCATCACTTACTTCTACACCAGTTTTTCTTTTAATTGGAATTGCCCGTGCATATTTGGAGAAGGTATCAATTACTGTCAGCAGGTAACGGCAACCCTTGTTCACATACTTTTAGGGATCCATTTCAACCAAGTCTGCCAGCCACAAGTCATCTAGTCCTTTGATAATCACACGACGTCGTTTAAAATTTTTTTTCGCTGGTTTATGCAGCTCATTTACCACTTGTCTCTTACTCATCGTAATTATAAATGACACAGATTTCTCAAGAGTTTTTACTCATATACACCATCTTTTGATGTCAAGTCTTTCTTATTTATTACTGAAGTAAACAGATAGTTTTCAATCTTCGCGATTTCATCATTGATATATAGCGTTAAATTTGTTACCTCTATATTAATAGTTTTTTTTATTTCTTCAACACTTATTTTAATTTTCTTGTCAACATAGTCTTTGGTAGTAGCATTATCATTTTCAAAGGGTTCACCAAGTCGTTTTATATACTTTGAGTTAAGATCGTTGTCTCCGTTTATCGTTAAATTAAATCCAATACCCCGCTCTCCTTGTTCACGAGCTAGACCCTAAGCTCCTTGTTTACCATCTGGTCCTTGAATTACTTGTTTACCGGCTGGTCCCTGAGCTCCTGTTGGTCCACGTTCACCTGCTTTCCCAAGATATCCTCGCTTAGAGAAACGTCCAAACTTGTCAACGGTCATCTGTAGATTGTGATGAAGTATGGTAATGAAGTAGTATTTAAACTATAATATCTGCTTCTCGCAACTCCTCCAGGATAGATACAATTTCATTGTTGTGACTGGTGTTTCCAGCCTGCTTTGATGCCGTTAGAAGACGCAGTCTATCCACTAATTCATTTGGATCATCCCAGTAAATGTGATCAATGTTTTCTTTAGGCAGACGCATTAGTCCCATGCCTTTATGCTGTATAAGTTTACTGATTATATATAGCTTTATACTTAGCCGCTCTAGTACCCTTTATTTGCCCATCTTCAGCATAGTCACGTTTATATGCATTGGTATCTCGCAAAATAGATCCATAATTTGTTAAATCCTCTTTAGTATATAGACTTTTTACAGGATCTTTCACAAATAGCAGCTCATATAACCCCAAAGTTGTTTTATAGCTCTTCCCCTAGATAACAATATTTCCTACATCATCAAAATCAAACGCTGAATTACCGATTCTCCACGCGTTCTCATCATAGTAAACTCCATAGGTTGGATCAATTTTAGGGCTATTATCAGTGAATAGCTTTAAATAGTTTGAAACTATGTATCCAGACGTATCGGGGGAGGTGACAGGAGACCTTCCTGTCAATGTTCTTGAATGTTTAGGTGTTGCGAATTCTTCTTCAGATGTTAAGGAATAATCTCCATAATTTATAGGTGTGCTACTAGCCTCCATTTTCACATATTTTCGTTTTGGAGGGGTAAAAGGATCCACAATGTCATTGGCTTCTTCTTTTGCTTCTTCTTCTTCTATTGCTTCTTCTTCTTTTTCTTCTTCTTCTTCTTCATCATCATCATCATCATCATCATCTTCTTCTTCTTCTTCTTCTTCTTCTTCCTCTTTAGTGTCTTTTGTCTCAAACTTGGCTATATCCGGTGGCTCGTATTTGACTCTTCTAACAAACTCTTTTAAGGGTTTAGTGATTGGCTTAAAGGTTTCTTCAAGTTGAGCTTCTGCTTCAATCCTTCCCATTCTTAGAGCTTTAAATTTCTTTCGCACTGCATTCCTTATCTTGATGAGTTCTTTTAATAGATTTTCATTCATCTTCGATATTAACTGAATAACGGCTTTTCAAACAGCTCTGATAACAGGTAAACAGCTTTCCAAACAGCTCTGATAACAGCTTTCCGAACAGCTCTGGTAACAGATTAACAGCTTTTCAAACAGCTCTTATAACAGCTTAACAGCTTTCCAAACAGCTCTGATAACAGCTTAACAGCTTTCCAAACAGATCTGATAACAGCTTAACAGCTTTCCAAACAGCTCTGATAACAGCTTAACAGCTTTTCAAACAGCTCTGATAACAGCTTAACAGCTTTTAAAAAGCTCTGATAACAGCTTAACAGCTCTGATAGCAGCTTAACAGCTTTTAAAACAGCTCTGATAACAGGTTAACAGCTTTTCAAACAGATCTGATAACAGGTGAACAGCTTTAATCTACTCAGCAGGTCCACAGGACTCGGTGTGCTTTCGACTGAGTTACAACTTCGACTTATGAAGGTTTCGCATGTTTCATCCTTTTATAGTACAATGACGGTATCAAATGCTTTACGGTAGCGCCCCTTGTTTAATGAGCTATCCTTATCAATTATCAAGAAACCATATTCATCCTTCCAACACTCAGCACAGGCTCTTCGAAATTTATCAAACTTCATGTCTGTATTCACATGATCATTATAGATATGTTTCAAATTCAAGTCATCTTGCTTGAATAAGATGATTAAATTAGCATTGTCACGTATTAAGTGCTTTGGTATATGCGTATATGTTTGACAGAGATTGAAGCTGTCTATATCTTCGTGGCGACCCATGCAAATCCAGGATCGCACATTATCTTGCTTTTCACATGCTACATCATCGAAAATAAACACTGAATGTGATTTGGCTTCCTATGGTGGTAGAACGTCGCAGTTGTGTGAGAATGTATAATACCCCAATCCTGATATGGGAGTCATCACTCGCTTCAAGTATTCATACTTTGGTTGATGTAAAGATTTGGAATATATGTAAATACTTTCATATCTCAAACCATTGGGATGTTCCAGCAAACTTATCATAACATTAGTTTTTCCACAATTGGATGGTCCAACAATGATGCTTCTTATACTATTAGGCAATAGGGAGCCATGCTTCTTTTTCACCTTCATAACAGCTACATCAGCATTTCGAACAGGAAAAGCTTGTTGTTGTTTAATGAACCGCATATTGAAGACTAACGTGATTCTTATAAGTACACGTGATTATATTACATTTCAACAGTATCATCGAAACCTTATAAGATGTCGGATCACAAATCGAAATGCTCCAGAAAATCTTTGAAAGGGGGCAGAGGACTATTAAATTCAATCATCAACAAATTACCTGTAGAACTACATCTACCGGGATACCAGTACTGTGGACCAGGAACAAAGTTACAACAAAGATTGGCGAGAGGAGATCCGGGCATTAATCCACTGGATGCAGCCTGCAAGGAACACGATATAGCATACTCGCGACATAAAGATACAAGTGATCGACATATAGCTGATAAAATATTAGCTGAAAAAGCCTGGCAGCGTGCAAAATCTACGGATGCAAATGTGAGTGAACGTGCCAACGCTTGGCTTATTACAAACGCAATGAAGGCTAAAATTAAGCTAGGTATGGGTCTTAAGGCTAAAAATAAACGCCAACCCACATTCCGAGAAGCAGTACGAAATGCACGTAAGATTTTAAAAATCAAGAAACCAAAAGACTTGATGGAAGCTACAAAAATAGCTCTTAGTGCAGCTAAAAATATTGTGATAATATCTAAAAATAGATAGTGGCAAACAAAATTTTATAAGAATTTGGTAACAGTATATTCTATCCAAAATCTACCAGGCAGGAGGCAATTTTATAAGAATCTGTTATGTTCTATACAAAATCTAAAAAGGGAAAAGAAAATTGCATGAGAATTTGGTTAGTGGTTAGTGTCCTCCCGAATGTTGGACTGTTAAGATGGATATTGAGGAGTATTTAAGAGAATATAATAACATCTTACTCGATGAGCATAAGAAACAAATCCAAGAATGCTATAACTTAATAAAATTATATGAAAATATTGAAAAAGTTGACTCAAAATTTGGTGAGCACTATATAAGCTGCCCTTGGTCAAGTGATGATTCAACGGATCGACCAGATACATGTGAATGTTGTGGTGTTGCTAGATGCCTAAAAGAAGTTGTGAGGCTATATAAATTCTATCAAACACAAAGTAATTGCGAAGCATGCCTTAAGAAGTGCGATTTAACTTAGCACTAGAAATTCTCGTTTTGTATACTTGGAGAGCTCATAAAGGATCATGGAAACTTGCGCTGTAGGCAGATGTTGATTTCAACGACAGACAGAGGAAATTTTGATTGCATCTAACATCGAGATTACAGCTCGGTCCCATAGGATTATAAGATGTGAAATAGAATGATACACTAAGAGTTATATATTAATACTTTTTAATTTTTAATAAATGATATTTTATATATAGCCTTCTTTTTATTCAACTGATAACAGATAAACAGCTTTTCAAACAGCTCTGATAACAGCTTAACAGCTTTTCAAACAGCTCTGATAACAGCTTAATAGCTTTTAAAACAGCCCTGATAACAGCTTAACAGCTCTTAAACAGCTCTGATAACAGCTTAACAGCTTTCAAAACAGCTCTGATAACAGCTTAACAGCTTTTCAAACAGCTCTGATAACAGCTTAACAGCTTTTCAAACAGCTCTGATAACAGCTTAACAGCTTTTCAAACAGCTCTGATAACAGCTTAACAGCTTTTCAAACAGCTCTGATAACAGCTTAACAGCTTTTCAAACAGCTCTGATAGCAGCTTAACAGCTTTTAAAACAGCCCTGATAACAGCTTAACAGCTTTTAAACAGCTCTGATAACAGCTTAACAGCTTTTCAAATACCTCTGATAACAGGTTAACAGCTTTTCAAACAGCTCTGATAACAGCTTAACAGCTCTGATAACAGCTTAACAGCTTTTAAAACAGCCCTGATAACAGCTTAACAGCTTTTAAACAGCTCTGATAACAGCTTAACAGCTTTCAAAACAGCTCTGATAACAGCTTAACAGCTTTTCAAACAGCTCTGATAACAGCTTAACAGCTTTTAAAAAAGCTCTGATAACAGCTTTAATTTTTTGCTAGTAAAGTACATTTAAAAACATTGATGTGAATTAGAAATATGTGCAAGATTTTATAGATGGACTTTTCCAGCATTTTTCGCCACGAATTAGTAAACAATTTTTCATAAAACCTAAATCTTTTCAATACACACATTCGCTGAGGGTATTTCACATAATTACTTATTACACATAAGCAGCACACATTCTACACAAGCCTTGGTACAGGTAACGTAGCCCACTCCAACACACCCCAGGCAGTCCTAGTCATAGTAACAGATATTGCCACTAAATCTCTCAGCCAACCTGAAGTACCTAGACACAGGAGAGGGCACCTCAAGGACAAATTGTAGCCTCCAAGACCAGATCAAATTTAACCAGCAACATCCACCAATAAAGCTTCCCACCCCTTCAAAAATATTTAGAGCTACGATCACCGAGATGAAAAAGAAGCGAACTCCACAAACAAAATCGAAATCCTATGCTATTTCCTTATGCTGAAGAGTGCTGAAAGTGATCTGGTATGCCCAAAAATCGAGATGAAAAATAAGCGCACTCGGGAAACAAAATCGAGGTCCTATGCTATTTCCCTATGCTGGAGAGTGCTGTAAGTGATCTCGTATCCCCAAGCCCGAGATGAACAACATAGGTAGTACCAGCAAATGCCACCAGGGAACCTTGCTGAAGAAATGGTGTCTGCACTCGAAAAAGCAACCGTGACTTTTCAATAAAAGCCAAGATGACGTCATGCTTATATCTAGCACTTCTCCGCTAATAAAAGAAAACAGCACCGAGGCATGCTATTAGTACCGGCTAATGCGCATAGGTAGCCTTACTCAAGAAATATCGAAATTCTATGCTATTTTCTTATGCTGGAGAGTGCTGTAAGTGATCTCGTATCCCCAAGCCCGAGATCAACAAAAATTGGTAGTACCAGCAAATGCCACCAGGGGACCATTCGAGATGAAAAATAAGCGAACTTCAGAAACAAAATCAAAATCCTATGCTATTTCCCTATGCTGGAGAGCGCTAAAAGTGGTCCCGTATCCCCAAAATGGTCTCGTATCCCCAAGATTCGAGATGAAAAATAAGCGAACTTCAGAAACAAAATCAAAATCCTATGCTATTTCCCTATGCTGGAGAGCGCTAAAAGTGGTCTCGTATCCCCAAAGTGGTCTCGTATCCCCAAGATTCGAGATGAAAAATAAGCGAACTTCAGAAACAAAATCAAAATCCTATGTTATTTCCCTATGCTGGAGTAGTACCGGCTAATGCCACCAGGAGACCTTGCTCAAGAAATGGTGTTTGCACTCGAAAGAGCAACTGTGACTTTTCAATGCATGCACCGCCAAGACCCAATAATAATAATTTGCTAAGAAAACATCAAGCCAAGGTGATATCATGTTGTGAAATTCGAATGATGTTGATATCTACAACTTCCCCGCTAAGAAAACTTATTTAGGCACACCACTTAAAACAGCAAAACCAAGATGACGTCATTCTGATATCTACAACCTCCCCGCTAATAACAGAAAACAGCAAAACCAAGGCATGATGGTAGTACCTGCTAATGCCGCTAGGGAACCTTACTTTCCCTAGAGGTGAACAACATATGAAGTACCGGCTAATGCCGCTAGGGAACCTTACTCAAGAAATGGTGTTTGCACTCGAAAGAGCAACTGTGACTTTTCAATACACGCACCCCCTAAACCCAATAATATTAATTTGCTGAGAAAACATCAAGCAAAGGTGATGTCATGTTGTGAAATTCGAATGATGCTTATATCTACAACTTCCCTGCTAAGAAAACGTGCAGCATTTGAAAACAGCAAAACCATGATGACGTCATGCTGATATCTAGAACTCTTCCGCTAGTAAAAGAAAACAGCAAAACCAAGGCATGCTGGTAGTTCCGGCTAAGGCCGCTAGGGAACCTTACTCAACAAATGGCGTTTGCGCCCGAAAAATTGTCGCTAATATCTCGAAAACCAGAGGATTTCTGATGAAAATTTCATTCCTCCTCCCACCCCACACCGCTAAGAATCCATTTCCATGAGCAAAAATAACTTGAATTACAAATACGCTAATATCTCGAAAACCAGAGCCCGTAGAGGATTTCTGATGAAAATGTCATTACCCCCCTCCCTATCTTATCCCCCCTCTAGAATCCATTGGTATGAACAAAAATGTCCTACTATTAACTTTAATTATTAGTTCAAAACCAAAAGCCTACATTTAGGCGCTCAAGAAAAATCAATTATTACTAATGTTAATTCAAAACCAGGCGCAACACATGAAAACAACAAAAGCCTACATTTAGGCGCACCACACATCCAAAAAAGTGAAGCAAAAAACTTCCCAAAACCGTAGCATGCTGCCACATGTGGGCAAAAGTGAAGCAAAAAACTTCCCAAAACCGTATTATGCTGCTACGTGTGGGCCAAAAGTGAAGCAAAAAACTTCACATATCCAAGAGAATCGTATCACACATCCAAGAAATCCGTAGTACCGGAGCATGCTGGTAGTATCGGCTAATGTCTCACTGACATCTTCTAGAATTTGTTCATGGTGATGTCATGTTGTGAAATTCGAATGATGCTGAACAAAGCCTACATTTAGACACAGCACCCCCATGAGCAAAAAAAACTTGAATTATTACTAATATTAACTATATCTAAAAAGGTAAAATCGCTAATATCTCGAAAACCAAAGCCCGTAGAGGATTTCTGATGAAAATTTCGTTCCCCCTCTAACACCTTGTAGAATCTATTGGCATGAACAAAACTATCCTAGGTAGCTTGAATTATTAATAATATTAACTATAAAAGAAAAGGTAAAATCGCTCATATCTCGAAAACCAGAGCCCGTAGAGGATTTCTGATGAAAATTTCGTCCCCCCTAATACCAACACCCCAACCATCTAAAATCCATTGGCATGAAAAAAAATTTCCTAGCGTCAACTTTAATTACTACTAATATTAGTTCAAAACCAAAAGCCTACATTTAGGCGCCCCACATATCTTTCCAAGAAAACCGTAGTACCGGAGCATGCTGGTAGTACCGGCTAATGCCAGTAGGGTGCAGTGAAGATCAAATGATACGTCCCGGTAGTACCGATTAATCCCGCTAGGGCGCAGTCGAGACTCAATGAAACCAAAAGCCTACATTTAGGCGCAACACATATCTATTTAAGAAAACCGTAGTACGGGAGCATGCTGGTAGTACCGGCTAATGCCGCTAGGGTGCAGTCAAGATCAAATGATACATCCCGGTAGTACCGATTAATCCCGCTAGTCGAGACTCAATGGTCCACCCAAGACTCAATGGTGCATCCAAGGCGCAATGGTGTATCCAAGACACAAACCAATACAACCAAGGCACAAACCGACATTTAGCACGGGCTCAAACCTGGAGGCTTAAAAAATGGTCCAGAAACGCCATAGCTTATCTACTCTTGAGCAGTCTGAAACCCTTTTTTTCCTCAACGTCAGCATTCAAATTTTTGCTCCTTGCGAACAACTTGCGCGAGCGCTACAAGCTTCTGGTCTAACAGGTACAGGTGCGAAACAAGCTGCTGATTTACTTTCTTCAAGATTGCAATTGTTGCGCACAGACACCGAGTTCGACCATTTATTTGAAAAACACTTGAAGAATCGAACGAGTTAGACTTGAACCCTTTCAAAGAACCCCGCGTGAGACAACCGAACAAACGTTACGAGCATACTTCAAAATCTGCTGCACCGGTGCGACTTTCAGCCAAAGTTTCGTTAAGAAAAACCTATTTCGAAATTTTAGATTTGCAAATATCAGAATTGAGTGAAAGTTTCGACCAAAGTGGTTTATCTATTCTAGTGTCACTCGAAACTGTACTGTTAAACGCGACTAAAGGTTTAGTTGGCGACGGAGGAAAGCTCGCGGAAGAACTTGGTGTCTTTGCTGAAGATTTTAATATTAGCAGATTGCATGCTTAACTTTTTCTGCTCCAAAGTGTGCCTGACACTGCGAGCTCCAACTGTTCCGAATTGAGCGACAAACTCGTGAAGCTACCGACGACAACTAGGGATATGTTGGATGAAGTAATTTTACTGATAATTTTGATCTTAACCGTACCTGCGTCCGCCGCGACTTCTGAACGATATTTTAGCGCTTTAAGAAGGTTGAAAACTTACTTAAGGAATTCGATGTCCCAAAAGCGCCTCACACACCTTTTGCTATTAAATGTACATAAAGAACTCACAGCTGCTTCAGATTTGAATGTTATAATGAAAGAATTTGTGGCACGGTCAGAAAAACGCAAATCTGTGTTTGGCAAAGTTCTGCAGTAATCTAGGTTTAAGGTTGAGAAAAGTAGAATTATAATCAAGACTTTTGTATTGTAATTTTAGCAAGAAAATGTAAAGCGAAAAAGTTTGAAAGAACTGAAAATGTAAATGGTAAATTGTGTAAATAAAATTGAATTATAAAAATTCAAAATTTTGAAAAACTTATTTAGAACCAACAAAAACTGTTGAGTATAATACTAATAAACAATCACAAACATGTTTCATACAAAATTATTATCATCGAAAAGTTAGGGGGGGGGGGGGTAAAGATTTCAAACTTGCCCACCCAGCAAAAATTTCGATCCTACGCCCCTGGTGACAATTCAAATCGTTCATAGCTAATTCTGGTGTAATTATAGAAATATTCTCTGTAATTTAACACCATTTAGTTAACTAAATTATACGAATCGCCAAACTGTGTTCTGTTTTGATATATATTTCAAATGTAAACACATCATAATTTGTCACACAATTTTCATATGATTTCAATAATCCGAATGAATCTCACTCTGAAGTGTGCATGCACGCTACTCCGGTAAAAGCTCACTTCACTCTACTCTGTCATTGTAAACGCTCGCCATTCCATTTTGCGTCGTGCCATGTTGGGCTCTAAAATCATTGTAGAAGATAGAAGCTTTGCAAGAAAAGCTTTTACGATTATAGCCAAACTTTCAAATTAAACTTTAACAATTTGGTTCGCTAAGTGGGTTAGCTTTTACTACCTACTTTATGTTTCAAGTCAATTTGAACCAAAAATTCAACACTCGACCCGACACTGTGAAATAATAAAATCAGAGTCAAAAAAAAACCCACGAGAAATACCCCACGGCATGTAACAGAAATCTATATGTGTGCGTGCTAGTTCTATTCTCTAAAATGTTTTATATTGATTCTTCTTTTATATATACCATAGTTTACTACTATCCACGCAGGAAAATTGTCTCCACTAATTTCAAGTTTGGCTCCTTACTTTCCCAAAGTCTACCCTTATGTACCATAAGCCTTATTTATTAAAATAATAAAATAATTTTGTTTAAAAAGTACCATGTTACGCTCAATAACTCTCAGCTGAATAATTTTTAGTTGCAATACTTTATGTGCGGCCGTAATCCGAATCTGAAGGCATAGATTGATTTCGAACTCATCGGACCGCGGCACATTCACATATGCAATTACTACTCGTCAAAGAAGTATTTTTTGCGAAATCGTAGTCATTTAGTTAAAATACATTTTTATAAATAATTTTCTTAGGAAAGATATAAAAATATGATTATGGGTGGGTAGATAAGAAAGCAAGCTTAAGATTGTCAGAAGGCAATTCTTCTGTATTCAAATCAAACTTTTATGAGTTTTACATAAGAAAACTGAAAATATATTAGAATGTTCGGTCTAAGTTGGGGCTCTGTTATGGTCGTAGCGTACTGCAGGCAGCAGTATGCTACCCGACGGCTAGCAGCAGCACACATCGTGGGTCACACGGCGAATGCCCTGTTGACGAGAGTCGACCAGACGTTTCAAGTCTGACTGGGACAAGTGCCCGACAGGATAACGGGTTGGAAAAGAAGAAGAACAGGGTAGACATCTGCCTTGTGCTTTTATCGTGAAAATACGGAGTAAACGGACAGTGGGTAAAATCGTGGATTTTCTTTTGGAATCGTTCTCGTAATCTGAGATATTCAGGTGAATTTCAATAATGTTCTAACATCTAAATAATTTACCTTAACAATTTGATATATTCAGCAATTCGGAAGAAAACCTGATAAAGAGAAGAAGGCGAAGAATCTAAGCAGATGTAACACGTTTTTTTTTGGCGTGATAATTGTGAAAAAGTTGCGAAAATATTCGTGTGAACGGCTAGTTCCAGAGGTTTGATAAAAGAAACGACCATACAATAAAGGGCTGATAAAGTTGCTCCCCCTGAGTTATAACGATTTTATTTTATAGAAGCGGAAGCAATTTGTAGGCACGAAATAATCCATCCGGCATGATCTCATACAAGAGCTAATTGGAAGATTTATCTGAAAGCAGCGTACGTATATACATATTGTTGACAATGGTTTTCTGGTTAATCCAACTTTAATTGGGATTTGCGAGCTCGAGTCCGTACTGGAGAATAAGGAGACGGTGTTGTTGAAGTCTGATGTTTGTTGGAGGATAGACGACAGTATTATATTGATTTGATCTATCTGGACTCCGCTTCAATTCACTGAGTGGAATCACAAGTGTGGAGTTTTGCTTTTACCGGGAGGTCCTCGAATTCAGAACTGTGAGCTTTCATTCTTATGACCAATTTAGTTCCGAAATCCATTCAGATGACTGACTTAGATGAATGAACAGCAGTACCACCATCGATTGTATAGAATAATTTATCCCAGGTATTAGTTAAGCTCCAGTACTAGTCTAGTATATTGCCAGATAATACCTTTTTATAGATCATTATTTGAGAACGAAATCCAATTTATTATAGAGATTGGTATTTTTAATCTTTTGAACATTGATGCAGCGGGACATCCACGGAGGCGCCTCGGCGATGGACCGCAAACAATACCACCGTAAGTGTTACTTTTAACATTTCTATATGAGTATATTCTTTTTTATATATTTATATTTATACATACACACAAAGTTTAGTTTTTTCACTGCTTTGACTAAAGATGTTGGTTTACGCAGTTTTATTCTTCCGTAAATCTTGAATTTCGAGGCTTCCGCGCTTTCTTGTCTGATAATATCGTTCTCAAATATTGGTGTATCCTTAAAAATAATTAATTGCCTAGCGTTTTCATGTACTATTTTGGTCTATTTGGTTTATGTAGGTATATTTTTCTATAAATATAATGAATTTTGTAGTGTTATTATTTGCTAGTTTGGTGTAAAGACATTGCATTTATATAGTTATATTCATCCTTTCACATAATGAATTTCGTAGCGTTATTTCCTAGTTTAGTCTAAGGACATTGCATGTATATAATTATAATCATCCTTCCACATAATGAGGTTCGTAGCATCTGCTAGTTTTGGCTAATGGCATCGCCTTTGTATAGTTATAGTCATATACAGGAAGTACTTATCCTTTACTGTTCATATCTATAGATATCTTTTTCATAGTTCCATTCATGCTTATGTCTAATTAATCTCGTAGCTGTACTAATTCTGCAGGAGAAAATCGTTCTCATATAAAGTGCTGCAAAGTGATGATAAGTACTCGATTGAGAGTTTAGTAACTTTTGTGTTTATGAGTTCGCTCGAAATCTTTTCTCCACATGATAACGTTATTTATTCTAATGAGTCTAACAGCTTGTAATACGAGTTTATTCAAGAAAAGAGGTAGGAGTAGTAATACTAAGAATGTCACTATGTCAACAAATTAAATACTTTTTATAACGTAACAATACTCTGAGGTTTTCACTACTTTCTCCATCACTCTCCAGGTGCACTCTCACTATGAAGGTTGAATAGGTCCGCTCCTCTACTCTATTTTCAGGTCAACAAGGGACACTGCACAAAATGACTGCTGCCCTCCGTGCCATGGGGTGGATATGGGGCAATGCAGCTGAAGGCCTATCATCTGCGCCTTCACTAAGGTAAGGGTAAGTGGTGTAATGGTCCCTTCAGGACCGGATGTGTGCTTCCTTTTTGGTATGAAGGCATGCATTTTTTTGTATATGGCTGGTGGCACAGCGCATGTTTTCGTGGAACCTCCCCACACTCTCCGCCAATAGCCGAGGCGAGCTAGTGTGCCGCCCTGCAGTCAACGCTGTCCACCGAGTGATCTGTCAGCTCATGCTGACAGTCTGGACTTCACGTCCAAAGTCCATCAATCTTCGTACTACCATAACAGCTCTCATGTAGTAGTGAGGAAATTTGTTACCTGGCTTGGGGCAACAGTCAAACAGATTCTATATGTGTGCTTGTGAATCCTTTCTCTACAATGTTCTATTGAAACTTATAGATGTATGACAACATTGATTTTATATAAGCTATAGAGCCAAAACTACTATCCATACAGGAAAATAGTCTTCTAGTAATTACAGAATGGTTCCATACCTTCCCAAAGGCTACACGTAATATATACCTTACTTAACAAAATAATAAAATAGTATTAATTTAAATTAACTTTACCATTTCACGCTTAATAACTCTCAGCCGAGTAATAGTTGCAATAGTGTAGTGTACTTGCAGCCAGAATCCGAATCTGCAGGCAAGCAGACTGATTCGATTTCATCAAACCACGGCATGCCACAGCACACCGATAATATTATTACTCAGCTGAGAATTTTTGTTTGAGAAAGCGTAGTCATTTCGTTAATATAAAGTTTTTCTAATAATTTTGTTAGGAAAGGTACACAAATTTTATTTCGGTTCAGAAGATAAGAAAGCAAGATTAAGATCATTGCAACATCATTTTTCTGTATGAGTAGGACTTTAGGGCAGAGGAGCTATTCAAATCAAACTTTTGTCAGTTTTACATAAGAACACTGCAAATATTTAAGAATGTTTAGGACTCAGTTGGGGCTCTCATGTGGTAGTGAGGGAGTCTGTTCCAAGACTTGTGAAATATTCTCGAGGGTTTTGCTTGGAAGTATTTTTCGAGCGTTTCGGTTGAGCAGAAAATTGAACCTGAGCAAAAGCTTCAACCGCGTCTGTGACAAATGATCTTATGTGGACATTTGACGACTTTAAGAACGAGCTTACTATTTCATTATGAAAAGTTTGATTTAATATTTTAGTTAATTTCTTAAGCTCATTGCACTTTTGATACCTTTTCCACATAAAATTCAGTGCTAAATTTTATAATTAAGTAATTCTACTCAATTTGTTTTAATACCCTAGATGAAGTCTATAGGGTATTCTAAGTTTGTTATTCCGGTTGTAACGCACAGAAATAATAATGGTAGATCAAAATGTGGACACCCACGCATAATAATAAAAGTTATTTTGATTTTTTCATGTGCGTCCGTCCGTCCGTCTGTCTGTCTGTCTGTCTGTCTATCTGTCTGTCTGTCTGTCTGTCTGGCTGTCTGGCTGTCTGGCTGTCTGTCTGCCTGTCTGTCTGTCTGTATGTCTGTCTGTCTGTCTATCTGTCTGTCTGTGCGCACGAGACCTCGAGAACGCGATACTTCGAGAGCTGAAATTTTGTACACGGACTTAAAAAAAAAGTAAAATTGAGTTCGAAAATGAGATAAATCGGGTATCTCCTTCATGGGATTACCATACAAAATTTTCGCTTTCCGCTATATATTTGGACACTGCCTAAGAACGCGTTGACATAGACAGCTGAAATTCAGTACATGGTGTTTTCATAGTAATAGTAAATAAAATTTCAAAAATGGAATAAATCGGGCAATCCCTTCTTGGTGTTGCCATATAAAAATTTTATTCTTTTTACGTATACTGTCAAAACGATTAGCCCTAGACATTTTTATTGTACTGAAAACTTCTTCAGAATACGAAATCATATAAAATTGGTTATAACATTTTTTTCTGTCCGACGAGCCGTTCTAGAAATATATGCGAAAAACCGCTTCAAAAATCAAACTTGCATAAATGGGTGACCATACGAAATGATCACACATTCACACATTGGGTCAATTATTTTTCGTTCAAGTGCATGACCCTCTCCCAATGTCATCATAATTTACGTTGTTGTGATTGCGCTCGGTCAGCACTCAGCACAAATCATAATTTATATAATTTATCGGTTGTGACAGTGCTTGACCGACGAAAATCACAACTTTCCTTTCTCACGATACAAAGTATTGTTTTTCAAGTGCGCAACGAGCACTTAAGAATTCTTTCTCAAAATTTTATCGAGAAGTAAACAATTTCTGTTTACTTCAGCGTTAAAATATTATCAAATTTCATCCTGTCGTCGCGATAAAGCGTCAACGATATCTCGCTGACAAGGCAAAGATGCCAGGGAAATTGAAATTCTGGAAGACACGAATCGAGGAGTTTAGCGTGAATCGTGAAGAAAGTCGGTCGGACTCCGTCTAGTTGAGCGAAGTCTCATGTAAAAATTATAAAATATCATTTAAAAGTACACAAGTACACAAAATCTCACTTAAAAAGTGCATTAGTAAAAGTGTTTCAATGAATTAAAATAATAAAGTTCTAATTTGTACGCGACCGAGTGCTTTTTATTTAATTTCTTTAACTTTAACAAAACAAATTAAGATTATTTACAGGTTATCTTATCTTAACAAAACAGAGATATTGTCCCGATCAGGATTACGCTGGACTCCGCCAGGGCGTTCTTCTCTTTAAAGAAAGCACGACGCCCCGGGTATATAACAACTGGTGGCAGCGGTCACGGATGAAATATAACTTTTGCTGTCGTATTACGATTGACCACGCAAGAAGAAAAATATAACTATTTTTCAATAAATCTGCTGTTTTGGAGCAACAGATATCAACTATTTTTCAATAAATCTGCTGTTTGGAGCAACATATATCAACTATTTTTCAATAAATCTGCTGTTTGGAGCAACAGATATGAACTATTTTTCAATAAATCTGCTGTTTTGTAGCAACAAATATCCAGGGAATCGCTATAGGATCGAGGAACAAATAGGAGGAACAAATTGGAAAACATGAAGAAGACTCAATTATTAGCTCGCCTGTAAGTAATTAAGTTCTTGTAAAATTTTTGTATACATATATATACGTAATTACTTATTCTCACTTAACTAATAGTAGAATTATTTTGAAATAAATAAAATTTGTATTTAACAACAATTACGAAAAGAGGTGAAAAGAAGAAAAAAAAATCCTGTTTAGTGAAAAGTGTAAACCTTGCTGTGTTCTTCCAAGCGCCTAGTGTGAAAAATATTTTTATTTAAAGTAAAAAGAAAAATCCTGACTTTCTTCCATATTCTCCTTTTGTTTGTTTGTGTCTTGTTTATCGCTACCAATCACTTCAAAAAAAAAAAAACCCCATCACATTGTGATACACATGGTGTTTAAACGCGAATTTATGTATATATGTGATGTGCAATTTATGTATGTAGGTACATGGTTGAAAAACAAACACACACGTTGTTTAGACTTGAATTGGGAGACTTTTAAGTTTGTGCGTAATTTCATTTCGAAAAGTTTGACTTTGAAATTTCTTTTTCCGAAGCCTGGAAACTATTAGGCCGAAAGAGTTTAAATTGATATTTCTACGTAGTTTGAAATAAAGGCTTTGAACTTCCTTTCATTAAGTCTGCAAATAAATTATATTGAGAGCTCGTTAGTGTTTAGTTTGGGCCAAATTTTCTGAATTTGAAATGGTTGATTTTAAACTTTGAAAAGTTTTTGCTTTGGATGGTTTTATTGTGATGGAATTTTTCTAAAAGTGTCACACGGAAGTTTTTAATTTTGAACCTATTTTAATATTAAAGCCGTACAATTTGGTTTCAAAGTTTAGGGCGCGTTTCAAAAAAGGGGACAATTTTCGTGGTTTCAAATTTGTTTATCTTTCTTTAAAAATCTTGGAATTTTGTCTGATCTTCTTATTCACAGTTTTAGCCTTTCTCTTACTTCATGTTGAAGATTTTTTACAAAAATAATTTAAATAGCAATTCTATGGTCCAATAATTCTAACTATTTGATGCCTTTATAAGTTTTCTTTGCTTCTACAATTCTGTAATGAAATTTTGGGGTCATCTAAAACTCCGATAATAATATTTTCACATCTTCTCCAGTTTAAAATAAATTTACCATTATTATCTGGATACATAAGCCATCTGATCGATCTAGCAATAAGGGGCGTAACAGTTGCCTCGATTGGTTTTGTTTCTTTTTTCTCGTCGTTAAAACAATCACAGACAAAATACTTACCCGAAGCTGTGCTCACATCGCTCTTTTATTCGGTGAGCTTCCTTTTCATAACGCAAACATGACCGAAAGACTTATTAGCGTCGCAGACGTCTACAATTTAGTCCCGTATTTTGATGGGTCCCCGCAGGATCTAGATAAATTCATAGCCTGTGGAAACATACTCTTTTCTGAGTCTCTAAACGCAGCCGAACACAAACTTTTCCTGGACATAGTAAAAACAAAACCCAAGGGACAAGCATTTGAGTTAATACAATATAAATCATGTCCAAAATGGTCCGACCTTTCAAAAGAATTGAGAGATCAGTTCAAGGAAGAGAAATCCAGAGCAAGCGCTCTAAACGAACTGCTATCAATGAGGCAGGGCAGGGAAACCGTGAAAGATTTTGGAGAAAATTTACTCCTAGCTTTGGCCACCTTAAACTCTGCAACATACGCGAATGTAAATGAGGAAGCCGTAAGAACGTTCTTAATTAAAGAGAACGAGAGACTAGCGATCCAGACTTTCGAAGATGGTCTACGTAGTGAACAGCTGAAATTATTGGTCAAAGCAAAGGGAGAAAGTGATTTAAGAAAATCAATCGCTTATGCTAGTGAACATTCTACACGATTAGAACGGAACTCTCCGTCAGTCTCTCACAATACGAGACCCTTTGCGAAAAATACAATTTCGTGTGAACTCTGTAGACGCACAGGTCACACCAGAGAAACGTTTCCGTAACACAAATATTCCCAACTTTCCACCTCGCGAAATAAAAAGAGAGGTAAACCATTTGGTATCCGCATTCTGCAAAAAACCAAATCACCATATACAAGATTGTCGGTTGAGACAACGTATTAATAGCAGAACTTCATATGGTTCCCCTCGAGTGAATCTTTTTACTAAATACACTCAACCACGGAACCCGCCTCACAATCTACATTATGCACCTGTAAGAGAGGACTATACTAAGGATACCACCATGGTAATAAAGGGAAACGAGGACTGTCGGGTGGGGAGTATCGGCACTCCAACCCGACTAACACATACAGCTGAAGTCCAAAAACAACCATCGAAAAATTAAAAGAGAAAGTGATCACGCCAAAACAATTCTCGATATCGTTCTCTAAATTCGATTTAAATGTAACCATTTGCATACCATTTCTGCCTTCAGCTCAAAAGTATTCTACGTTCCTTATTGATACGGGAGCGGACATAAGTATATTGAAGTTAAATCCTAATGTTATTCGCAAACCTTTTAAAACTAAAAGTACTATATCTACACTTTCCGGTGAGCCAATTACTATGTTGGGCACCGTCACAGGAACGCTCAATCTTTCTACGGAAAGAAATTAATGTTGCTTAACGCACAATTTTCATCTTTTAACCGACGAAATAACACTAAAGTACGACGGTATCATAGGAAATGATTTTTTGAAGAAATATAATTGTATTATTGATTACAATAAAGGTATCTTTACTATAAACAATCCTTCGGGTGATGGACACGATATCCAAACTGCCTCAGAGGCTAATCTTAATCATCCAGATAAAATTATTCTAAACGGGGCAACCAAAGGAAAAACCATATATTGCCCTGACGATATAAAAATAATTCACGATCTTCAGAACAAGGAAATATCTCTACCTGCTAGAAGCGAAAAAGTTGTCTCACTCCCTTTCAATTGAAGTAAACCAGTTGTATTACAAAAATGCGAAATACAGCCAGGAATATATCTCGCAGAAACACTGGTTGAGCAAACAAACAACGCAGTAAACGTAATGTTATTAAACTCAAACGACTCAGAGGTAATCTTGAAAGTAAAAGAAATACCATTAAAATGGGATGGTCTCGAGGAATTTAGTGTTCTTCAATTTGACTTTAATAAAGATACAGTGAAAAAGCGACTACAAAAATTAGAAGTTTTAATCAATCTAGATCACTGCAATCCATAGGAAAAACATCTCATTACAGAAATATATAAAGAATTCAACGATCTTTTCCTCTTAGAAGGAGATTACTTGTCGCATACGGATGCAGTTAGGCATACTATTCTCACTGACCCCAAAACCACCGATTCATACACATCCATATCGCCTACCCGAATCGCAAAAGAATGAAATCCATAGACAGGTAAAAGATATGCTAAAAGACGGTATCGTTACGCCAGGCTATAGTCCGTGGAATTCCCCATTGCTCCTCGTGCCGAAAAAATCTGACAATACAGGCAATAAACGATGGAGAGTGGTTGTAGATTTCCGGAAGCTGAATGATATAACCGTGGGCGATGCATATCCATTGCCAAATATTACGGATATTTTGGATCAATTGGGCAAGTCCAAATATTTTAGTACCCTTGACCTTGCTCAGGGATTTCATCAAATTTTAGTGGATGAAAGAGACAGAGGAAAGACCGCATTCAGCACACCCTTTGGACATTTCGAGTATAACCGAATGCCATTCGGGCTGAAAAATGCACCCGCCACATTCCAACGTCTCATGAACAATGTACTTATGGGATTAGAAGGTATTAAATGCTTTGTGTATGTCGACGACATAGTCATATATGGATATGATATCCATGACCATAACTCGAAACTTGTTGACGTGTTTTGTCGTTTAAGACAACATAACATGAAACTACAACCTGAAAAGTTCGAGTTCATACAAAGAGAGCTAGTCTATCTGGGACATATAATATCCCAGGACGGTTATCCTATACCAAAGAAAACTAAAAATGTTAAGTCCTTTTTGGGGCTTGCAGGTTATTATAGGAGATTTATTTCGAACTTTGCGGAAATTGCTAAGCCTCTCACCCATCTATTAAAAAAGAGCGTAGAATTCAAATGGAACGCACACTGTGATGAATCATTTAGGGCCTTAAAAGCAAAACTTATCTCTCCTCCCGTTCTTGCTTACCCCGACTTTACTAAAGAATTTTTAATTACCACGGATGCGAGTAAATACGCAGTTGGCGCTGTCTTGTCACAGGGAAAGATAGGAATTGATAAACCAATATGTTATGCGAGTCGTAAATTAAATGATGCCGAAACCAGATACTCTACAACGGAACAAGAATTATTGGCAATCATATTTGCCGTAAAGCAGTTCAGACCGTATGTATTTGGAAAAAAATTTACCATAGTTACAGACCATAGACCCCTTCGGTGGTTAATGAATCTGAAGGATCCAGCTGCATCTCGCCTAACTAGGTGGAGATTACTATTAGAAGAGTACGACTTCGAAATTATTTACAAACCCGGCAAATATAATGCCAATGCCGATGCCTTAAGTCGCATTAAAACCGAGGAAAATGAACCTACGGTAGCAGTAATTACACGATATCAGAGCAAGAATATCCATTCAGAACGCCCTATTACGCAAACGGAAATACCCATACAGGCTTCCATAGAGAAACTCGATGTACCCAAAATTCTTGAAAATAATAGTACAATTTTTGAAAAAATAAATTCAGCATCCAACTTTATTATACTACCTCTAATAAATACTTCTATTGAGGATACGTTGAAGGAAATAATCGAAGATTTTAATCCACCCGAGATCGGGCAATTGAAGACCTACCTCAAAGAGGAAAACAAAGCAACACTAATAGTAGCTAAAGCAAAACTACCCGTGAGGACTCATTATGATAGAAATCTCCTGATAAACATTTTACAAAACTTTTATGTGCTGAATGCATTAATAAAAATTTGACCTCTATAAATTCCTCATTCCCTAACTTTGATAACACTTACTCGTTCCATGCATTTAAAACTGATATCGGAAAAATATTTACTGCTGCGATCACAATACATCTTTTTACCGATTCCAAAATTCACCCAGAAAACAGTGAACATATCACTAAACTGCTACATGAATACCATAATTCAGCTTTTGGTGGCCATCAAGGAATTTCGCGAACTATTAAGAGATTAAAACTAAAATATTATTGGCCCTCAATGGCTAAAGACGTTTCAAATTTTATTCGGAAATGTGAGTCATGCCAAAAGAACAAACTTTATAAAAATCCTCCTATCCCCATGCGAATCACTTCGACTAGGTCTCGTCCTTTTCAAAGAATATCTCTAGATATAGTAGGTCCACTTCCCATCAGTTACCAAGGTAACAAATACCTATTAACCTTTCAGGACGATTTAACCAAATTTTCAGAGGCACTACCACTACGAAATGCCGAAGCGGAAATCGTAACAGACCAGGGGACAAATTTCTTAAGTAATCTTTTCAAGGAAACCTGTAAAATCCTAAAAGCCAAGAAGGTAAACACTTCTCCGTATCATCCCCAAACGAAAGAAGCCATCGCACTTTGGCCGAATACCTTCGTCATTACGTTAACAAAGACCCTCTTTCCTGGGATAGTTGGATCCCTTACGCTATCCTTGTTTACAATACAACACCACATTCGAGAACTAACTGTACTCCATACCAATTGCTGTAAGGCTTTCCCCCAAATATCCCCAACACTTTCGAACATAAACCCCACTTGTCCTATAGCTACGACGATTACGCGAAAGAGTTAAAAGCTCGCCTGCAGCACGGATACGAAATAGCT
The DNA here is from genome assembly GCA_963930735.1 of Dioctria linearis. Taxonomy (NCBI): domain Eukaryota; kingdom Metazoa; phylum Arthropoda; class Insecta; order Diptera; family Asilidae; genus Dioctria; species Dioctria linearis. Next base: position 140,660,661 of record OZ005741.1, read on the forward strand.
CGACAAACCATTCTTACTAATAAGAATCGTTCCAAAGCTTACTATGATAAGGGAACCCTTCCAAAGCAGTTTAATGTAGGTGACAAGGTTCTCATAAAAAACCATACCCGCAAAAACAAATTCTCCACCTTATGGGAAGGTCCCTACGAAGTCATAAAAGTGTTATCACATGAGAATAGCGTCATAAAAATAAAGAACAAACACAACACAATTCATAACAATGATTTAAAATTACTAAATGACTAGCTTATCCCAGTCATTTAACTACATACCTTCACTTTCAGATTACAGGCTGTGGTATCACTACCCGTACTTAATATACCTTGCTTGAATGAGAATCCTATAACTTTGTTTCGATAATATTGCTAGAAGTGTGTTTTTGCTAGCCAAATTTACATCAACATACTCTCTGGTCATGGCAATTGCTTTTGCTTCTTGATCAGCGACAATTTCTAATTCATCTTCAGCTAAACGTTTTCCAACAAGTTTTTTTTTTTTTTTTGAAACATTTAACGATTTTTTTTTATATGAACTCTTTACTTTCCTCCATGGGGCATTTCAAATTGCCATCCACCTTCTCGGAAAAGTCTTAGGAATTTATTTTATTTTTTTTTCCAGATTTCTGGTCGTTGTACCCCTACTTCTAATAAGTATATCTTCCTCGCATGGAAATACTATTAACGTAACTAGAATTTACAACAATCCGGGAATATATTTTGAGGAGTTAGGTAGAGCCGAACTTTATTCCAAAGAATGGAAAGTGGTAGTTTACTATGATATTAGAAGCTTTGAATTTACTGCAAGAAAAATTGATAAATACGTTACAACAGTTAATGAATTGTGCGAATCATTGAAAAATAACCCATTCATAACTTCAGCGTGCCGAAGTACAATAACAGAAGTCAATCTCGTATTGCACGAAATTAAACAAAAATATAACCTGTTAACACATGGGGATGGAACTCGTAGCAAAAGACCACTATTCAATGCCATAGGTGTTGTAAGCAAATCTTTATTTGGAACACTAAATGAAGACGACGCTAAATATTACGACCGGCAAATCGAAAAGCTGAAATAGAACGAAGACCACTTACTGAGTTTAATAAAAAACCAGACGGTAGTTATTGAAAACACAGAAAACATATTCAATAAAACGCAAAGAGTTTTTGAAGAACAGATAATAGCACTGATTAAAACTCAAATACAAAATCTAACTGCAGAAAGCGTGTCACTTACAGTAATATCGCAAATCGAATCCCTAACTTCACTCATAATGCTAATAACTTTGCGTTACCAAAGCACGGTAGATACAATAGTAGACCTGGTTACAGACGCACGGCATGGGAAACTACACCCATCCATAGTCACGCCGGATCAGCTAAACGCTATTTTAAACACCGTTCACCAAAAACTACCAAGTAACACTAAACTTCCAGCGATCGTAAAAGACACCAACCTTCTCTCATTGTATCATATCAGCCATATTAGTACCTCAATACTCAATTCAAAAGTCATATATGAACTGAAAATACCACTCCCGTCGAATGAAAGTTACCAAATATTCAAAATTATCCCCTTGCCAACACCACATGAGAAATGTCTAATTTTCATCCAACCAAGCATCGAGTACTTAATAATAGATTACAGCAAAGAGCACTACTACGAAATAACGCACAATGAACTTTCCAGTTGTATTACAGAAAATCAAAACTATTTTCTATGTGGCATTCAGCACCCTATTGTTACCATAGGTAAAGAAACAAAAATCTGTGAGCTACACTTGCTAAAGAGAGAAGGAAAAATCCTGCCCTCTTGTGATCTGAGACAATTTAGCCACGAAATCGTATGGATACAACTTTCTCAAATTAATAAATGGATGTTCTCATCTCTTCACAAACTTACAGCTGACTACATTTGCGAAGATTCAATCGCACCATTAGTTATAGAAGGGGTTGGCATAATAGAAATTTCGGGTAATTGCTACCTCCGCACACATGACCTAACAATACAAGGCTATAATGTTAAAGAAACCCGAATAAAAAACGCATTCGTCCCTCCAATAAATATTACAGAAGTAATAAATACAAGTAAATTAACTACTCCTATTAGCGATACAAAGAACACAAGAACAATTAAGTATTCACCCGAAGCAGATCTAAAAATATTGGCGGAAAGTATTAAAATTCTCAAAGAAGAAGAAAATAAAGATCTAATTTCATTGGACCCACATACGGTCCACCATTATGCACTAGTATACGTTATCGTTTTCATCATTATACTATATGCAAGTTTTAAGGCATATAAAATTTATAAAACAAAAAATATGCTGAGCACAGCAGGGTACTACTTTGGACGAAGTGAACAACGAGCCAATAAAACTTACTCTAGATGTAAAAAAAATAAATAAAGTAGGTAAATGAATAAAATCCTCGAGCCTTAAACAATTCATTTTTGAATAATGAATGCTAGATAAAAGCACAAAAAAAAAAGTGCGTTTTCACTTCATTTTTGTAAAAGTAAGGTAAAATAAATATAAAAAAAAACTATTGTTATAACCAATAAATAAAAATAATAAATAATGATAATAATTAATTAATTAAAATAGGTAAAAAAAAAAAAAATAAAAAAAAAAAAAAAAAACTAGATAAATAAAACAAAATGTTATATCTTAAAAGATTTTTCATATATTTCCATTAAGTAATAATATCTAAATTTTCTTTTCAAAAAATAATAAATTACATTTTTCTTACTTTTTCCAATTTTTGAATTATAATACATATATTAAAAATAGTTTACAATTAGTTTAAAATTTATGATTTTTTTTTTTTAAATTTCAGCCTTTAAATAAAATATTTTTATATTTGTAAAAAAATATTGTAAACGAGAACCGACCGACTCAGATTTCGTGTTCACCGCAGCGTAAAGAAATTTTTTGTTTGCTCTCAAAAATTTGTTCTCTTCTCAGTATCACAAATTTTTTTCTCCAAGGGGGATGGAGTGTAATGATCACACATTCACACAATGGGTCAATTATTTTTCGTTCAAGTGCATGACCCTCTCCCAATGTCATCATAATTCACGTTGTTGTGATTGCGCTCGGTCAGCACTCAGCCCAAATCATAATTTATATAATTTTTCGGTTGTGACAGTGCTTGACCGACGAAAATCACAACTTTCCTTTCTCACGATACAAAGTATCGTTTTTCAAGTGCGCAACGAGCACTCAAGAATTCTTTCTCAAAATTTTATCGAGAAGTAAACAATTTCTGTTTACTTCAGCGTTAAAATATTATCAAATTTCATCCTGTCGTCGCGATAAAGCGTCAACGATATCTCGCTGACAAGGCAAAGATGCCAGCGAAATTGAAATTCTGGAAGACACGAATCGAGGAGTTTAGCGTGAATCGTGAAGAATGTCGGTCGGGCTCCGTCTAGTTGAGCGAAGTCTCATGTAAAAATTATAAAATATCATTTAAAAGTAGACAAGTACACAAAATCTCACTTAAAAAGTGCACTAGTAAAAGTGTTTCAATGAATTAAAATAATAAAGTTCTAATTTGTACGCGACCGAGTGCTTTTTATTTAATTTCTTTAACTTTAACAAAACAAATTAAGATTATTTACAGGTTATCTTATCTTAACAAAACAGAGACATTGTCCCGATCAGGATTACGCTGGACTCCGCCAGGGCGTTCTTCTCTTTAAAGAAAGCACGACGTCCCGGGTATATAACACGGGCATTCATCCAGGGTATCATAAGAATTGGTCTTAGACCAATTCCAGCTTTTTTACTTGTTGTATTTGGCAAAGCTATCCTTAGTTTTTAGTACATTGTTTTATAAAATAATTGCTTATTATAAACCGATGATTGTATGAGCGAAACTGTAGTTTCTTTGATTTTTTGGATTTTTATTCGCTTCCTTTTTGTCTCTCGGCGTTTCTGGCATTCCTTTTACACTTTACAATTTTTTCTTAAAGGCTTAAACACAAAAAACGGATTCCTATGCAATATGCGCTCCATAAAACATGCCTAGAAAAAATTGTTCCTAAGACTGCAATAGTTGTCGGCCGTCGGCCTTTCTGGGCGTAGTAATTGGTCTAATTCAAAAGAGTGGTCGATGGCCGACGGCCACTTCAGATTCCTATATAATACACGATCCATAAAACGTTCATAGAGAAAAAATTATTCCTATCACTACAATAGTTGTTAGCCGTCGTAACTTATGCCTTAAATCATCCGAACCGAACACTCCATATTTTTCGAACCCAGACCCGATAATATACCTTTAGTTATTTTAAGAGTTTGCTCAAATGCTCCGTGTGCTACGCACTTTTTAGTGCGAACGTTCCATAGGTTTTATAAAAAAAGCTATGGTCTATTATGCTAGTGAATACGAGTATTTGGACGCTACGTGGTTATGAGTCCACGAACTTTTGGATGATGACTAATTGAATAAAATAAAACACCAACTTTCATAACAAGCCTATTTTATACTTTAAAAACACAAAAATGCAATTTCTCGATGTATGTAGATTATATTATATTCATTGGGGAGTGCGCAGGCGCTAGCCTCGTATTCACTGCGATCTGAAAGATCCTTTGTGAATATGCGTTCAATTTATTCCCTTTCTAAGTTTAGATTGTTGATAAAGTGCAGAACCATTCTGGGATTCAGATTACACACGTAGTTTGGTGGAGGAAAATCATGTTCGAGGTGGAGTAATCCACGCCTGGCCAATGCTTCGCAGCTACAGAGCGGATTGTCTGAAGTTTCAGGAGTATCCTTACAGTAGCGTCAGGATGAAGTCTCAGCTAAGTCCATCTCGTTTTGGTGATATCGTAAGGAGCATTGGACTGAGAAGAGCTCTGTCATAATTCTAAGCTTTATTCTCCTAAAAAGTAGGAGTTCTTTTTTTCCACCAGATGTGCCGATAAACCTATCTTACCAAAATAATTGAAGTTTTTGTTGTCACTTGATGGAACTTGTTAATAGTATTCATGTTTAAAAAAAACAATGGAAAAATAGAACACTTGTTTCCGTTCCACAAAAAAATTTTCTTTAATTTTATTGAATGATTAAAGTTATGCGCGCGTTTCGCCCTATTTAGGCATCCTCAAGCGATGGAAAGTATTGTGAGACTGACTCAGTAGCAAATTCAACAAATCAACTAGTAATCATTAATACATACATAAGAGGTGTTAGTGTTACAATGTCTCTTTTTAATACAGTATAAGTAAGAACGAAAATTTTTATTACATTGTGAAATTTGTTTTAAATAAATTACTTGACAAAGGTCTAGGCTATGCCCCACATTTAGGCGTTAATAATAAAAATTTGGTAGACTTAGCTATTCATGTAGATGCGGCTCTCCCAGAAGATGATTTAGAAGGTAAAGTAGAGTGTTCTAGGTTAATAAAAGAAAATAGTTTACCTCAACCGAGTAGACCTAATAAAAAAATAGTTTTGCGAGTTTTAAAAAAGATGATTAGTGACAATAATTTAATTGTAACGAAAGCTGATAAGGGTAATTCAATTTGCATATTAGAAAAGAAAATATACCTAGAAAAAATGGAAGATAATTTATCAAAAATGAGCCTGATAGAAATTAAAGAAGATCCAACAAAAAAACATAATAGATATGCAACTTCAGTAATTAATAAAAGTAAATTAATTTTAAATTAAACAGATAGATATCAACTTAAGGTTAGTAATCCAACAATCCCGATATTATACGGCTTACTGAAGTTACATAAAAGTGGCACTCCAGTAAGACCAGTTTCTTCTGCTTTCAATGCACCGACACAAAAACTGGGGAAAAAATTAAATGAGATACTACCACAACTAATAGAATGTAATAGTAAATACTCCATAAAAAATACAATTGACCTAGTAAAAAAAATTAATTGCATTGCGTTACCACCTAATGCTAAACTGGTCTCATTTGATGTTTGCAACCTATTCCCTCCGATCCCAGTTAATAAGATAAAATCAATTTTGTATAGTCGAATTCGTGGAAAAATTTTAAATAAAGAAAAAGTTTCTCAACTTATAGAATGTCTGAATACGTGCTTTGATCAAAATTACTTTTTCTTTAATGACAAGTTCTATATCTAAACAGAAGGCTTAGCCATGGGTGCTTCTCTGTCGCCATTTTTGGCTGACTTCTACAAGGACTTCATAGAACATAACATTTTTAATAATAACTCTGATTTGGTTAATAAGATTTTATGCTGGTATCGTTATGTTGATGATGTGTTCTGGGTGTGGACGGGCTCAGCGACAACTTAATGTTTTCTTAAACAGTATTTTAAATAAATTAGATGATAACATAAAATTTACACTTGAATATAGAGGTACAAAATTAAGCTTCCTAGATATCACGATTTCAATAAAAAATAAAAAATTTGTCTATGAAATATATCGCAAACCAACTTTTACGGATACTGTAATTCCTTGTTCTTCTAATCATCCTCATAACATAAAGAGTTCTGCCTTTCATTCTATGATTTATCGATGGATTAATATTCCTCTAAGTAGATAAGCTATGCGGGTTCTGGCCCAATTTTTTAGCCTCCAGGATTTCGCCACAGATGGCGCCACCGTGGCTAGGTGGTTTGAGCCCGTGCTAAATGTACGGTTGTGTCTTCGTTGTATTGGTTTGTGTCTCGGATACATCAATGCGCCTTGGATGCACCATGTGTTGCGCCTAAATGTAGGCTTTTGGTTTCATTGAGTCTCGACTGTGCCCTAGCGGGATTAATCGGTACTACCGAGATGTATCATTTGATCTTGACTGCACCCTAGCGGCATTAGCAGGTACTACCAACATGTTCCCGTACTACGGTTTTCTTAAATAGATATGTGTTCCGCCTAAATGTAGGCTTTTGGTTTCATTGAGTCTCGACTGCGCCCTAGCGGGATTAATCGGTACTATCGGGATGTGTCATTTGGTCTTCACTGCGCCCTAGCGGCATTAGCAGGTACTACCAGCATTCTCCCGTACTACGGTTTTCTTAAATAGGTATGTGGTGCGCCTAAATGTAGGCTTTTGGTTTTGAACTAATATTAGTAATAATTAAAGTTAACGCTAGGAAATTTTTGTTCATGCCAATGGATTCTAGATGGTTGGGGTGGGAGTATTAGGGGGGATGAAATTTTCATCAGAAATCCTCTACGGGCTCTGGTTTTCGAGATATTAGCGATTTTACCTTTTCTTTTATAGTTAATATTATTAATAATTCAAGCTACCTAGGATAGTTTTGTGCATGCCAATAGATTCTAGAAGGTGTTAGAAGGGCGAGGGTTAGAGGGGGAACGAAATAATAAATAGAGGGAGGGGGGGGGGGGGTGGTAATGAAATTTTCATCAGAAATCCTCTACGGGCTCTGGTTTTCGAGATATTAGCGTATTAATATTTCAAGTTATTTTTGCTCATGGAAATGGTTTCTTGGTGGTGTGGGGTGGGAGGGGGAACGAAATTTTCATCAGAAATCCTCTACGGGCTTTGGTTTTCGAGATATTAGCGACATCTGTTTGGGCGCAAACGCCATTTCTTGAGTAAGGTACCCTAGCGGCCTTAGCCGGAACTACCAGCATGCATTAGCGGGAGAGTTCTAGATATTGGCATGACGTCATCATGGTTTTGCTGTTTTCAAATCCTGCACGTTTTCTTAGCAGGGAAGTTGTAGATATCAGCAAATTATTATTATTATTGGGTCTTGGGGGTGCGTGCAGAGAAAATTCACAGTTGCTCTTTCGAGTGCAAACACCATTTCTTGGGCAAGGTCCCCTGGTGGCATTAGTCGGTACTACATCATCTTGGGCTTGGGGATAGGTACTGGAGGTTGGCTGAGAGCTTTAGTGGCAATATCTGATACTATGACTAGGATTGTCTGTGGTGTGTTGGATTCGGCTACGTTACCTATACCAAGGCTTGGGTAGAATGTATACGGCTTAAGTAATGATGTGAAATACCCTAAGCGAATTTATATCGGGGGCAGTATACTTGTCAGCTTGAGTTTGGTTTCAGTTGTATACTTTAGTATGTTGGGCTGGGCTACTTGGTGGCTGAGGAAACGTTACCTAAGGCGCGGGTGGATGTGTGTAGCTGTGCATTTATTTGGATATGAGTCCTTATGAAAATAAGCGACATATTATGAGCGGAACGGCGGATACTTAACCTTGCGGCATTACTCCATTTCATCAGATCAACAAGTGGCAACCCCAGAAAGAATCTAAATCTAGTGTAAATAAAATATGTATTATAGTTTTAGTTTCATTTATTAAAGTAATTTGCATTATAGCTACATGTATAAAGTATTATAAATATATATTTATTTTAAATTGTATTATAGGTGTTTTTTCAAGAAATTATAAAACATCTTTGTTATTAATCCAAGAATTGTGTTTTGATGAAAATCCGAGCCATTTAACGTAAGCTTTATCTCCACTCTTCTTTAAGATTTTCTCTACGAGATATAGGTCTGGGTGTTTAACTATCAGCAGCTCCAATTCATAAAAGCCTGCATCCAGTAGATTAATGCCCGGATCTCCTCTCGCCAATCTTTGTTGTAACTTTGTTCCTGGTCCACCGTACTGGTTCCCCGGTAGATGTAATTCTACAGGTAATTTGTTGATGATTGAATTTAATAGTCCTCTGCCCCCTTTCAAAGATTTTCTGGAGCGTTTCGATTTGTGATCCGACATCTTATAAGGTTCCGAAGATACTGTTGAAATGTAATATAAACAGGTATACTTATAGCAATCCCGTTAGTCTTCAATATGCGGTTCATTAAACAACAACAAGCTTAAGATTCGAGATGAAAAATGAGCGAACTTCAGAAACAAAATCAAAATCCTATGCTATTTATCTATGCTGGAGAGCGCTAAAAGTGGTTTCGTACCCCCAAAGTGGTCTCGTATCCCCAAGATTCGAGATGAAAAATAAGCGAACTTCAGAAACAAAATCAAAATCCTATGTTATTTCCCTATGCTGGAGTAGTACCGGGTAATGCCACCAGGGGACCATGCTCAAGAAATGGTGTTTGTACTCGAAAGAGGAACTGTGACTTTTCAATGCATGCACCCCCAAGACCTAATAATAATAATTTGCTAAGAAAACATCAAGCCAAGGTGATATCATGTTGTGAAATTCGAATGATGTTAATATCTACAACTTCCCCGCTAAGAAAACTTATTTAGGCACACCACTTGAAAACAGCAAAACCAAGATGACGTCATTCTGATATCTACAACCTCCCCGCTAATAAAAGAAAATAGCAAATCCAAGGCATGGTGGTAGTACCTACTAATGCCGCTAGGGAACCTTACTTTCCCTCGAGGTGAACAACATATGAAGTACCGGCTAATGCCGCTAGGGAACCTTACTCAATAAATGGTGTTTGCACTCGAAAGAGCTACTGTGACTTTTCAAACACCTCTGATAACAGCTTAACAGCTTTTAAAACAGCTCTGATAACAGCTTAACAGCTTTTAAACAGCTCTGATGACAGCTTAACAGCTTTTCAAACAGTTCTGATAACAGATTAACAGCTTTTAAAACAGCTCTGATAACAGCTTAACAGCTTTTCAAACAGGTCTGATAACAGCTTCACAGCTTTTCAAACAGCTCTGATAACAGCTTAACAGCTTTTAAACAGCTCTGATAACAGCTTAACAGCTTTTCAAACAGCTCTGATAACAGCTCTTAAACAGCTCTGGTAACAGCTTAACAGCTTTTCAAACAGCTCTGATAACAGCTTAACAGCTTTTCAAACAGCCCTGATAACAGCTTAACAGCTTTTAAAACAGCTCTGATAATAGCTTAACAGCTTTCAAACAGCTCTGATAACAGCTTAACAGCTTTTAAAACAGCTCTGATAACAGCTTAACAGCTTTTCAAACAGGTCTGATAACAGCTTAATAGCATTTCAAACAGCTCTGATAACAGCTTAACAGCTTTTAAAACAGCTCTGATAATTGCTTAACAGCTTTTAAACAGCTCTGATAACAGCTTAACAGCTTTACAAACAGCTCTGATAACAGCTTAACAGCTTTTAAAACAGCTCTGATAACAGCTTAACAGCTTTTAAACAGCTGTGATAACAGATTAACAGATTTAAAACAGCTCTGATAACAGATTTAATTTTTTGCTAGTAAAGTACATTTAAAAACATTGAGGTGAATTAATTTAATAGAAATATTTGCAAGGTTTTATAGATGGCCTTTTCCAGCTTTTTTCGCCACGAATTAGTAAACAATTTTTCATAAAACCTAAACCTTTTCACCAAGGCATGCTAGTTGTTACGGCTAATGCCGCTAGGTAATCTTACTCGAGAAATATCGAAATCCTATGCTATTTCCCTATGCTGGTGAGTGCTGTAAGTGATATCGTATCCCCGAACCCGAGATGAACAACATAGGTAGTACCAGCAAATGCCACCAGGGGACCTTGCTCAAGAAATGGTGTTTGGACTCGAAAAAGCAACTGTGACTTTTCAATACACGCACCCGCAGGACCCAATAATAATAATAATTTGCTAAGAAAACATAAAGCCAAGGTGATATCATATTGTGAAATTCGAATAATGCTGATATCTACAGCAGCACTTGAAAACAGCAAAACCAAGATGACGTCATGCTTATATCTAGCACTTCTCCGCTAATAAAAGAAAACAGCAAAACCAAGGCATGCTATTAGTTCCGGCTAATGCCGCTAGGTAACCTTACTCGAGAAATATCGAAATCCTTTGCTGGTGAGTGCTGTAAGTTATATCTTATCCCCGAACCCGAGATGAACAACATAGGTAGTACCAGCAAATGCCACCAGGGAACCTTGCTCAAGAAATGGTGTTTGGACTCGAAAAAGCAACTGATACTTTTCAATAAAAACCAAGATGACGCCATGCTGATATCTAGGACTTCCCCGCTAATAAAAGAAAACAGCAAAACCAAGGCATTCTATTAGTTCCGGCTAATGCGGCTAGGTAAACCTACTCAAGAAATATCGAAATTCTATGCTATTTTCCTATGCTGCAGAGTGCTGTAAGTGATCTCGTATCCCCAAGCCCGAGATGAACAAAAATTGGTAGTACCAGCAAATGCCACCAGGGGACCATTCGAGATGAAAAATAAGCGAACTTCAGAAACAAAATCAAAATCCTATGCTATTTCCCTATGCTGGAGAGCGCTAAAAGTGGTCTCGTATCCCCAAAATGGTCTCGTATCCCCAAGATTCGAGATGAAAAATAAGCGAACTTCAGAAACAAAATCAAAATCCTATGCAATTTCCCTATGCTGGAGAGCGCTAAAAGTGGTCACGTATCCCCAAAGTGGTCTCGTATCCCCAAGATTCGAGATGAAAAATACGCGAACTTCAGAAACAAAATCAAAATCCTATGCTATTTATCTATGCTGGAGAGCGCTAAAAGTGTTTTCGTACCCCCAAAGTGGTCTCGTATCCCCAAGATTCGAGATGAAAAATGAGCGAACTTCAGAAACAAAATCAAAATCCTATGTTATTTCCCTATGCTGGAGTAGTACCGGCTAATGCCACCAGGGGACCATGCTCAAGAAATGGTGTTTGTACTCGAAAGAGCAACTGTGACTTTTCAATGCATGCACCCCCAAGACCTAATAATAATAATTTGCTAAGAAAACATCAAGCCAAGGTGATATCATGTTGTGAAATTCGAATGATGTTAATATCTACAACTTCCCCGCTAAGAAAACTTATTTAGGCACACCACTTGAAAATAGCAAAACCAAGATGACGTCATTCCGATATCTACAACCTCCCCGCTAATAAAAGGAAATAGCAAATCCAAGGCATGGTGGTAGTACCTGCTAATGCCGCTAGGGAACCTTACTTTCCCTCGAGGTGAACAACATATGAAGTACAGGCTAATGCCGCTAGGGAGCCTTACTCAAGAAATGGTGTTTGCACTCGAAAGAGCAAGTGTGACTTTTCAATACACGCACCCCCTAAACCCAATAATATTAATTTGCTGAGAAAACATCAAGCAAAGGTGATGTCGTGTTGTGAAATTCGAATGATGCTGATATCTACAACTTCCCTGCTAAGAAAACGTGCAGCATTTGAAAACAGCAAAACCATGATGACGTCATGCTGATATCTAGAACTCTCCCGCTAGTAAAAGAAGAAAACAGCAAAACCATGGCATGCTGGTAGTTCCGGCTAAGGCCGCTAGGGAACCTGACTAAAGAAATGGCGTTTGCGCTCGAACAAATGTCGCTAATATTTCGAAAACCAGAGGATTTCTGATGAAAATTTCATTCCGCCTCCCACGCCACACCGCCAAGTATCCATTTCCATGAGCAAAAATAGCTTGAAATATTAATACGCTAATATCTCGAAAACCAGAGCCCGTAGAGGATTTCTGATGAAAATTTCATTACCCCCCCCTCCCTATCTTATCCCCCCTCTAGAATCCATTGGTATGAACCTTATTATCCCCCCTACCCACCCTTTCCACAGACCACCACTCTAGAATCCATTGGCATGAACAAAAATTTCCTACTATTAACTTTAATTATTAGTTCAAAACCAAAAGCCTACATTTAGGTGCTCAAGAAAAATCAATTATTACTAATATTAATTCAAAACCAGGCGCAACACATGAAAACAACAAAAGCCTACATTTAGGCGCACCACACATCCAAAAAAGTGAAGCAAAAAATTTCCCAAAACCGTAGCATGCTGCCACGTGTGGGCAAAAGTGAAGCAAAAAACTTTCCAAAACCGTAGCATGCTGCGACGTGTTGGTCCAAAAGTGAAGCAAAAAACTTCCAAAAGAATCGTACCACACATCCAAAGCCGTAGTACCGGAGCATGCTGGTAGTATCGGCTCACTGACATCTTCTAGAATCTGTTCATGGTGATGTCATGTTGTGAAATTCGAATGATGCTGAACAAAGCCTACATTTAGACGCAGCACCCCCATGAGCAAAAAAAAACTTGAATTATTACTAATATTAACTATATCTAAAAAGGTAAAATCGCTAATATCTCGAAAACCAAAGCCCGTAGAGGATTTCTGATGAAAATTTCGTTCCCCCTCTAACCCTCGCCCCTCTAACACTTTCTAGAATCTATTGGCATGAACAAAACTATCCTAGGTAGCTTGAATTATTAATAATATTAACTATAAAAGAAAAGGTAAAATCGCTAATATCTCGAAAACCAGAGCCCGTAGAGGATTTCTGATGAAAATTTCACCCCCCCCCTAATACTCCCACCCTAACCATCTAGAATCCATTGGCATGAACAAAAATTTCCTAGCGTTAACTTTAATTATTACTAATATTAGTTCAAAACCAAAAGCCTACATTTAGGCGCACCACATATCTATTTAAGGAAACCGTAGTACGGGAGCATGCTGATAGTAAATGACACATCCCGATAGTACCGATTAATCCCGCTAGGGCGCAGTCGAGACTCAATGAAACCAAAAGCCTACATTTCGGTGGAACACATGGTGCATCCAAGGGTCAATGGTGTATCCAAGACACAAACCAATACAACCAAGACACAACCCTACATTTAGCACGGGACCAAACCACCTAGCGACGGTGGCGCCATCTGTGGCGAAATCCTGGAGGCTAAAAATTGGGCCAGAACCCGCATAGCTTATCTACTCCTCTAAGTAGGTTCAACTTCAACAAAGAACTTAATATAATTTTTAAAATCGCAACCGGTAATGGTTATTCAAAAAGTTTCATCCATAAGTTATTAAAACAAAAATCTAGATCTTCTGTTCTTAGATTAGCATTCCCTACGACCCGAAACAGAGGTAATAAAATTTGAAGAAAGATCCCTTATGTTGGTGGAGTTTCAGACAAAATGCACAAAAAATTATCATTTCGCAATGTTCAGCCGGCTTATTTCACTAATAGAACACTGGGTAAATTATTAATAAATAATAAAATAAAGCCTATAGTTTAGGATATTGAAAGAAGTGGGGTGTATAGTATAAGGTGTATCGATTGCGATGCGTTTTACATAGGAAAAACTAAGAGGTCACTAAAAACCAGATTTTTAGAACACGTTTCTGCAGCCAGAAACAATAGAACAACGTCTGGTTTTTGTAAGCATTTAATTGACCTAGGTCACGCTACATCAATTGATAACGTAAAATTATTACGTAATTTATATGGAGGCAAAATTCTAGGCAAATATGAAATCCTACAAATTAAAAAAGAGAAGGATAAAGGCTCATTTTTGGTGTCCTTTAATTAAAACAAATTTCACGCCTCGGTAGATCAGTTGGTAAGCGCACTGACTATCAACCCAGGAGTCGTGGGTTCGATTCCCACCTCGTCTTGGTCCTCTGCTTAATCTACTAATTTTCCCTTCTAAAAATTTTTCCTTCCTTTCGCTATAAATGACATGTGTTCAGCGATGAATGAATCTAAAAAGAAAGAAAAAACAATTAAAACAAGTCACACCAACCTAAAGTACTTAACTTAAGTACCAGCCAGGGAAATCGACTGGCATACTTTCCTCCCACGTAGAATTGGTACCTACGTACCTACATCCATGGAGAATTAGCTGAAATGAAAAGAAAATATGAATTAATTAATGCAATAAACCACGAATTATTTAGAGAATAAGAAATATTAATTGAATTTACAAAAAAAAGTACAAAAATTTCCAATTATTCCCCATACATATGACATGTAAACAGATGTATGTAAACACAACAACAACACTGTGGGAAATGGAATTTATGTAATAATTAGATAAATTTCAATTTCTATCACTCGAAATTTATACTAATCATTAAAAAGGAGTCATAGAACACAATAGCTTTAACAAAACACTTCCCCGCGAACTATTTCAAGGAAAATTACGCGCAAATTTTCACCTTTGACAGTTGTCGCAAGGGAAAGTAACTTGCTTAAATATCGAATTTTAACAAGATTTTAAAGTGTAATAACTCAATAGAACCGAAGTTCATGAGTTATTAAATAGATTTTTTACATAAAATTAACTTCCCGCGAAGTTTTTCCGCGGAAAAACAATGAATGAAAATCTCACCTGAAGACAGGTTAAGATTGCTAATTATAAAATAATGGAACTTTCTTACAAAATAAACACACACAAACACTAATTATTGAGCACAATACAATTAGCACAACTTACCTTGGTCTTAAGTAGCACTACACACAGGAAAAACACCACTGAAAACTCGCGACCGCGGGACCGCGAAATGAAAACTATAAACATCGCGGAACTGTCCAATTTCATGTATTGCCAACATATGGCACATGAATTTAGGGTATTTTTTAATGAGGAATCCGATGGAGGTATTTAAAAAGTCCTAAAGTATCTCAGTAAAAAGATATTTGCTAATTTAAGATTTCTCATATAACTAATGAGAAGAAAAGAGATAGCAAGTGGAAGTGAGATGAAGCAAAATACGTTCCACATCAAATTTTCTCAACATGGATGACAAGAATTTAATTGCGCCATGTTATAGCACAAGTTGGATATTTAATTTTCATTCAGTTAAATTAAATTATGATGGAGATCTTTTTGTGAGGAAATATAAATGACTAAATTCCGCATCGAATTAAATTAATTTATGTTGATGAAAACCAAGGCATTCTTAGTAATTAGCATTATGGTTGCGGGTTCCACAAAAATGGCGGTTCAAACCCTATATAAAGCCGAGCATTTGCATGGATCGCTCTCTTATATTTTTCCAAGTCAAGCAGTTTAGATCGTGGTATAGTGTTCAAGTTTAGTTTTTTTTTTGAGTTTATTCACTTGTGCAAATCGTGAAATTAGCTTATAACCTACTTATGGTAAGCATAAGCTCTCATGCGATATTTGGTGAAGGGAAGCAATCATAGTGACAATTGTGTTAAATTTATTGTGCGTTAACAACAACATTTGTTAAGAAGATTAATTAAACATTTTCCTTCCTTTTTTAATTTTTTAATTAAAATTAGATTTCTGTGATAACAGTTTTTTATTAATAACGTAATTACCTTGTACAGAACAATCCAAGACCGTTATTCCTATACTTCTCATTCAGAGTCAAGCTGGAATATACCTGCGAATTGTTCTCTTGTTTGCATAAATTGTAGTTGCATAAATATTTTATTAGAAATAAATTAAATTTATCTTGTTTAAAACATATTTCAAGACAGTATTCCTACACTTCTCAGTTGAGTCAAGTTGGAATGTATATGCGAAATTGTTTTTTGCTTATGTTGAACTTTATAAACTTTATAAACCTAAATTTAGTAATATATTATTGAAATATCATAGACTAATCATAGATAAGTGTCTCGCTTTAATTTAGAGTGCTTAAGTTAACTTCAAATGAATTACAAATTAAATCGAATGTATCTCTAATTATATGCGTTCTGATTTTAATATACCGCTACACTAACATAATCCACCAATTTAGCATCACCCCATGTGGCTTGTGAACGGTTCTACAGCAACTGTTCCGTTACACACGTGCCGAAATTGCAGTATTAATAAATAATACGGGAATTTTACATCAGCCTATTATACGGGCATATGGTGTGACCTTTCCCCATATCGTTTTTATAGTTTCAGGAACTAATTATTGCAATTTAAATTGTTTGGTGTTCCTACAGGAACCAAGCTACTTGCATAAACAATTTGGTGGTTCCATCCAGGAACCAAGATACCCTTGCAGAAACAACATGACATGTATCTACATATCTCTATAATTTCTTTAAGTTGGTTTGCTAATGTATAAATGCTATATAATTACTTTCGTAAGGTGCCCACCGTATGTACGTTTAAGCCCAATGCTTGGGGTTACCATTAAATTTCCTAGTTTTAGTTTAATAAAAATTATGGTTCTTACTTATACTGTATTAAAAAGAGACATTGTAACACCTCTTTTGTATCTATTAATGATTACTGGTTGATTTGTTGAATTTGCTACTGAGTCAGTCTCACAATATTTTCCATCGCTTGAGGATGCCTAAATAGGGCGAAACGCGTCGCATAACTTTAATCATTCAATAAAATTAAAGAAAATATTTTTGTGGAACGGAAACAAGTGTTTTATTTTTCAATTGTTTTTTTAAACATGAAAACATTTTTTGCCTGTGGAAGTCCTTGTAGGCTTTCTCAATTCAGGTACATACATATGTATGTAAATGCCTTGCTTTATTCGTTTAACATGAAGCGGGGCACAGTAATTCAATATCGGTAATTAACGAAATACATAAACAAATAAACAAGCAAAAAAAACATAATTCTTCAAATAAAAAGAACAAACAAAAAAACCAAATTCACTTATTTGTTCCATTTTCCTTGAAATGCGTGACGCCGCTCAGCATCCTTTTTTCAACTCCCAATACCACTGTTTTTTATACTCGACTTTAAAATGTTTCTTCTTGATGTCTTCTTTTCTTTAGTTCTTTTTTTCTCCTTTCTTTTTATACCCTAGATGAAATTTATAGGGTATACTAGCTTTGTCATTCCGTTTGTAATGCGTAGAAATAATGATGGTATTGGACACCCACGCATAATATTAAAAGTTATTTTGCATGTCCGTCTATCTGTCTGTCTGCCTGTGCGCAAAAAGTAAAATTAAGTTCGAAAATGAGGCAAAGCGGGCAACTCCTTCGTGGGGTTGCCATACAAAAATTTCATTTTCCACTATATATTTGGACACTGCCTGAGAACGCGTCGAGATAGAGAGCTGAAATTTGATACATGACATTATTGTCGTGACGCAATATTCAATTGGTGAAATTGTGACAACATGACTCGAGCTAGCAGCAGATGTACAGGTAACTAAACGATTTGCAATAACTAAGCATTTCACTTCGCACAGTCAAATGCCTGGCGATTGCGAATTGTTTATTTGAAAACTGTCGCATCCACTGCTGTTTGTAACTGGGCATTGAGTCATGGTTAAGTAATTCACTTCACATAGTGAAATATTCAGCTGGGCTCACTGTTTGTTTACATGCAGTATTAAGGGCTCCAGCTGTCGGCAGCGATTGACGTAATACTTTGTAAATATGATTGCGCTGGTCACTGGATCAAAATCGCTTCCGCCTGGTTTTTTGCTGACACGAAACGCTTCTTCTTCTTCCTTTTTCTTCTTTATTTTTCAGCCTACTGCGTGGCGTATACAGGTTCGATTCGCTTCGAATGAATCTGTTAAAAAATTGTTTACATTTTTTTAATAAATGAAAAAATAGTTTTTTCTATTTTTCTCAAACTTTTCATTTCTTTCTCCTTTTTTTCATTTTTTCATTTGTTTTTCAAATCACCCAATTTCGCTATTTGCGACCTGTTGATGAGTCAAACCAAGACTTGAAACTTGTCACCAAAAATTAATGAGCTGTGTGATGAAATAACAAATTAGAACATTTTTTAGCTTTTGCTATATACCGGAGAATCCCAAAAAATCCTTTCTTGAACAAAATTAAGTTTAACCCGGTAAAAAGTCCAAAAGAGTAATCTTTTTATTTATCTTTTTATACAGTAAATCACTATCTTTTTAATGAAAATGTTTCGCGAGGCGGGTGAAAAAACGACACCCAGAGGTTTGGGCCTGATGCCCCAGGCACCCGTGAAAACTTTTAAAAGCTTTTTTATTATTCTTAATTCTTTCTCCCGAACGTTGAAAAAACGTACGTGAGGGAATGCAAAAAAGTTTAGATGCACCGCAAATGCAGCAATGAAAACCTGAAATCCGATATGCAGTTGTGTGCCCGTCTAGAAATATTAATTTTAATAGGGCGAGAATAATTCGTAATAATTATATGTGTGTATGTACATACAACTAGATTAGAAGAATCAAGTACTGTACGTATGTACAGTGTACATACCGGAAAGAAAAAGAAGAAGAAATCACTGTCTGTAGGTAAGTATGCATATCGTGAGAATGCTGTGTGTGCCTGATAATAAAATGCAATTTATGGTTAATTGCATTTTATTACAATATGGTTGAACGAATTTTGAATGAAGTTATGATTGGATTAGAATATTTATAATTTTCAGGGTCAACTTGAGATGCATCAATATATTGTATAGGACAATATATTGATGTATTGACCTTATGGTTGTGATTCGGGGCATTGGGCACCTGAGTCACAACATCCCTCCCCCCTGGGAAAAAGAAAGTTATACCTTTCGCGAAAAAAATTTTCTTTCTAAGAAAATTAGAAAAAAATTAATATACAAAAACCTAAATTAGTGTACCTATTTCCATACATTAAAAGGGGACATAGCTATAAAAGAAATTAATTATCCTTATTTACGAAAGTTATTTGGGTATTTATCCCTTTTTCTATTGGAAAAGACAAATGGCATTGTTACTTTCCTTTTTGTTTTCTTATATCACTTATAATAGGAAGAGTTATTTTAGGAACTTTAGAAAGACTGTTATTGTCATATTATGTACATAATTACTATGTGCATTTATAATTAATAACGAGGCTGAAATGGTGTAAATAATACTAATCACTAAGTATTTTTGATAAGTTTGTTACTAACTACCTCTATTTTTTTTTTTATTTATATATAATTACTAGGGGGAGCCCGTCGGCGTTGCCAGGCAATAATATAGATACCTAGATGGGTGGGGGCGGGCGTGGGGTTGGGTTTGTTAAAAATAATTAATATCTAAGCTATTATCTGACTCGATTGCGCGATTCCGTATCTAGAGTTTCACCTTGTGTGGGGGGGGGGGGGGGGGGTGGTTGAGTGTGCATGCATACATTCATTTGTGTGGGAGAGTGTAGCTCTCTGCGTCGACGCGTACTCATGCAGTGCTTAAATATACAATGTGTATTTTCGAAACTTGATCAAACAAAATGTGCGGATACTGGACACCTAGCCAAACAAAAAATTGTATGGCATGGTGGTCCACATCAACCGTTCGGGAGTTACAGGGTAATTAGGAAAAAAAGCTAGTTTTTCACAAAACAACCTGTTACCTGCCAAATACAAAAAAATGTCGTGCCTAACAAAATCCGTCACACACATCCGGTCCAGAAGGGACCCTTACACTACTTACCACTACTTACGTGAAGGCGCAGGTAACGTGCCTTCGGCTGCTTTGCCCCCTGCACCCATTTGACACTGCGGGCAGCAAATTATTTCAGTGTCCCCGTGCTGACCTGAAAGAGAGTAGAGGAGCGGACCTTTTCAACCCCAACATCAAGAGGGCTCCAGGAGAGTGAAAGGAGTAAAGCTAAAAATTCAGCATTTTACAACGTTATAAATTCGTTTATTACATTAAATTCCATCTTGCTTTAACCTGTTACACTACTAACGACCTTACAAATATCAGGTTTCTTCCTTTTCCTTGTCACCTACAATATTTATTCTAAATGTGAATTCTCTTTGACACCAGAGAACTTGTCGCGATCTTGCTCGATATTTATCCACAAAAACTAAAGGTTAAGTACATCCGATACTACACTGACACAAAAGTATATAGCTCTAAAGTTAATCACTGGAAGTCAACTATACTATGGATTCAATGAACACTACATTTGTTCCAGGTTTAGCACGCGTACCGCTCACAATTAAGATAAAGTCAGGGACAATGCCATTAAAAATGTATTAATTGAAACCTGAACAATTCAGACAAAATTTGTTTCAATAAGAACTTTTTTATTCAAAAAAAATTTTTTTGGTCGTACAAATGAAAGTATGTGCAGGGTGAAGTCATGACGATTCGTTCTGTCTGTCTTTCCGAGTTTAGATTGAACCAATTCTAGCTCCAGCTTTTATCATTGTACCCAAACCAATTAAATTTCCCCTTTCAGCTGAACTGGTTGCGTAAAATAAAGCAATATATTGGGAAATATGTATAACGACCAAGTATGAAAAATTCGACTTATGTGACATCCGGTCCCTCGAAGGAGCTCCCTGGAGGTGGTCGTATTATTTTAATAAGCTGGAATACTTGGGAATTTCTGTATGACCAAAAGGAAATTGAACCGTCATGGATCCATATATGCGTTCATCGCTGTAGACTATGATATTCACTCCTTGACTTTTATACGAGTAAAAACTAATTACTAATTTCGTTTATCCTATATGACACTAACCTACCACAGAGAAGCCGAGGCAAAGAAGTCTTTAGAAAGAAGACGAAATAGAAAAAGAAAATCATCACACTTATTGGTGAATTTCGCGGGGTTAGTGCTGATACTTATAATACTTGTGATTGCACTGTATGACACTCCAATAACTCACAACAGGTGTGATTTTATTAACACGTTGAACGTGCAATGGCAAATTTTCAAACGTGTTAAAAATTTCGACATGAATCCTCGAAAAATTGGTTTTATTCAATTGATTTACTGAAACCCCAGGAGGGAAGTGAAATTTTGCTAAATATATTTGTCTTCTTGCTTCTTATCACTTCTTTCGATGACCTAATGCCATATAATTTGTCTTAATACGACTACGTCTGCTGCACCAACTACAACTGGTTCGTTCCTACATATTGTTACCTTTTTAGTTTTTTATTACTCAAAATTGTCTGACAAACATATAGCCTCAGGAAAGTGGACGGCAAATTTCTCTCAAAGTTGGTAGTCGCCGATAGTTGTAAGTGACTGTACCTAATAGCAAAACAGTCGAGCTCGAATTCCTGTGTGGGTGCCCCGTGCCCACTACACACCCTATGTATAATGTGCACACGCTACACGACTGTAGGTCAGTCTCTTAGTGTGTGGCTGTCAGCTTTATGTTTACTATCTGAAGTAGGCTAAGTAGGCATGCCGGTCGAGTAGTTTTCGCAGCCGATAATTTAATTTAATCAACGCGTAGTGCAGTGCGTGAGTCTGTTAAAAGACTTCAATTAAATTCTATTCCGATAAGTGCGTGATACAGGTGCAGAAGTTTGAAAAACTTAATGCCCTTGTTTGTGTTTCGTGTTAGTGTAGTGCAGCGCTAGGGCTCCTGAAAATAAATGTCTCGACTGGAACCTACAGCGAGGGATTGGGAGGTAGTGGACAACGATCAGCCAGCAATTTAGGTAAATTCAAGCCTGACAACTATGGTGAGTACCCGAAGATTTATTTTATCAACTTAAATGGTGATTGTTATTGTGCTATTAAGTAGGTTATGTTCTATTTGTTCTTATTGCGTATGCGTCGATGTGGTACGATGCGTTGGTAAGGCGCCTGTGATAATTATGTCATGCTAGTTACATGGCATGAGAGTAAATGGTAGTGAGATGATGTGAGACTTTTACGTGCCTAGATTTCTATCAGCGCTAACTCGCATAGATTTTATCGCATGCGATAAATTCGGCTGAGTTTATAAAATACCTGGCCAGCTGAGATATCTTATCTCTAATATCTTTTGCCAGTAGGAAGAAATATAGAATTTGCCTCTTATTATTTTATTTTCTTCGTTTTAAATAATAACACTGCTATAATTTACGGCAGTTTTAATGCTGTGCGTAAATTCTTATAAATAGCTCCCAATAGACAAGAGCGGAATTTTAAACACTAATGGCAATTGTGCATGCAAAAAAAAGTAAAAAAAAATGCAAATAAAAAAAAATAAAAAAACTTACAAAATTTCGATTAAGCAGCCAGTTTATTTCAGTCCTTATATTATTTCCAACAATGTTATTTCCATTCAAGAATCTTTAGTACTTCGTGAAACTTTTATTTTATTTTCTTGATACACAAGTCCAAATTAAATATCACTTTAACTACATCGACAATTTATTTCTAGATTCCATTGATAAAAAAAAATTCAACTTTTAAAATTTTAATTACAAGAATTTAATTTTTCCTTCAACTTTTTAGATGCCGTGCACATGCAAATCAGACTCGTAGAGTGGAGGTCATCGACTGTGTCGTGACCTTTTTCGATGCTCGACAAGGTCATAGAGAGGAAGTTCAATTCGCCGTGTGAAATTTTTGGTTGATGCGTTCGCATTTCAGAGATAAGTGTCTTTGCTTTTAATGCTGTTTCCCATTTGTAACTTTTCCTTTTTTCAGGTTTTCCGTAGGAAAAATTACGCAACAATATATTATGAGACCTAAAGTTAACATTTTGGATTCAATACTCACTCAGCTGGATGAGTTTCAGAAAAAAGATAGTGGCTGGACATTGGACTCCATTATACATTTACCAGTACATATCAACAAATTTGAACAGCACCGAGGATCTTCGTATATACCTCTACCGAAAGAGATTGCTTTAAAGCAAGCTTGCATCAATAGCTGTGTTCCATTGGGCTGTGTAAAGTACTCCCAAGTACTTCTACCTACTCGCAACTACTCAAGCTCTTGTCCGCGAGTAGATGTGCTGAGTAGTTTCGCAAGAATTTTCCGCTAGGTGGATTTGGATGCTAAGTGGTTATTGAAATGTCAGACAGATGAAATTTGAGAGAAAATGTTTATAAAGAAACAACTAACTCATCGAGAACAGAAGAATTAATCAAATTTATATATTATGGTTATGAAAATAAATACGGTAATAACTTTTAATATAATAAATATCGAACAGAGACGAATTTTTATCCTTAAATTTCCTAGGTAGTAGGTACTGCTCGAGGAAAGTAGCTCGAATATAGGTCCAGTTTTTCATAATTTTATTTTCAGTTGCCTTTAATGAAATTAATTTGAGTAATATAGTTAATAATCGTAACTATTTTCATAAGAAACTTGATATAACAGAAACATAACAGAAATGTTTGAAATTGGAGGGTTTATTTTACTCTTGACAACAGAAACTTGCGTTCCATTCGGAAAGTGCTCGCGAGTACTTTACACAGCCCAATGGATCACAGCTAATGTAAAACATAGTGATGAAGCATGCTTCGCATGAACAGTAACATCAGCGCTATATTCTGCAAATGTTTACTCCGATAGGACCTCATCATATCCACATTGTTCTACTCTGCTAAATTTAACTGGAATAAAATGTACTATGACGGTTAAGCAAATTAAACAATTTGAAGACAAGAACGATATATCTATAAAGATATTCATCCTAAAGAGAGAGCGTTCGTTCACCACTGTTCTGGTTAGACCAACGAAACACAATATGAAGTGACATGTGTTACCAGAGCTGTTATCAGACCTGTTTAAAAGCTGTTTACCTGTTATCAGAGCTGTTAAGCTGTTATCAGACCTGTTTAAAAAGCTGTTTAGCTGTTATTTGACCAGTTTAAAAGCTGTTAAGCTGTTATTAGAGCTGCATAAAAAGCTGTGTAGCTGTTATCAGACCTGCTTAAAAGGTGTTAAGCTGTTATCAGAGCTGTTTTAAAAGCTGTTAAGCTATTATCAGACCTGTTTAAAAGTTGTTTATCTGTTATCAAATCGGTTTTGACCCAGCTATTATTCCCATGGAAAATAGCTGCTCACGGGAGATGACCTGGAAGACCGCTTTTCTCAACCTAATGGTAAGAAAATAATGTGATCACCCCAATAGTATTAAGATAAAATTATCATATTCTTATCGGCTTCTTGTGAACTATGATATCGGGGATCAATCAAATCTCATAACAGTGTGACTGATTGAGAAATTTTATTGAAAATAAAAAACAATTCTTCATAAAATGTAAGACTTTTCAGATTAATATCAGATGTTTTTGTTGTTGCTTTCAGCTAAAGAAATTGGGAATCTTACATTAAAAAACATAAATTGCTCAATTACTCGGCTGCTGTGCGAATTTGTTTACATTATTCAACACCAAATTTGTTTATGCTTAGAATTAAATTAGAAGCATTCTACCTGAAGAGCAAAATTAGACATTTACTAATTTCCATTACTTATCTAAGTGAACATATCTACCTACAATCACCTCAATCAGCGTCGGCTGATCTATTTTTAGATATATGATCATATGGTGCAATCTTGTATATAAAAGACACCGACAGATTAATATCATCAAATCTTTAATGCACAACTTAAGTTATAGTTGTTGATGTTTTTGTTTTGTTTTTCAGCTACTAATATTAATTACACCTGCAAACCTGAGAAGGTAATATCGCGAATATCTCGAACCATAGCCCGTAGAGGATTTCTAATGAAAATTTTACCCCTAGTACCAAAATTAATGGCATGAACAAAAATATGCTAGGGTTAACTTGAATTAGTACTTATACTAATTACACTAATTTTCTTAGAGAATTTCACATTTATTATCAACATAAATACACAGCTGCACACATCCACCCACTCCTTAGATAACGTTTCCGCAGCCACAAAGTAGCCCAACCCAACATACCAGAGGCACTCAGACTAAAGTAAACAACTAAAACCAAACTCAAGCTGACAAGTATGCAGCCCCGATATAAATTCGCTTAGGGTATTTCACATCATTACTTAATACACATAAGCCGCACACATTCTACCCAAGCCTTGGTACAGGTAACGTAGCCCACCCAATCCAGCACACCCCAGGCAGTCCAAGTCATAGTATCAGATATTGCCACTAAAGCTCTCAGCAAACTTCCAGTAGCCAGACACAGGAGGGGGCATCTCAAGGACAAATTGTAGCCTCCAAGACCAGATAAAAATTAACCAGCAACCTCCACCAATAAACCTTCCGACCCCTTCACAAATGTTTAGAGCTACGATCTCCGAGATGAAATATAAATGAACTCCAGAAACAAAATCGAAAACCTATGCTATTTCTATATGCTGCAGTTGAGACAACTTACATCTAGATGTGCAAAACCTCAAAATTCGCGGTCCAACTAACACGAGCTAATGGCCCTCTAATAGAAAGCTCTACACATTCTCTCTCTCTCTTGCTGTATTATGCCACATGAATTCTTCGCAATGATATCTTATTTTGGTTGAATAACAAGTTAAAGAGCTTTCAAAAAGTCTTCCGGGTTTATATGGAGTTTTGCACATCTAGTTGTAAGTTATCTCAGGCTGCAGAGTACTGAGAGTGATCTCGTATCCCGAACACTCGAGATGAAAAATGTTGATGTCAACTTAGAGGCTACGAGTCTGAGATGAAAAATAAGCGAACTCCAGAAACAAAATCGAAATCCTATGCTAGAGAGTGCTAAAAGTGGTTTCGTATCCCAACATCCAAGACATAAACCAGTACAGCCAAGACACAAACGCACATTTAGTATGAACTCAAACCACCTATCGACGGTGGCGCCATCTGTGGCCAATTTCTGGAAGCTAAAACAGTGGGCCAGAGCTCCCAAAGAGCTATGGAAAGTGAAGAAATCTCGTCAAAGTATACTGAGAAAGATTTAATTGCGTAATTCAAGATGCGTTTCCTTTAAAATAATCTCTAAATACCAAAACGGATGTGCTCCTCCTTACGGATCCCAATAGTTGTTAATAACGGACATTGTTGGATTGTGTGTGTTTATTTAATTGAAAGAAAAATTTAAATTCCTTTTAAAAAATAAACAGACTTTGTCAGTTTTTAAATGAAAATGCTTAAACTTTCATAACAACATAATTATAAAAAAAAATACTTTTAATAAAAAAAAAATCTTTTTTCCTTTAAACAATTTGTTTGTAACATAATGATTATAATAAAAATAAAGTAACAAAATTCAACAATAAATAAAATTGGGTTTACTAGCTTTCCAGTAGTAATAATAAAAAAAAGAGAGAAAAGTTGTAATAAAATAAATAAAAAGTTAAACAGTGAACAAATTTTTTTTTTGTAATATTTTGGTAATATTCCTGACTTGTTCTGGTGAGATCCAGTGGGGTGACATGCCCACACCTAAGGAAGGAAGGAAGCCAAATTTAATAAGAAAGCAGAGTGAAGCCGTTTTCCAAACTTCAACATTCAAATTGGTGACAAGAAGTAGATCCAAGTAGGTCCCATACGAAATTCTAGAAAGGTACACATATATATTTTTTTTTCATTTTTACTCTCACTCTCACTCTAACTAGAATCTTATAGTTACGGTCTTACGGCAAGCTTTGGGTACACTAGAATCATTTTTAGTAGGTGAAAAGAAATTTTTCGAAACTGGGTTTCTTGAAGAAAAATTTTTATTTCTGTAATCTAAGAAATATTGTACCAAGTGTTATACCATATTAGAGTCCTTATTAAATGCGTCAAATGGGTGAAATATAAATTTTCTATTCTTGGTTCGGAAAAATGTGACATTTTCTTCCAAGCTGAAACAGTTGGCTTAGAATTTAAAGCAACAGGTTAGATAAGCACTATTCGGGATTACATAAGAAAAATAAAATTGAAAAAAAGTAAAGATTTGTAGCAACAGGAGCTAAAAAACCATCACAAGGTGTACATTTTATCGAAAACAAAAGAAATGTCTATAATTTTAAAAATACATGACTTAGATTTTTTTATATTTTTCTGGTAACTGTAATGATTTGGTCTATCAATCGATTCCGGCTTGACGTCGACTTACGGGACACCCTGTATATATTCGATTTCCAAATTCCCATTAAACAGTGATATAATGCTTGAGAATTTATTACGATATTATGATGTAAAGTTTGAGAATTTAATTGCAAAGTAAATTGGTTACCATATGCCATTACTTCGAAATTAATCCCTAATTTCCACTTACAAGATCTTAGTAATTTTATTGGATTTTTTTTTTTACATATACGACTTCATTTTTATAACTTTTTTTTATTTTGGTCTTGCTCCTTACACTGACCATTACCACCTCCTCGTTCGAGAATTTAAATTATTTAACCAAAATTCTTACCAGGAAAGGGAGAAATATTGTTATTCTGTTTCAAAATTTACCTTTTCACGCAGAAATGGCTACCACCGAGCTTAAATTTAGCCTTTCCGATGATTATAATATGGTACCCGAGTTTGACGGTACTCCAAATAACCTGAACAAGTTAATTGCGTGTGACAATATACTATTTTCCTCTACAAAATCCGACACAGAAACAAAACTTTTTCTCGACATACTCAAAACTAACCTAGAAATAATTCAGTATAAATACATAAGATCTTGGGCTGATCTCACGAAACAGCTTGAGGAGCATTTTATGGAAGAAAAATCGTGAACGGCCAGTCAGCATGAACTGCTAACTGCAAAACAACACTATAAGGCAAGTGTTAAAGAATTTGGTGATCGAATTGGACTCCTAATGCCCTCAACTCCTCCACTTACTCAAGCGTAAGCGAAAAAAGCATGCGCATGGCTAAACAGGCGTTCGAAGACGGATTAAAAAATCCAAACTTAAAATTGCTAGTTAAAGCTAAGGGTGAGTCCGAACTGAGAAAGGCCGTTAGTTATGCTATGGAGCAATCTTCACGGCTGGAGCACACCCATCCCGCTCAGTCAGTTGCTCCCAGGTTTCCAAAACCACCGTTTTGTCAAAATTGCCGGAGGTAAGGACATTCTCCTGAAAATTGTTCCGGAATCTTCCGCGCTTCAATCCAAGACCAATAAAAAACGAGGTCGGATATTTGATATGCACATATTGTACCAAACCAAATCATTCTTGGCGAGAATGTCGGAAAAGAATGGCGCCCTAGAAACTCATAGACACCAAGGTTACGGAAACCAAGCGAGCTACGCTAATAAACGCTACACGCAAACTCCCATGAACAGAGATCAGAGTAATAGAAATGAGCCAATGAGGAACATGCCAAGGGAAAATAACCATAAAGTGCGTTACGCGCCATCCACTAAACCTTCCACATCTGTTACAGAACACCCGAAAACTTCTTCGGAAAATTTATATATCCGAGAAGAAGAAGTCGGCACATCTTCCCGAAAAAGCTTCGAAGTCGACAACCAAGAAGCTTAAGCAACGAAAACAACAAAGGTATATTGGTATCGGTCTGTTAATCACAATGTGAACCAAGCATCAAAATCAGTTTTGACCCAAAGAAAAAATAATATTCCACCTTTCTCATAGACACTGTCGCAGATATCAGCCTATTTAAACCAAACATCGAAGATACCCCTAGCGATATACCAAACAATTCTCAGTTACAAGAATGTGTTATCTCTACCTTAGCCGGCGAGTCAATAATAACTCGTGGGACATTAACAGATTCCCTAAAATTCTCTTCGGGAGAAGGGACACTGTGTATACAGCATCAATTCCACATGCTGTCAAACAGTGTAATGTTAATGTACGACGGCATAATTGGAAATGATTTCCTAAGAAAGTATAACTGCATTCTCAATTATAAAACAACGAATTGGAAATATACGTTAACGAGAGGCATGTACCTCCAGAATTTAAAACTTTCTTGGCAAGCAGAAGCACAAAATGTGAAAAAGGCATATCAGAAGGAGTTACGGAGATTAATAGTAAAGTGCAACAAAGCGAAGATAAAGAGGAAGTTAAAAAGATAACTGAGAAAGAACAAATCAAAATTCATGATAAACCTAGGGGGAATCAACAAAAATATAACGTAAAAGAACGTATTACAAACGGAAATTTTTTTATTATGGGAATACAATAAAGACAGTAAAGAGCACTGATACTATACAGAATGAGGATTCGACTTCATTGAGTATTCAGATCCCCAATAAAAGCTCTAATTATACCTTAAAGCCAAGAAGTGATACTATTATAGGGATACCTTTCAGTTATCCCAATGATATAGTAGTAAAGAAGAACGAAATTTTTCCTGGTGTATATGTAGCTGGAAGTAACTATAACTAGCCCAGAAAATGAAAGGGTAAAAATGATGATTTTGAATTCAAACGATGAAAAGGTTAAGCTACATTCAGAAGACATAAATTTACAATGAGAAAAAGTAGACAATTTTAATATAATTAATACAGATTCTTCAAAAAATCCAGTTAAAAATCGTTTAAGTAAGCTAAAAGCAAATCTTAAACTGGCTCAATGTAATGATGAAGAAAAGAAATTCATGTCCGAAATATGTAGAAAATACAATAATCTTTTCTTCTTATAAGGCGACCATCTTGCGTTTACCACAGCTATTTCCCACAATATAATCACTCCAAAGGACAAAGCACCCTTGTTCACAAGACCATACAGGCTTCCTGAGGCTCACAAAAACGAGATCCATAAGCAGGTAGATGAAATGCTTTCCGATGGAATTGTCAGACCCAGTTTCAGTCCATGGAACTCCCCGTTGTTATCAGTACCTAAAAAGGCAGATAGCGCTGGGAACAAACAATGGAGAGTGATAGTAGACTTTAGAAAGCTGAATGACATTACTATTGGAGACGCGTACCTTGTGCCGAATATAACTGACATCCTAGATCAGTTAGGAAAATCGAAGTATTTTAGTACTTTGGACCTTGCAAATGGATTCCACCAGATATTAGTAGATGAGAACGATCGTGGAAAAACGGAATTTAGTACTCCATTTGGACACTATGAATATAATAGAATGCCATTTGGTTTGAAAAATGCTCCCGCGACGTTCCAGCGTCTAATGAATGATGTCTTAATGGGTTTACAGGGTATTGACTGTTTTTTTTAAATTGACGACGTCGTCATCTACGGATACGACCTACGGGATCATAATCAACGACTAATCAATGTACTTGAACGTTTACGTGAACATAACTTGAAGCTTAAACCAGACAAGTGTCATTTCCTTAAGAAAGAGTTGATATATTTAGGACATATAATTTCGGAAAAAAATTATTTCTGGGTTTCGCCGGATACTATCGGCGCCGGTTTATTTCTAATTTTGCGGGCATCACAAAGCCACTCACCAAATTATTGAAAAAGAATGCCGAGTTTAAATGGGATGCTCACTGTGATGAAACATTCAGAACCCTCAAGGAAAAATTGATTACCTCTCCTGTTCTATCTTACCCGGAATTTAATGACGAATTTCTTGTAACAACTGAAGCGAGCGATTTTGCCATCCGCGCGGTACTATCTCAAGGTAACATAGGCGAAGATAAACCGATCTGCTATTCCAGTCGAACTCTTAATAGTGCTGAAACTCGATATAGTACCACTGAAAAAGAACTTTTGGCCACAACATTCGAAGAGAAGCTATTTCGACCTTATATTTTTAGACGTCAATTCACGATTATCACCTACCATGGACCATTACAATGGCTTCTAAATCTAAAAGATCCTACTTTCAGACTAGCGGGATGGAGAATTCTCTTGGAAGAGTACGATTACAAGATAAAATACAAACCAGGAAAATATAATGCCAATGCCGATGCCTTAAGTAGAATAGGAAAATATGTGGCACGACGTGAAAAACATATTGGTAACCACAAGGAATCAAAGAAGGAAAATTCAAACAATATCTGAAGAGGAACAAGCCAAAAACGTCGGAAGAAAATTGATTATTGACGAAAAAGTCTCAATCACCCAAGAGGAAAGATCAGAGTCAATCTTTACAGACAATAAATTAAAACATAAAGCATTTATACTACCCCTTACGGAATCGGCTGAAGAAAGATCTTTATCGAAGTTAATTACCCAATATCAAAAACCCCCTATCGGAAGTCTCGAAATTTTTATACCCATAGATCTTTTGACCACCTTTCTCATAACTACTGTACCATTAGCTTATCGAAGTTCTTCAGACAGAGAAATCACACTAAAAAGTATAAGAAAGATTTATTCTGAATGTATCAAATTGAAAATTAACGATTTAGGAATTTCATTGCCAAAATTTAATAATACTCATGATTACAGTGAACTCAAGGCAATCTTCACCCAAGTATTTGGCATGGCGAATATTAAGATACACTTCTTTGCAAATTCCAAAATAACTTCCACCTCTATGGACGAAATCCAAACAGTTGTCCACAAATCTCATGATTCACCTCTTGGTGAACACCAAACAGTATCTAGAACTCTCAAATGCATCAAAACGAAATACTTCTGCCCATCTATGGCAAAAGATGTAAGAGAATATGCTCGAAAATGTGACTCGTGTCAACGAAATAAACTACAAAATATACCTCTTATACCTATGAAGCTAACTTCTACAAGCTCTCAACCATTTGAGCGAATTGCTCTTGACATCGTTGGCCCATTACCAGTAACGTATGAGGATAATAAATGCTTACTGATATTTCAAGATGACCTCACAAAATTTTCAGAGGCTTATCTTCACCTAACGCGGAAGCTAAGACTATAGCAAAAGTTTTCGGAGAACAGATAATATGGCGTCATGGTGCCCCGACTCAGTTTTAACCGATAAAGGTACACAATTTTTGAGGCAATTATTTCAAGAGGTATGTAAATTTATGAAAATAAAAAAATCAATACTACCCCTTATAACCCTCAGACGAATGGCGCGCTCGAACGTAGCCACAGAACTTTGGCGGAATATCTCAGACATTACACCAATCGAGACCCCGTCACATGGGATACATGGATACCATACGCATTATTCGTATACAATTCAACTCCCCATACCAGCACGGGATACTCTCCTGATGAATTTTTTATTGTACGGATATTCCATTATTTGCCTAGCGTAGTATATCATATAACTACGACAATTATGCAAATCAACTTAAATCGCGTTTACAACAGTGCCATCAGGCAGCTCGTGAGTTCGCCATCTCAAAAAAGAACCAATCAAAAATATACTATGACAAAGGTACTAAACCCAAACATTTTAACGTAGGAGATAAAGTATTGATTAAAAACCAAACAAGGCAAAATAAACTTTCAGCTCACTGGGAAGGCCCCTTTGAAGTCATAAAAATTCCATCCGAAGAAAATACAGTAGTCAAGATGCGTAAGAAGCTTAAAACCTTACACAACAACGACATAAAACGTTTTATGGATTAAATTCATAATTGTAGATAAAAAAACTTTAATATATCAAACACATAAATCTGTGTAAATTGCGTAACACAAGAAGATAGTCAGATATTGTGCCACCTGACCCATGCTCTATTCAATGTTGATTCAAATAATCCACAATGCGAAGTACAGTTATTAAGACGCGAGAGTCCATTACCTTCAACTTGCGTAGTTCATCAAACCAATATCTCTACTGTATGGATACAGCTCTCCCGAGCAAACAATGTCTATACTCTTCTCTAAATACTATTCCCGTGAAAGAAATATGTTCCAATCGGATTACGCATCACACTTTATCAAATACAGGAATATTGGAAATGCCCAACAAATGTTACCTGAGAACGAAAAATCTCATTTTGCGAGGTTTCAACGTACGGATTTCTCAATTGAAAGGATCCTATTTACCTCCCGTAAATATTTCAAACTTCGTATCTGCTCTAAATGAAACTAATTCGGACATTTCCTCAAAGGTAGCAGTGATTAAATACACGAATGATAATGACTTGATACTTCTTTCAAAACAAATTGATAGCTTAAAAACAGCAGAAGATCTATATCAAGAGCTTAGATGAACATGACATTCACCATTATACACTCATATATGTTCTGTTATTCTTGGTTACTATTGCCATAATCTACAAAGCTTTAAGCACATTTCGCGCAAGACTCATAGAAGGAAATCAGGGAGCGTCTACACCCGTAACGGATAATCAAGAAACACCTAACACTAACGAAAATGATACGCCTAGAGTAGTTTTCACTTGCACATAACACAATTTAAAAAAAACAAATCCTTGACATATAAAACCAAAAACAAAAACACATAAAATTATTTTAGCAAGAAAATAAAATACTAAAAGATCAAAAATCAAATTCATTTATTTAGTCCCCTATAAATACTAGATATTAATAATAATGAAGAAAAAAACAACATATGAAGAATAAAATAAATAAATAATAAAGGAGACAATTTTCTATATATCCTACCGTATTATACATATGTATAATTGAATATCTAATTACTTATCCGCAGAATTAGATGTAAAAAAAAAAAATATTAAATAAATATTAAATAAGAATTAGAAAATAAAACAAAAAGAAAGAGAGAATTTTTCTGCATTATAAAACGATTTTTTTTCTCTCTATATATAAACTCATAAAAAATTTAACTTTCTACTAGCTAACAATAATAAATACGAAATAAATAATAAATGTAATCAGTAATGTGTACTAGATCAAAAAATAAATAAATAATTTTAATACAAATATATATTGGACTAGATATTATATTCATATCTTTGCACTTACCTTTTATGATTAAATACTATACTATATCACTTATACACATACCTTTATGACTAGACAGTAAGATAAATACCATATCATTATTATTGCTTTTAACTAGATACTAGCATAACAAGTTGTTTTTTTAAAAAAGAAAAGAGTTACTTTCTGTGTAAAATTACACATTTTAAATTTTGATTAATCATTCGAATTTTGAGACTTTCAATCAATTATATATATAACAAGTAATACAATTATAAAAAAAAAACAACACAACAAGACTATCCCGACGCGATCAATATTACCACGTACATGGACTTTCCTTTCCATATTTATAAAAAGAACATGTTTTTATTGGTCCTTGATTACACAGAAAATTCTTCACCATTCAGGTTATGAATTTTCTTTTTCATAGGGGGAAGGGATGTTGTGATACCAAAATCACAACCTTATTTACAATTACTTACCTCCGACGGATTTTCCTAGAATCCATAAACATTTCCCTATACTAAGAATCACAGCAATATGCATAATTACTTACCCCCCAAAGATTTCTGTACATGCACAAAATATCTTACCATGCATATATAAAATACTTACAACATAAATTTCCATACATTTCCTATAAAATGTACAAATACTCAAATTATCTACCGCCATAAATTTCTGCTGGCATAAATTGCCCACTTACGAAAAATAAACAAAAACGCCTGCTCGACATTTTTGTATACACATAACTATCGAGTTAATTTACTGCATATTGCACATCGGTCGAAATTTCAAGTACAAGTTCGAATTTCAAGATCCAAGCCAAGAAATTAACAAAGGCCAATGTCTTACCTGACTCTTATCTTTCCGGTTTCTTTTTACCTTCTTTGTCTGATTGGTCAGTGAAGCGAACCAATAATAAAAAGTATTATATACGTTTTACTGACGCAAGGGCGTCAGCTATTTGGATGATAATAATATCTAACTGAAAAGAAGTCGAAGTTCAGGATAGGCACTCATCAAGTGCACACGCGAGTCGGAGAAGTCTTTTGAAGTCTTTTCAAATCTTGCAAACGTGTAAAATCTTTTCTTTTGAAATCTTACAAAAATACTAAATCTTTTATAACTTGAAATGTTGCGTATCGTGTGAAACCTTTTTTTTTATTAAAATAATTAAAGTATGAGAATTAAATGTGTTAACGAAAAAATATGAGAATTAAATGTGTTAACGAAAAGAGTGAGTGTTTGAAAATCATTGAAGAAAAACCCTACCTGAGCTTTCCTCCTAAGTTGCTCTTCTCCACATTGGGAAAGCACGGCGGCAATTAAGGTTAAAACAGCCCAATAATCATCTATCTCGCTGACTCTTGAGCTGCGGGAGGTACTCCGGCTGCACGCGGTCGCGATGTAAATTCCCCTAGATATGAGACTAGCCGCTGCTACCTGCCATATACAAAAAAATTCGTGCCTAGCAAAAGTCGTCCCAACCGGTCCAGGAGGGACCCTTACACTACTTACTAATACTTACGTGAAAACGCAGGTGACGTTCCTTCGGCTGCTTTGCCCCCTCCACCCATTTGACACTGAGGGCAGTGCTGCCACTCGCTAAAAAATTTCCGTAACAAAATCGGCTAAAAAATGTAACAAATGTATTAAGAACGCGTCAAAATTGTAACAGCTTATATTCCTTCTTTATTCATTTAATTTTGTATATAAACATACCAAAAGTGGAACATATTAACATTTCTTCAAAATATAATTTCGTATATCATTTCAGTATTCTTGAAAATCACATCTTATAGAATATTCTTTCTTTAAATAACAAAAGCAAAAAAAGCAACGAACATTTTGTTTCTATTTTTTACATAAATGCAATAATACTCCAATAACACATATAAAATATCCGATATAAAATTATCGAACACCTTAAAAACTCAGTCTTCTTTCCAGTTCGAATTTGGTCATACATATTAGATTATAAAAATGTTAGAGAGAGGATAATTTAGAAATTGCAAATTGACCTTACAATTTACAATTTGAAAAGTTTTATTACATATACATTTATGTATAATAGATATTAAATTAATGAATTTTATTTCACATCTTCAGCAATTTCTGTGCCATAATATAAAAAACTTATTGCTTCTTCCTGTCTTGTCTTAATAAAATACTACATATACATATATTTTCGTTAATTTAATAAAGAATGCAATAAGTTCTATGTCCATTTTTGGGTAAATGGACATAGAATAAGAAACAAGATCTAATATTATTTTCAGAAATTTGGAATCCAAATAGATGATTTGGCTTTATGTTCAGGACATAATAGTTCCTTGGCGGCCATTATAGCATCAACAGTTTGAATGTTAAATGAGTTCGATATTTTTGTTTTAATTAGGTTTAGATCCGCAAATTGCCTTTCGGCTGCGGCACTGCTATGTGGCAAACAGAGTATATCTAACATAAAGGTAGACAATTTTTCAAACATAAGCTCATTTATTCCATTTTTAATCAAACCAATTTTATACCAAAATTTATCGACGTTCTCTTCATTAAAATTTATTTGAGATACTCTTAATAATTTCCATTCACTATTTATTGATTCCCAATTTGATCGAGTAACAATATTTGGAAAAGCTTTCAGTAAAGGGAATATAGAAAATGTTTCTGAAGAATGAATGTTATTAGGGTCTAGAAATTTTAATAAATTTAATTTGATGTCCGAAAAATCAATACGACTCTTTATCTCTTGACACAGCTTTATGTAAAATTTAATACAGTTTTCTTTTACTTCTGTAATATAGCTCGGAATTGGCTTGTTTTCATCGATAAACACGTCAACTTCAGTTCCAAGATAAATTTCGTCTAACATAAGAAAATTAGTTTCTTCAAATTTAACCTGATTTAAGTTATCTAAGCTTTGTATGTACTTTTCTTT
This sequence comes from Dioctria linearis, assembly GCA_963930735.1. Classification (NCBI taxonomy): domain Eukaryota; kingdom Metazoa; phylum Arthropoda; class Insecta; order Diptera; family Asilidae; genus Dioctria; species Dioctria linearis. The sequence goes on from OZ005741.1 coordinate 140,697,595, forward strand.
CATAAAATTCAATAAAATTTTTATTAAACACATTTCGAGAGTCGGTAGGAGCTTGTGAATGCGAACGCTTTCAGACTGAAATTCTATATTAATTCTATTAACAATATCTAGAATATATGAAATGAAGAGCAAGTTCATTTCATTTTCAGGGCTATCCATGTCTTCCGCAAGCTGTTTTCCTTTCGCCGACTTATCGTTTAGATAGCATGAAACAAAATACAATTTAAGTGCGTTCCACTGCTCTAATATGCGCCTTGTTACAGATTGCAATGAAAGCCAACGTGTCTGTACACGTCGCAGAATTTTATGATGTTTTAGAGAACAAAAGTCCTGAAATTCTTTTAATTCTGAAATTCTTTTAGCACTATGTGCGAAAAAGCCATAAATATCTTTTACCAAACTTTCAACTTTATTTGGCAATTTAGAGCATGCATGGCTTGCGCATAAATGCATCGAATGGCACATACAGCCCATGAAAAATAAGTTCTCATTTATTAGTAACTTCATTTTAGCCTGCACAGCATTGAACTCTCCTGACATAACGCTTGCATTGTCAGAAGCACGACCAACCAAATTTTCATAAGGAATTAAATTTATATTGAAAAAATAATTATCGCATCGCATATGCTTTGTGCATCACTCTTTTCTAATTTTAACAGTGCAAGAAACCTGTCATGTATTTACTCTATCAAAATATCTGACAATTAAAACAAGCGATTTATGGCAACTTACGTCGGTTGTTTCGTCTACAATTAGGGAAATTTTTTTTTTTATATCTTTTACGACATTTTCATGACCTTTTGGCCCTAAAATATCTGTTGTAAGATAAGTTGCCTTAGTTCTACCAATTTGAATATTTTTACAATATTAGAGTCAGGAAAACATTCTCTTAGTAATGAGGGCAAATAATCCAGCAAAGCGAAGGGAAGATGGTGTATTAAAAAAAACATGTTTAATGTTTTGTTCGTTTCAGAATTTTTAAAAGATTCCTCAATGCTTACTTGACTCTTTTTTATTTGAAACCGTTTTCGATGAAATTCCGAGCTATGGTGACGCTGAAGATGATATTTACTATTGTGAAGAACTTTCTCACAAACCTTACAAAATGAATTGTCCCCATGTTTCTCCAACCACGGAAACTCCAACTCCCAGTCATCACGAAATTTACGTGGATATTTTTTGTTTAATTTCTTTGCAGGTTCAGTAGTTGTTTCATTTTCACAATCTGAATCTGAACGGCTTTCAGTAGTTCTGAAAAATTCACAATTATTAACTAACTGTAAAATTACATAAAAGCTTACTGTTCTATATCAGAAATTCCATTTAAAACTGATGTAAATACACTTTGATACATTCTTTTTTTTTGTATCAATAATTGATCATTTGCTGTTTTTATGCTTTGGCTCGACTTATCGGCCGGGATTCTCGTGATGAACCTGGAAAGTTACTTTCAATTTCATCATTATATTCGAAAATAACTTACCTCTCCGTGTTCTGAGTGTTCAATTATCAATATTTAAAAAAAGTTCTCTTCTAAGATCGAACTACAAAACGACAAATCAAAATTCCGTATAGCACACAGAAATAATTAGCAGATGCAAGTTGACCAACTACGATTTTCATGGGAACAATGTTAATGTCATGCCAGAAATCTTGTTCTTTTTTATAAAGACTCGCGAGTTTCGAGCTTTTTTTTTTTGTTGGGTAAACTGCTTGTGTTCGTGCCAATAGCAGAGAAGTTATTAATAATTAGAATAGTTGGAAAGTTTTACAAAAAGGTGCCAAATTAAACAAAAGAGTGCAAATGTAACAAATACTTCGAAAACTCCGAAAATGTAGCACATTTGTTACAAAAGTGTCAAAGTGGCAGCTTTGACTGAGGGCAGCAAATTATTTCAGTGTGCCTGTGCTGACCTGAAAGAGAGTAGAGAAGCGGACCTTTTCAACCCTTTTCAACCCGTGTGGGCTCTAGGAGAGTGGAAGGAGAAAAGCTAAAAGTTCAGCATTTTACAACGTTATAAATTCGTTTATTACATTAAGTTCCATCTTGATTCAACTTGTTCTACTACTAACGACCTTACAAATATTAGGTTTCTTCCTTTTTCTTGTCACTTACAATATTTATTCTTGTTGAAAGATTTATTTCTTCTTTCTTTGTTTTGTCTAATTCCTCCCAGACTTATCGTTGTGGACCGTGAGTTGTGTGGAGTAGCTGTATAAGCTCGACTCCTAGTAAAGATGTTGAGTAGCTGTATCAGCTCGACTCCTAGTAAAGATGTGGAGTAGCTGTAAAAGCTCAACTCCCAGTAAATATGTGGAGTAGCTGTATAAGCTCAACTCCTAGTAAAGATGTGGAGTAGCTGTAAAAGCTGAACTCCTACTAAAGATGTAGGGTAGCTGTAAAGGCTCAACTCCTAGTAAAGATGTAGAGTAGCTGTAAAATCTCAACTCATAGTAAAGATGTAGAGTAGCTCAACTCCTAGTAAAGATGTGGAGTAGCTGTATAAGCTCAGCTCCTAGTAAAGATGTGGAGTAGTTGTATAAGCTCAACTCCGGATTGAAAATAACTGACGACTGAACTCAACTGATTAGAATCGTTTACTACTTCTTTCTATCACATTTTCGTACTCTATTTATACAAATTGTTCATATTCTATGTATTGTACACACATGGAAAATGTCATACTTACTTCCCAGTACGGAAGATGTGCAATTTACTTCCGACTTAACATTTTGTGTACATAATGTTCACATTGTACAAACTGTTAAGTCACGCATATTACATTCTTCAATTTATTAAATCGCGGCACTCGTCGCGTTTGTATACATACAAATATTTTGCAAGAAGCTGAATCACTTGCTGTTTGTTATTTATTTATGATGTAATACTCGGGTTACAGTAGGCATTTGTGGCTTACTGTATTAACCGTGAATTAACATCTTGCTAGTTGCTACCTACATACATATGTTCTACCTCCGGCACAAGGTCATCGTATTGCAACTTTTGACTTCTTGCGCGCAGGGGTATTGCGACATCTTCGCTGTTATACATGAAGAATACTTGACGTATGTCAGTGATTGAAATTCTTCATGCAGCGAAAATGATGTAGTAGATAAGTATGTAGGCACAATGTTTTTAGTTATGCATTGCAATAAATATATTTTCTTCCTAGAAGATGTAGATATGTATATGCATGTGCATTAAGTACACTTTCTTCCTACATGATGTAGGTATGTATATGCATGTGCATTAAGTATACTTTCTTCCTACATGATGTAGGCATGTATATGCATTTGCATTAAGTTCACTTTCATCCTACATGACGTAGGTATGTATATGCATGTGCATTAAGTATGCTTTCTTCCTACAAGACGTAGGTATGTATATGCATGTGTATTACATTAAATATACTTTCTTTCTACATGATGTAGCTATGTATATGCATGTGTATTACAATAAATATACGTTCTTCCTACATGATGTAGGTATACACATGTATGTATGTAACATTTTGAATGTGAATTCTCTTTGACTACCAGAGAGCTTGTCGCGATCTTGTCCGATATTTATCCACTAAAACTAAAGGTTAAGTACATCCGATACTATACTGACACAAAAGTATATAGCTCTAAACTTAATCACTGGAAGTCAACTATACTATGAATTCAATGAACACTACATTTGTTCCAGGTTTCCCACGCGTACCGCTTGCAATTAAGATAAAGTCAGGGACAATGCCCTTAAAAATGTATTAATTGAAACCTGAACAATCCAGACAAAATTGGTTTCAATAAGAACTTTTAAACGTATCATGATATTCAATAAAAAATTTTGAATTTTTTTTCGTACAAAAGAAAGTAATGTGCAATATTGGAAAATATATATAACGAGAAAGTATGAAAAATTCGACCTACGTGACATCCGGTCCTTCGAAGGAGCCCCCTGGAGGTGGTGGTATTATTTTAAAAAGCTGGAATATTTGGAAATGTCTGTATGATCAAAAGGAAATTGAACCGTTAAGGATTCGTATATGCGTTCATCGCTGTAGACTATGATATTCACTTCACTCCTTGACTTTTATGCGAATAAAAATTCTGCTTAGCACTACCTAATTACTAGTTTCGTATGTCCTATATGACACTAACCTACCACAGAGAAGCCAAGACAAAGAAGTCTTTAGAAAGAAGACGAAATAGAAAAACAAAGTCTTGACAATTATTGGTGAATTCCGCTGTGTTAGCGCTGATACTTATAATACTTGTGATTGGTCTGTACGACACTCCAATAACTCACAACAGGTGTGATTTTATTAACTCGTTGAACGTGCAATGGCAAATTTTCAAACGTGGTACAAATTTCGACATGAATCCCCGAAAATTTGGTTTTATTTAATTGATTTACTGAAACCCCAGGAGGGGAGAGAAATTTTGCTAAATATATTCGTCTTCTTGCTTCTTATCACTTCTTTTCTGGACCTAATGCTATATAATTTGTTTTAATACGACTACGTCTGCTACACCCCCTACAACTGGTTCGTTCCTATATTATGAGACCTAATATTCGAGATGGATAATATAAATTTAGAAGTTATCTATACAAAAAGAACAAAATTGGTACTTGAATGTTGCCGATTTGATCTTATCCGCGATTTTCTATTGGAGAGGTTAAAGAGTCCAGGTCAAAAATAGTGCAGAATACCAAAGCATTGTTGGACGATTTTATTTCTTGGAGGATTTTCCTCACTATTTGAAGCTACCTCGCTAATGTGGCGCGGGTTGGCTTGGTGAATTCCACTTACTGACATGGAGCTAGGCATAAAAGCGCGATTTGTTCACAGCATAAACTTTGGAATCACGCCCGTGTTGATTCGATTCTTGTCGAGGTTATCCAGTCTAATATCGTTCTGAACTGGAGCTAAACTTCCAACCGCTCCTTTTCCGAATCCTTTTGGAAACTGAACGTGCTCAAGTTTCCAATCCCTACTCATCAACAAAAATCTTGGCACATACCAAACATCGAAACGCTCCGTTTTCCTTAACTTCCTCGGAGTCGCGTGAGATTGGTCAAGACTGCTTTTTTACTGATTTAATTTTTAAGTAAAACTTCTTCATGGTCCGAACTTTTTCACCTCAGTTTTCGTTCTTCACTTGTTCACAATCAAGAAAAAGTGAAAAAAGGGGACAGGAAGCGCTCTTCTTCTTCCCCTCCATTCGGGTGCGTTCGGCGCGTATAGATACTCCGTCCATACAGAAAGCAGCCTGTGCATACTTGATGCAGCCAGCCCCAGTGTAGCATACTGCTGCGTGCAGTACGCTAAGACCATACCAGGGTGGTAACTAACCAACCTTTGAGATTGTCGTTCGTGACGAAAGAGTTTTAGGGTAGTAAACATTGATGGATTTAGATTGGGTTTTTTTGATTAAGAATGAGTGAATGGGGAGCTTTCCGGCGGGATAAAATTGTCTGACGGGTTGGGGGGTTTTGGGTTGGGGATGGTAAGTACCATCCCTTGAGAGTGCCGTTCGTGACGAAAGAATGAATTTTACGGTATTAACCGTGGATGAATTTTCATGGGGTTTTATGATTTAGAATGGGTAAAAGGCTTTCAGATGGGGTAAAATACTCTTACGTGTTGGGAGTTTTGGGGTGGGGTGGTAACTACCACCCTTTGAGAGTGCCGTTCGTGACGGAAGAGTTTTGGGTAGTAAACGTGGGTGGATTTACATGGGGTTTTTTTTATTTAGAATGAGTACATGTTGAGCTTTACGATGGGGTAACATTTTCTTAAGTATTGTTTCGAGAGTCGATTTTCGAGAGTAGAGTTTCGATAGTCGACCTTCGAAATTCGATTTTCGAGAGTTGATTTTCGAGAGTCAAATTTCTAGAGTATGACTAAAAAGTAGAAAATAAAATATATTAAAAAGGTTTAAAATAAATAACTTTTGTAAATAGAATGCACTAAAAAGGAAAAAAAAATCTTTCTCAGTAATATAAACAGGAAAACTTTAATGCAAAATAAAAAATAATACAACTCAGATTAAATCTTAAAAGTTTGGGCAAACGTAACTATAATCACAATTGTCTAACTGCAGATCATGTCGAAGCTTTTAAGATTAAACCTGAGTTGCAGCGTTTCTTATGTTGTATTAAACTTTTCTTTTTAGTGCATTTTATATACAAAAGTTATTTATTTCAAAAGTTTTTTTAATATATTTTATTCTTTATCTATCTATACTATTACGTTATTTTAAATATTAGCTACATCTGTTTCGTTTTGCTTTTTTTAAGCTCCTGGTTATTACGTATACACATTTAAAATATCCTACAATTTTCTGCCGTTTTTCTTTTTTCAATGAGGATGGGGATTTCTAGGATGGTAAAAACTAGGAAAGGGAAATTGATGTGCCCGTTTGTTAGCGTACGTAAGATAAATATTTTTGGCGTTTTCCTTTTAGGTGCTGGGGTTCTTTTCAACCTAAGTTTTCGTGGTGCAGCTCTAGGCATATCTTTCAGTTCATGCTCGAGGGTTATGTTTTTGGAATTTCTTTTTTTCGGTTTATATTTAATGTATATATACAAGCAGGCAATAGAGGTAATTACAGCAATTGTCACATATGATATTGCATAGTGTGGTGAATATGATGATTATTTATTGGATTTAAAGGATTTTTTTGGAAACGAATAAATTTCAGAAGTTTTGCTAGGTCCTTGTTGTTTGTAGTATTTACAGGATTTGTTTCAATATGTGTTTTCCAGGGGCGGCTCGTCTGAAGGGGCCAACGGGGCCGGGCCCCCTAAGATGCTTGAAAAGTGCATAACAAAAGCAACCCTAAAATATTTCAACATTTCAAAATATATTTTCACAAAAGTTTTAATTTTGTAACTCACTACTACAAACCACTTATCACAAAAATCTGAAATTGATGGCGAAGACAGAACACAACACGATTGCTGGCTAGTGTATATGTTACGGTAAAAGTAGATATTGCGGCAAATGTGCACATTTTCCGGTAAATGTGCACATTTGCCTCCTCGTTTGGGTAATGTGCATTCAACTAACATTTACAATTTCAAAGAAGGGAAATGTACATTAAATTCACAATGACCATGTCGTTTTGGTAAATGTGAGCATACAAAATACGAAATCGCAAGTGCTAGTAATGTGGTGCGCATGCGCACTTGTAGTGGTACGCGAACTACCGTTTTGGTTAGTTCAGTAGGCGCTGCTATTTCACGTTACACATTTCGTGCAAGTGCTCTATCTATAATGTTAATGTTATTATGTTTATGTACCCTACAATAACTACATTACAAATTAATGCCATAGTACTGAAGATTTCTGGATATAATTTAAGATATTTAGAGAAATAAGACACAGGTAAGTTAAAATTATCATAATTATAGATTTAAAATTTTAATTTTTCTACAAAAAAAAAATTTTTTTAGTTAGAATTTTTGAAAAACAATAGAACAAAAAGAAAAATTTAAAAACCAACTAGAACAGATTGTATCACAAAAAAACAAAAATAATATTTATTTAAACCAACATCAGTATGAAAAAATATTATTGGAAGTAAAGGCAGCCAAATTAAAAGAAAAGAATAAAAGTGATGTAGATTACCGCCGGCTGAAAAGATACGATATAATAGTGGTAGGGAAGGAAGAAAAATTAATAAGTCCATTAAAAGAAGGGGGTAGCATAAAATATTTTGCAACAATTGAAGATACTTATGGAATTATACACGATGTTCATTTGGTAACTGGCCATGGTGGCCGAAACAGATTAGTGAAAGAAATTAATAACAAATACAACAACATTACTACTGAAGCAGTTATGTTGTATTTATCTTTATGTGAAGCATGCCAAAAAAAGGCAAAGGGCAAGAAAAAAGGAATTGTGATAAAACCAATTTTGGCGAGTGAAATGAATTCTAGGTGTCAAGTGGATCTTATAGATTTACAGACACAACCAGATAATGAATTTAAATTTATTTTAAATTATCAAGATCATTTAACCAAATTTGTTGTACTGCGCCCACTAAAAACAAAAACTGCGTCAGAAGTAGCAAAACAACTTATGGACATTTTCACTCTTTTGGGAGCCCCATCCATTCTCCAATGTGATAATGGTAGGGAGTTTTCAAATAAAATTATCCAAGAATTAGCAAATATGTGGGATGGTGTGAAAATAATACACGGGAAGCCTCGCCATTCCCAAAGCCAGGGCTCGATAGAGCGAGCGAATCAAGATGTTCAAAATATGCTTACAACCTGGCTTATCACTAACCAAACAACCAAGTGGTCAGAAGGTTTAAAATATGTTCAACTGATGAAAAATAGAGCTTTTCATGAGGGTATAAAGCAAACTCCCTATGAAGCTTTATTCGGAACAAGAATGAAATTGGGTTTGAAAACATCAAATTTACCTATGGAATCTGTTGAACAGCTGGAAACAGAAGAAGAGTTAGAGCAATTACTAGAAGGAGTACACACAGCCAATTCACCACATAGAAAAGTCGCAGAAAACGATGAATTTTCCATTGAAACGTTAGACATAATTTTGGATGATGGTTTATTATATAAAGATGGAAGTTTTGAGTTAAATTCTGTTTTAAACGAGAAGAAAATTTTAATTGATAATGCTCGAAAGAAAGCAAGGGAAAATTTAGAAAATCAAGCTATCAAAATGTGTAATCTTTCGAAAGAAAAATTTCCTGCTGCTGTGATTGGTGACAATGTTAGAGTTTCCATTCCAGACGTTGATCGTGGTAAAACGGATCCAAAAAATTTGATTTGCGTTGTTTTGTCTAGAGATGACGATAAAAATTTATATAAATTAGGAACTAAACAGGGAGTTTTAAAACAATCTTATTCTAGGCATGAATTCGCCATTTGCGAACGAAAGTTTATATCATACGAAGATGTTCCTCAAGATGTTGAGAAATCGGTAAGAGAAATTATAGGAATGCAGTCCCTTACTGGTGGACAAGGTTTTAAAAGATGCATCTGTAAAGGAACATGTTCCTCAAAAAAATGCAGTTGTAAAAATGCTGGAATATTATGTAATTCCAAGTGCCACAATAGCAATTCTTGATCAAATAAATAAAACTTTTTTCATTATGAAATTTCTATATGTGTAAAGGAACATGTTCCTCAAAAAAATGCAGTTGTAAAAATGCTGGAATATTATGTAATTCCAAGTGCCACAATAGCAATTCTTGCTCAAATAAATAAAACTTTTTTCATTATGAAATTTCTATATGTTCCTTTATAGTTTTATAAAATTTAACTGTTATAATGAAGAAAGGTATGTTATTATTATTATTTGTTTGATTCCCATCGTATTGATCCTGAAAAACTAGGACGAAAATTATATTTATGAATATTGGGATCATAGCCTACGACATATTATATAATATGCAAAGAAAAGTATGTTTTGTTTGTCATTTACATTTTTTAATTAAAATAATTTTATTTTATTTAGCCTTTTGTATTATGTTTATTTAAATAAATATTTTTTTACTGCAACAACATTTTTAATTTATTTGTATTCCAACTTTTCTTAAAACATGAAGGTAAGAGTATACATTTACCAAAACGTGAAGGCAAGAGTACACATTTGCCGGGAAATGTACATATACATTATATTCAGTTCACATATACCTAACTTTTTGCGAAATGTACACATTTTACGGTAAAAGTATACATTTCCCAAGAGTGTACATTTACCGTAATATATACACATCCCCACATATTGGAATGCATTACGCTAGCTACCAGCAGTCGGAACTCGGAGGCACTACAGTCAAACATTTATTACTATGCTCATGCCTACTTTGAGATGATGATGGCGGCGTCGGCTGCATGAGATTGCTCTGCTGGGCGCTGGGCCAAATGACACTGGCCTCAGAAAAAAATATTGAATGAGAAAGCTAAGACAGCGCAAAATTTCTCGCTTCCTTGTGGAAAAGGAATTGACTTCCCGGGGCCAGCCGTATCTGGCCCCTGATATGATTACTGTTCTGTGGTACAGTGGCATATGAAAATTATCTTGAAAAGTTTAGGGTTTATGAAAATTTATAAAATTCTTGTTACATGCTTTTTGAAGAAATATCTAATTTTGGGGTTTTAAACAGTATTTCATCTAAATATTTAAAAGCGTTTAGAGGAGCACAAAATTGGTAGTACTTCTCTTTGTGTAAAGCAAACATTTCATTCATTATTTTTGTGAATTTTGAAAGTTGGGTGATAAATGGTGAGTTTGGAAGGAAGGAACAATTTGGATTTCTAGTGAATTAATATTTTCGTAAATAGTTAGTGCCAGTGCTAGTTACCTACGTACATACATATATCGAATTGTCTTAAAAGGTTCGTGTTTTTGTTTTTATTTTGACAAATTATTCGCCATGAATAAAGTGGACTGCTTACTAAGCACTAACTTCTCTTTGCTAAAGTTTGCTGTTAGTTAGCCAGAGATAAAGTGTCTTGGCCCGTATCAGCCGTTGCAATTTAGTTTATCCCAGCGGGATGGAAACAAAAACCGACAATTTTCATCCAACTGGTTCCAAAAAAAGTCATGGTTAACAGTAAGTGATATAAAAATGTCTCATTTTTGTTTTTATTGTTTACTTTTTGGTGGGGAAATTTTATGCGCGAACGAGCCCAAAAAATATGAATGTAGCTCTATGCACATGAACAATGTTATAAAATACAAAACTTGAGGTACTATTAATATACACTGAACGAAAAAACTAGCTATTTTTAAGAAAAATTCGATTCAAATAAGCAAAATTTGCAAAAACAGCCAAGGATTTTTTTCTTCTTATTTTGAATAAAAGATTCTTCTAACATTGTATTTACCAAATATCGCATTATGAGATAAATTGTCTCAATCCGAGAAACGACTCTATCTTGAATGACAGACACACCTGCTTAAAACAACTGTTTTATGCTCTGAACTTAAGTAATAAAATTCTTGAAGTAATAATGGTTTCTCTTTTAAAAGCATCCCAAAAACCACATTTTGACATCAATCTTTTTAACCCAAGAAACAAGTACATCTTGATTCACATATATATTTGCTCAATACAAATGAATTCATTTCATAATTTTAGCAATAATTTTCTTGAAGTAAGAGTGATTTCTCTTATAAATTAATCAGCTCTACCGGTCTATTCGAATTAATATAGTATGGAATTTCATCAAGGATCAATTCCTACAAGTAAAATTAGCTTGAAGGTTTCAATAAAATAGTATGATTTTTAAATAATTTCCATCGAAAATTCTAAATTTCTTCCACGACTAATTTTTGATAGTAGAAAATGATCACTGAAATTATCCCACAAATACCACACCTTTTGCCGACCTTATCAAGTTCTTACCATACCTCTTTCTCCCATTGGCCATTATTAATTGGGCTTTTATCGATGATGTAACTATTAACTGTTACCAACCCCACAACGTAACCTTGATTACGGATTTATTTAATAGCACGACCTTTTCTTTTCGTACAAGGATACGAATTGGAACAAGGAAGGTGAGATGTGCACCGTTTAAAGGAAGATTGAGGATTAACTTCTTTAAACTTTTCTTGAGTTCCTGAATAAATCACATTTCTACAAACAGCTGAAACCGTATCCTCACTAGTCATTGTTTAAATAATATTAATATTACCACAGAATAAATCACAAAAAATTATACTAACACTACTAAATCCCAACGACTAACACTTAATAAAAAGACCCTTATTAAGAGTTTAATCCAAGAACATATTTCTTGAAAGAAGGAAGTTTTCTTGAAATTAGAGTGATTGGTTTTATTTCAAGAAAAATCAACAGTGTTATCAATGCTTAACTTACAGTTTTAAGCGAGCTTCTCTCAAAAGATTGCAATACAAACAATATGTAAGAATCAAAATCTTCTTATTTGAAAACAAGTTTGACTTATTCTAAGGAAACATTTCTTAGTATAAGATAACTGCGAACAAGAAAACCCTTCTCTCGATTTTAGAAAATTATTTTTCTCTGTGTATTATCTCAAATAAGTCAGGGCTATAGTTTGTCTATTAAAAAGCATAACGAAGTCGCTGACAAGAGCAGACATATATTAAATAGAATAGTTGATTCCATAAAATTATGTGTTGTTCATGAGCTAGCTCTGCGTGCACATGACGAAACATATCCATCCCATAATCGCGGAGTGTTTTTAGATCTAATATATCAGACATGCGTTTTGATAGTATTTGGGATGAGCACCTAAATTGTGCTATCATATCAAAAAATACTTCTAAGACAATACAAAAAGATCTTTTGATTCGATTTATCAAGTGAACTTAGAAAATCTAGAAACTGAGATAAAAATTGTTAATTTTGTATCTGTTCAGGCAGACGAAACAACTGATGTTCCCTGTCGTTCACAATTTGTCTTAATTTTACGATTCGTTAAGAGTAGTTACGCTAGGACAGTACCAGGCAACCCATTTTATTTAGAACTCCCACCCACAGATGGCACCACCGTCGCTAGGTGGTTTGAGTGCACAATGTGGGTTTGTGTATTGATGGTACTGGTTTATGCCGTGGATGCACCATTGGCGCTTGACTGTACAGGATCCACCATTGGCTTTTGACTGTACTGGCGTATGTCTTGGATGCACCATTGGATCTTGGATGCACCATTGTGAGGTTGCCTGAGCTGCATTTGCCGATACTAGCAGCATGCCTTGGTTTTGCTGTTTTCTTTTATTAGCGTGGAAGTTTCAGATAACAGCATGACCTTGTGATGCCGCCTTGGTTCTGCTGTTTTCTTGCTTGAAGATTTCTTAGCGGGAGAAATTGTAGATATCTGCATGACGTTACATAAAAAGTTGTGCATAAATTTCTTAGCGGAGAAGATGTAGATATCACCATAGCGTCACCTTGGTTTTGCTGTTTTCTTACTTGAAGATTTCTTAGCAAGGAAATTGTAGACATCAGGATGACGTCGCATTGATTTTGCTGGTCGGTACTAGCAGCATGCCTTGGTTTTGCTGTTTTCTTTTATTAGCGGGAAAGTTGTAGATATCAGCATGACGTCATGATGCCGCCTTTGTCTCCCCACAGATGGTACCACCGTCGCTAGGTGGTTTGAGTCCATACGAAATATGGGTTTGTGTCTTGACTGTCCTGATTTATGTCTTGGAAGTACCATTGGATCTTGGCTGTACTGGTTTATGTCTTGGGTGCACCATTGGATGTGTCATTTGGTCTTGACTGCGCCCTAGCGGCATCAGCCGGTACTACCAGCATGCCTTGGTTTTGCTGTTTTCTTTTATTAGCGGGGAGGTTTTAGATATCAGCATCACGTCATCTTGGTTTTGCAGTTTTCAAGTGCTGCAAATTTTCTTAGTGGTGAAGCTGTGGATATCGGCATCATTCCAATTTCACAACATGACATCACTTTGGCTTAATGTTTTCTTAGCAAATTATTATTATTAGGTTTAGGAGATGCCTGTATTGAAAAGTCACAGTCGTTCTTTTTTTATTAAGGTTCCCTAACGACATTAGCCGGTACTACATATGTTGTTCAACTTGGGGTTGGGGATACGAGATCACTTTCCGCAATCTACAGCATAGGGAAATAGTATAGGTTTTCAATATTGTTTCTGGAGTTCGCTTATTTTTTATGTCGAGTTTGGGGGATACGAGATCTTTTTCAGCACTCTCCAGAATAAGGAAATAGCAATGCTTTTCGATTTTCTTTCTGGAGTTCACATATTTTCCATCTCGGAGATGGTAGCTCTAAACGTTTGTGAAGGAGTGGGAAGCTTTTTTGGTGGAGGTTGCTGATTAAGTTCGATCTTTTCTTGGAGGCTACAATTTGACCTTGAGGTACCTCTCCTGTGTCTGGGTACTGGTGGTTGACCGAGATCTTTAGTAGCAATATCCGATACTATGACTAGGACTGCTGCTGATGTAGCTGTTGGTGAATAAGAAGCATGGTCCACTATTGCGTAATGGTATAAGGAGCGTCATTTTTGGACCACCAAGTTGTGGGAAAACTAATGTTATGATAAGTTTGCTGAAACATCCCAATGGTCTGAGATATGAAAACATTTACATATATTCGAAATCTTTATATAATCAAAAGTATTGTTACGAGCGTGGCCTTAGTTCTTTATTTAAAACAGTATATTTCAGATATCATTAACAAGTTCCTTCTTTTATTGAACTTCACTATTTACTTTTATAGCATTTACAAACAATTATCAAATCAACTCTTTATAGTTATCGCTAGTACTGTACTTCTAATTATCGCAATAGTTTACTTCGTTCATTTCACTGTCTGAAATAAGACTGCCTCCTGGATGTGAGAAGCGCCGTATTTATACTCAACGAATTTACCTAGAACCTTCCTGAATATTCCGTTCTCCAAACCCAAAGTTTACTAGGATATCACTAACCTAAAGGTGCTTCTATTTCCAACAGATGTCGCTTGTGTCACTTTGTAGCGCGTAACACTGCCCCCTTCTTAAAATTGTTCGTCCCGAACAACAGTTGGTCCACGGTCTTGATGCTCGTAGTATTTGCATAAGCGATCCAGGTGAACGATTTTCCGTTTACCTCTTGTACCACGCTGAATCCTGTATACTACGTCATTTATTCTCGTTTCCACTGAATACGGCCCTTCCCACGGTTGTTGTAATTTTGGAGAACGTTCCTTATGTCGTGTCGGGTTGTACACCCAAATGAGGTCACCTTCATTAAAGCCTGCTGAAGTAGCACGTCAGTCATAGCGGGTCTTCATCCGATCGGTATTTATTGCTAATTTTGCTCTCGTTTCCTCGTGCACATCAGCTAATCGTTGTCTAAGCTCCGATACATAGTCGTCTCGTAACTTTTGTTCGCCTCTGGGTATACCAAACTTGAGGTCGCTTGGTAAACGCCTCTCCCTCCCGAATACGACCTTAGCTAGAGTTTGTCCTGTCATGTTGTGAACAGCTGATCGATAAGCCATTAGGAACACGGGAATATGTCGATCCCAATCGCGTTGATGACAGTCGACTACTTTCTTTAGATGCTCGACCAATGTTCTGTTGAAGCGCTCTACCATGCCATCAGATTGTGGATGCAGAGGAGTTGTCCTGGTTTTTCTTATTCTCAGCATTTTACACATCTCCTGGAAAGTCCGTGATTCGAAGTTCCGTCCTTGGTCCGAATGAAGTTCCTGAGGTACTCCAAATCTAATGACCCAATTTATTAGTACTTGATCCGCTACTGTGGTAGACTCTTGATCAGGGATTGTATAAGCTTCAGGCCATTTACTGATAGTCGATAGCAACTAATATGCAACGGTTACCGTTATCTGTTTCTGGAAAAGGCTCAGCAATGTCTATTGCTAACCATTCAAATGGGGCTCCTACATTATACTTATGCATTTCTCCTCTGCTTCTGTGTGGCGGTCCTTTGCGCGAAGCACATATAGTGCATCTGCGGCACCACTCCTGCACATCCTCTCGCATACGTAACCAATAAAACCGTTCTGGTATTTCGGAAATTGTTTTATTCACTCCCAAATGTCATCTAGATGATCCACTGTGCATTTCTTCTAAAACATCTTTGACCTTGGATGCTGGCACGACTGCATTCGGAATGACTCGCCATTAGTTGCTTCCCACTTGCGTTTTAATACACCACTTTCAACGTGAAGAGAATTTCATTGAGCCCAGTAGCTCTTCAGTTTCTCACTCCTCTCGGAGATATCTTTCTATTGTGGTCTTTCCATGTCTTCTTTCCAAGCAAGAATGGGTGATATGTCTGGGCCTTCCGGTTGTGCTGTTCGCAAGCTCTCGTTGTCCCAACCCGTCAATGGTTCCACCGTTATCTGCTGTATAGTTGCCTTTGTTTCTTTTTCTTCCACCCGAACGCAATGTTTGCATTCAACTTTGCATGGACGTCGTGAAAGGGCGTCTTCATTTCCATGGATACGTCCTCTTCGGTGTTGGATTTCAAAGTCATAAGCTTGGAGTCGCTCTATCCATCTCGCCACTTGCCCTTCAGGGTTCTTAAACTGCAAAAGCCATTTAAGCGCGGCATGGTCTGTGAGGAGGATAAATTTCTACCCGTAGAGATTTATGAAAATGTTTTGTTGAATTTACAATAGTAAGTAGCTCTTTTCTTCTAGCACAATAATTTCACTCTGATTTTGAAAGTGCTTTGCTATAACACGCAACTGGCACCTCTTGACCACCCTTCTCCTGTGAAAGCACTGCCCCGATACATACATTGCTGGCATCCGTGCCCAATATAAAAGTTTTTCCCAACATTGGATAGTGATAGAGACCCTGCTTCAAATTCTGAAAACTCCCGTTACACTTATCTTACCATATGAACGCCTTTTCTTATTCTGTAAGTTGATGTAGGCTGCAGGCTGTATCTGCAAAGCCTTTTACGAATCGCCTGTAGTCTGCAAGTAGACCAAGAAAACTTCTTGACTGGTGTTTGTCCTTTGGAATTGGCCAATTTTTGACAGCTGTTATCTTTTCTGGATCAGTTCTTACGGCTTGTGATCAAACTAAGTGCCGCAAATATTTTACTTCACTTTTAAATAGAGCGCATTTATTCGTACTGAGCTTCAGTTGCGCATCTCTCAGGCTTTCAAGTTCGTCCCATAAGTTGTTTTTATGTTCCTCGAATGTCCTTCGAATGTCACCTAAATAGACAAGATATGTTTTCAAGGTTAATCCACGTAAAACACATTTCATGAGTCGTTCAAATGTGGCTGGAGCATTACATAATCCAAATGGCATAACTCTGAATTGCCATAAGCCACTTCCAACTGAGAAGGCAGTTTTCCCTCGGTCCTCGGGATGTATTTCCACTTGCCAGTAACCACTCTTCAAGTCTAGTGTGGAAAACCATTGCGCTCCGGAAAGGGTGTCCAATCTATCATCAATCCTTGGTAATGGGTAGCTATCCTTTCTGGTTACGTTATTTAGTTGGCGGTATTCTACGCAGAATCGGGTGCTGCCATCCTTTTTCCTGACCAAAACAACTGGAGATGTCAAGGGGCTGTGAGATTCCTATATCATGCCTTGTTCCTTCATGGAATTTATGATATCTGCAACTTCTGGTTGTTTGGCTAATGGTAGTCTTCGTGGTGTTTGCCGAATGGGCCTAGAATCTCCTGTATCGATTCGATGCTGGACAAGATTTGTTTTGCCGTTATCATCATCATTCATTGCAAATAATTCCGAAAATTCCTTGATCACCTCCTTGGCATCGTTGTATTACTTTTTAACTAGATGAAAGAAGCTTCTGAGCCTGTTGGGTAGGAGCTGGTATAGGTTTTGTCTCCTTGATATTACTACCATTTTCCAAATTATCAATCTGATAAACGAGTTCACAATTTCCAATTATAGCACCGTCTTTTAGTTGTACCTCATTTTCGGATGTGTTGAGCACTCTGACTGGAATTAATGTTGGGCCTTCTGCTTTCACTAAAGTCTTACCAACGATGATGTTCGATGTTACTTTTGCAGGGTTAGGCTCTACCAGATAGAATCGGCAGGTCCCGATGTCATCAGTAGGCTATGTCCATACTAGCGCCTCGGAGCATGCAGAAAGAGTAATATTTTCACAGACCATCGTCCTTATTTTCGAAAGATAATCTGCTCCTACTCCTAGTCTCATAGGAATTTCTATGCTGCCATATTTGAGAATCCGTTCGCCGACATCTAGATTTATTCTATATGTGGTCATGAAATCTACTCCAAGAATGCATTCATCCATGATATCTGCCAGCAGGAAAGTGTGAGAAAATAGTAGTTCCCGTAGTTGAACATCCAAAGTAATTTCTCCAAAAACTTGTGCTGCTGCTCCAGTTGCTGTTACTAGTAAATAGTTGGTAGTGTTGTGAAGCCACTTGTTTTTGAAGAGATCTGCTCTAATAATTGATCTCGAAGACCCAGTGTCGATAGTTATTGCGCAGCCATTTTTCCCTCCACTTTCATATATAACGAGACTGCTATTATTTCTCCGCAAATGGGCTACCTGAATGATGACTTCGGGGCTGCTGACTCTACCAACCAACTTCTGCCTCCCCCCCCCCCCCCAAAGTTGGTTTTTACATTTTTTCCGAATGTTCAACAGGAGAGCTGATGCGACTAGTCGCTGTTTTATTTCTAGTCTCTCCACGAATAGGTTGCTCCCTGGCTCCACACCTTTGGCATACTTTTCTGTTCTCCTCTTCTTGTGATTCCATTCGTCGGCGTTTTCTGCAGTCCCTTTGGAGATGTCCGGGTCTATAACAACTCCAGCATCGAAGAATACCGCATGACGGAGTGCTCTCTAATGACTGCATTCTGTAGCAAGTACATTGCTCCACTGAAATTTCTCTCACTCGTACTGCACTCCGATAAGCTTGTCTAGCAGATTCATCCGCTAGTGCATAAGCTAGAGCTTCTGCTGTTGACTTCTTGCCTGCTAGCCTTAGTGCTTATTGTAAATTTTGATCTGCAATAGCGTTCACAAATGCTTCTGTTGCCACTTCATTATGGAATTCTGCATTGACGCTTCAGTATGAAAGATGAGCTAATCTTTCCACATCAGCCTACAGTTGTTGTAGTGATTCGCCATGCTTTTGAATCCTGTTACGCAGGTGCATGCGATATACTTGCTGCATGTGTTCATCTCCATAACGTAATTCTATCGCCTGTACTAATGAAGTGTAATCACATTGCCTGTCCATCGATATAGTTTGTAATAGCTCTGACGCGGGACCTCGAAATGCTAAAACTAGAGCTGTAGCTTTATCTGCATCATTCCATCCATTTACTTCGGTAGCTGCCTCAAATTGTCTCTTAAAAATATGCCACGAATTTTGTCCATCAAATATTGGAGGTTTCATTCTGCCTGTACCGGATATTTCAGTTCCTTCATGGCGAGGTTTTCGATGCTTCATTCTCTCCAAGTCTGCTTTAAAGTTGTCAAGCATCTCCATAACATTTTGTTGTACTTCCGACACTTGTTGTTGAACTTCCAGCACTTCCTGCTAGATTCCTTCAATTTGCGCATTTTGTTCGTCTAGTGAATTTTTAAGATCTTCTGTTCCTCCAAACAGGTTTCCAGCCAATTCTGCAAAGAACTATTTTGTTCATCCCAACGGGCTTCCAGAGAGTTCTTTTGTTCTTCTAAACGGGTTTCGAGAGAATTCTTTTGCTCTTCTAAGCATGCTTGCACAGAATTCCTATCTTACTCATTAGCATTCTTTTGTTCCTCCAAGAAAGACTGCTTTTGTTCCCCAAGAGCATTCTTTTGTTCCTCAATGGGAGATTGCTTTTGCTCCTCAAGAGCATTCTTCATCTGCAGGGCTGAAAGCTCCATTTTGGTCATTAAGGTACCCAAAAGCTGTTCCATGTGCATCGCAGGCTCTTCTTCAGCTTCAGCTTCTTCTGCAAAAACAAATGTCTCAGGATTCTTTTCTTCCTCTATCAAGGCTTGTCTAAGTTGCTCGACTAGAACATTCTTTAGACCTGTCGTTTGCAATGACCGCTTCCCCAACTCCACTTTCAATTCCTGTATGCGAAGCTCCTCTAGTTTGGTCCCATTCTTGGGTCTTTTGTAATTCACTCACAGTTTAATATAAAATTATCTTTCGGAAGTTTTACACACGATTTCACAAAATTAATCACTCTTTGAATTTCAAAGTCAAATGCCACCACTTTATTCCGCGATATTATTTTACTTATGATACCAGTTGTTACGAGCGTGGCCTTAGTTCGTTATTTAAAACACAATATCTCAGATATCATTAACAAGTTCTTTCTTTTATTTAACTTCACTATTTACTTTTATAGCATTTACAAACAATTATCAAATCAACTCATTATAGTTATCGCTAGTACTGTACTTCTAATTATCGCAAGTTTACTTCGTTCATTTCACTGTTTGAAATAAGACTGCGTTGTGGATTTGAGAAGCGCCGTATTCATATTCAACGAATTATCCTAGAACCTTCCTGAATATTCCGATCTCCGAACCCAAAGTTTACTAGGATGTCACTAACCTAAAGGTGTTTCTATTTCCAACAGATGTCGCTTGTGTCACTTTGTAGCGCGTAACAGTATGAATACTTGAAGCGAGTGATGACTCTTATATCAGGATTGGGGTATTATACTTTCTCAAACAACGGCGAAGTTCTACCACCACAGGAAGCCAAATCACATTGAGTGTTTATTTTCGATGATGTAGCATGTGAAAAGCAAGATAATGTGCGATCCTATTTTTGCATGGGTTGTCACAAAGATATAGACAGCTTCTATCTCTTTCAAACGTATACAGTTAATACGTGAGAATGCTAATTTAATCATCTTATTCAAGCAAGATGACTTGAATTAGAAAAATATCTATAATGATCATGTGAATACAGAAATGAAGTTTGATAAATCTCGAAGAGCCTGTGCTACATGTTGGAAGAATGAATATGGTTTCTTGATGATAGATAAGGACAGCTGATTAAACAAGGTACGCTACCGTTAAGGATTTGATACCTTCATTGTACTATAAAAGGATGAAATATGCAAATATTCATAAGTCGAAGTTTAACTCAGCCGAAAGCACACCGAACCCTGTGGACCTGCTGAGTAGATTAAAGCTGTTCACCTGTTATCAGAGCTGTTTGAAAACCTATTAAGGTGTTATCAGAGCTGTTTGAAAAGCTGTTAAGCTATTATCAGAGCTGTTTTAAAAGCTGTTAAGCTATTATCAGAGCGGTTTGGAAGGCTGTTAAGCTGTTATCAGAGCTGCTTGAAAAGATCTTAAGCTGTTATCAGAGCTGTTTGAAAAGCTGTTAAGCTGTTATTAGAGCTGTTTGAAAAGCTGTTAAGCTGTTATCAGAACTGTTTGAAGAGCTGTTAAGCTGTTATCAGAGCTGTTTGGAAAGCTGTTATTCAGTTAATATCGAAGATGAATGAAAATATATTAAAAGAAATTATCAAGACTAGGAATGCAGTCCGAAGGAAATTAAAAACCTTAAAGTTGGGAAGGATTAAAGCAGAAGCTCAACTTGAAGATACCTTTAAGCCAATCACTTAACCCCTAAAAGAGTTTGTTGGAAGAGTCAAACACGAGCCGCCGGATATAGCCAAGTTTGACGCAAAAGAAATCAATGAGATTGTGGAGCCTTTTACCCCTCCCAAACTGAAATAAGCTAAAATAGAGGGTAGTAGCACACCTGTAAATTATGGGGATTATTCCTTAACATCTGAAGAAGTACTCGCAACACCCAAACATTCAAGAAAATTGATAGGAAGATCTCCTGTCACCTCCCCCGATACGTCTCGATACATAGTTTCAAACTATTTAAAGCTGTTCACTGATAATAGCCCTAAAATTGATCCAACGTATGGAGTTTACCATGATGACAACGCGTGGAGAATCGGTAATTCAACGCTTGATGTTGATGATATAGGAAATATTGTTATCAAGGGGAAGAAATATAAAACAACTTTGGGGTTATGTGAGCTGCTATTTATGAAAGATCCTGTAAAAAGTCTATATACTAAAGAGGATTTTGTTATGGAAGTAGGATGAGTGATTTGCTTGGGGCGTAAAGTCCCGACTGCCAGCATGAGCTGACAGATCTCTCGACGGACAGCGTTCCTACAGGGCGGCACGCTAGCTCGCCTCGGCTAATGGCGGAGAGTGTAGGGAGGTTCCACGAAAAACCTGCCGTTGCCGTCAGCCATAATCAAAAAATTCGTGCCTATAAACAACTAAAAGCCGGCACACATTCGGTCCTGAAGGGACCCTTACGTCACTTACCTGTATACCTTTCTCGAAGGCCCAGATGTTTCGGCCGTACTGCATGCCCCAACCACCCATTTGACACTGAGGGCAGTGAGTTCACTGTGTCCCTATTTGACCTGAAAGAAGGAGAGTAGCGGACCTTTTCGACCTCTCCAGGAGAGTGTGAGGAGAAAAATTTATACTTTACAGGTCCATTACGTTATAATAAATTTCTTTCCAGCGACCTAATGTTATATAATGAAGCCTTAGTGGCCTGCTTATTTGTACAGCTTACAAATTATTCTTATAATTACCGCCCACATTCCCAAGACCAAATCAGCATTCTTCGTAACGTTAGTCTATCATATAATAGTTGGAAAAAAACTGACCTCATAAACTCTTTATCATATAATAATCAATATTCTCGCCGAGGTGTGATAAAAGACACTTTCACGACAATCGCAAATTTCTCATTTTTCATGAATTATATTTTCTCTTCAAAAACGACTAAGTGACAGTAGAATAACAACTCTCGTTATGACCGATAGGCGAATTTTCAATTGATTTGTCTAAAACGCGAGTCTCATTCTTCGTCAAACCTCAAAGCGGAAGTTTTTTTTCTTTTTCATGAACGAATACGTATTATATATTCACCTATAATTTTTATATAAACAATATAGTAGATAAATTCAACTGACCTGAAATCTTTTGTATTCTGTTCGATCCCTCGAAGAAGCTCCCTGGAGGCGACTACGTTCGTTGATGAGGCTGAAAAATCAAAAGTAAGAGACAAAAAGGAAAATGTGACGTTATCTGCCCTGCTTGATGAGCACCTTTGGCTTGATTCAATAAGAGTTATATTCGTTTATCTACACAAAAATTGTTGTCTTGGTTTGGTCTCTACTGTCGTGGAGCCTATGATACTAGGAAATGTTTGAGGGCGTAGTGCCCTATTACTTATTTTTAGTAAAAATAACCTATAGACTAATGAAGCTAAAATCTTAATTACGTGGCCATTGGCTCTACCCACACAAGCACTTTAATGTCAGTCAAATCTGTTCTTTCTAAAATTAGAACTGGTGGATATCACATACGAGAACAGCAATCGTCATCTTTTTTACCATGAAAATGATTTTCAACTTTCCTATGACACCTAAATCGAACGTTTTTGTTTATATTCTATATGATCGGACTATGAGCTCTGTAAGCAAAACAATAAGCTTCATGTACTGAACATTACGGCCCATATTCATTAAAAGAACTTAGACACAACCCGATTAAATTATATGTTCTCAGTATGGTGTAGCTTTTAACACCCAAGCCAGTTAATTCCTCTTAATGACTACGCCTTTTATATAATCCTAATATAATCAAAATTTGTTCAACATTTAATGTTATAACTAATCTATCATTTCATCCGCACTTAAACTCTTCCGTATACTTATTTCCTGAGAGTTCTTTCTCTCGTAATTATCTATTTCCTTCAGTATATAGAGCTTGTAAGACACAAAAAAAATAGCGAGTCTACGGTTAGCTACATAGTAGCACTTGTTACTAATAATTCTTTTTCCTTACAAAATCTTGTTAATTTCCTTGAGTAACACTAATAAAAAAATTGTCACCTTATTCTAGGAATATTTTGTGATGTAGGAGATAAATGCTTTAATCTCGCACGATTGTATGGCAGATCCAGCTGGAATTCCCATGTTCTACGTGGCACGTGCTCGCAGCAATAGACCATCGACCTCAATGTGTGGAGTGTTTTATTTATTTGTACTGACCATCTTTTGATGGCTTCTATACAGGTTTATGCTAGGTGATGCCTATCTGCACGTCGGATTTTGCGCGGGCCTTTAAATTGATCAGACCTACTTGGTTTCTTTAGATGTTTTTCCTTTTGTTCTGGTCGCTGTACACATAAGCTTACACCGCTGAGTCCCCGTCGCCAGCCTCCGCTGGGATTTCAATGGGGCTTCTGCCTTGGCCACTAAATTTTTAATGCTTCGTACAAGCTGTTCTTCTTTTCAGTAATTTCGTTGATTTAGATTTTTAGAATAATCCTACAATTCCGTTGTAAATTACTGCTCTACTTGATTTTTTTGCTAACTTAAAGCAACTTACCTCACAATTTCTATAGCACAGAATGTTAACACATTTATCTATCTAATAAAATCACTCGCGCGGAAACTTGCTCGTTTCTTCACAAAAATGGCAGACATTCCAATTTTCTTTCCTTTTTTGCGCCACCTCAGATGCTTCTTCTTCTACCGTTGCCATTGATCTCGCCGTTCGGATTTCCCAGTCAGACGTCTGTCACACAGTCTGATGAAACACGGCGGCTAACTTCGTGGTACAACTACGACTACGTCCCCGTCAGCTGCAATCTGCCCACACAGTGCTTAAGGTACGCTGCGACCATAACAATTTAACTAATTATAGATCTATTTTGAGAGGTACCAATGCATAGAAACGTGACTATACTGAAGTTGGACAAATAAAAGGTACTAGAGCGGCTAAGCTATATAAAGCTATATTCAGTAAACTTATACAGCATAAAGGCATGGGACTAATGCGTTTGCCTAAGGGAAACATTGATCACATTTACTGGGATGATCCAAATGAGTTAGTGGGTAGACTGCGCCTTCTAGTGGCATCAAAGCAGGCTGGAAATACGAGTCACTACAATGAAATTGTACCTATCCTGGAGGAGTTGCGAGAAGCAGATATTATAGTTTAAATACTACTCCATTACCATACTTCTACACAATATACAGATGAGCGTTGACAAGTTTGGACGTTTCCCTAAGCGAGGATATCTTGGGAAACCAGGTGAACGTAGACCAACAGGAGCAGACAATTAAAATAAGTGTTGAAGAAATAAGAAAAATATTAATATAGAGGTGACAAATTTAGCGCTATATATCAATGACGAAATAGCGAGCTGCATAAACCAGCGAGAAAAAACTTTAAACGAGGTCGTGTGATCAATGGACTAGATGATTTTTGGCAGGCAGACTTGATTGAAATGGATCCCTACAAGTATCTGAACAAGGGTTACCGCTATCTACTGACAGTAATTTATACTTTCTCCAAATATGCATGGGCAATCCCAATTATAAGAAAAACTGATGTAGAAGTAAGATATGTCATGCAATCTATATTAAGCGAGGGACGAATACCTAAAAACCTGCAGACTGATGATGGAAAGGAATTCTACAACCGCATCTTTAAAAATCTAATGATGAAGCATGCAATTAATCATTACTCGACGTATAGTTTCCTCAAAAGTTCAATAGTGGAACGATTTAACCGAGCTCTGAAGGATATGATGTGAAAAGAATTCACCTTTAATGGAACTTATCAGTGGATTGGTATGGTAAAGAAACTGCGCACTGAATACAACTGGACAATACATCGAACTATAAAAATGAGACCACGTGATATCAACACCTCCAATGTGAAACAACTGCTTTCAACTGTATACAATCATATAAAAATGTTTGTACGTGCAAAGTATAAAGTTGGAGATATTGTACGCATCAGCAAATACAAGCATATATTTGAGAAAGGCTATACACCAAACTGGACAGCTGAGATTTTTAAAATTATTAAAGTTCAAAACACAAAACTCATCACATATCGGCTGGAAGATTATCAAGGGAATCCAATCACAGGAGGCGTTTACGAATTGGAGCTGCAGAAAGTTAAACACCCAAGCCCATATCTCGTAGAGAAATTCATAAAGAAGAGTGGAGATAAAGCTTACGTTAAATGGCTCGGAATTTCATCAAAACATAATTCTTGGATTAATAACAATGATGTTTTATAATTTCTTGAAAAAACATTTAACAATTAAAAATAAATTTATTATTATAATACTTTATACATGTAGCTATAATGCAAATTACTTTAATAAATAAAACTACCACTATGATACATTTATTATTTACACTAGACTTAGATACTTTCTGCGGTTGCCATTTGTTGATCTGCTGAAATGGAGTAATGACCCCATGGTAGAATGTACGTCGTTCCGCTCATAATATGTGGCTTATTATATATTATATAAGCACTCAATGCGATCTTCTTTTGACTGATAGCGTAGAAGCTATGGTTATGGGATCGTATGGAGCTCTGATTAGCAGTTAATATTCGCTTGTTATTCACACATTCGACGTAGTCTTCGAAATTGATATGCCTCTGTACTACATTAGCCTTTACTCCTTTGGCGTTCTTTATAGTTTTTCAAATTCAAATTCAAAATTTATTTATTACAAACCCCGGCATGAGCGCCACGGAAATAAACGTTGGGTATAGCGAAGGAATATAAAGATATATACACAGTTGAATACAGCGAGAACTTAAACAGTAAAACAATAGTTAGTTGTGTATTAAGACAAGGAATATTAAGATAAATACACAGTTGAGTATGACTTGAACTTCAAAAGTATAACAATAGTTAATTGTGAATAGCGAATTGTAGGGTAAACAGCGTCTTATTTAAGTAAATAGCGTCTTATTTAAGTTAACATTTAATGAAGATGACTTAAGTGCTAATACTAAAATTAAATCTATCAATTTTTAATTCATTTTAATCTATGAGAGCCTATTTACTTATCTGTTTATTTTGGATCACATTGCTGACAATCAGATGCATTGCTCTACTTATTGGGTTCACTGCCCACTTTTAAGTTCAATCAGGGCTGTTTTAATACTAACACTATACTGAGTGTGAGTTCAGACAACAGGTGATACTGTTTATGGTTAGCGTGAAAAGTAATAGCGATTAAGAGCCACTACTGGCTGCCTGAAGTCCACAAGAGGTTAGTAGTATTTCAGTAGTTCACAGTTTCAAAACTGGAGAGAGATAGTCGTAGGTTCGAAAATATTAAGATGATAAAGTATGACTACAACCTATAACAGAGCTGATATCTGGTGGAATTATAACAACCATAGCTATAAGGTACATGTCATATTGCAATGACTAACGCCCCATCATGGGTATCTTAAAAACTAATACTGCTAAAAAGTAAACAGTGATTATACATTATGTTACTAAGCTAAGCTAGATCTAGTATTGACTAGCAGTTGCTGTTGCACCAATCGTAATATTTGGCATGAGAACAAGCACCTGTAGGATCAGAAATCAGAGAAAGCCCATACCGACACCCCAGTACTGGGTGCATGAAGCATGTAAAGTTACGAGTCGTAGAGTGGGTAACCGATACTACATTTCCTAAGGGCTAAGAATAGGGACGTAGTAATCACTTAGAGTGATGCAGAATTAAATAATGAGAAGATATGGTCAAAAAGGTTGATATGTCACGATAAGGCTAAAGATGGATTAGTCGGTTAAGGCAATTATACAATCTGATGCCAAGGCTTTAAAGCTACTAAGTGTTGTTGCTCCCCTAACGAGTGAAGGTAGCCTGTCCCATAATATGATCCCTTGACCATATGTAGATGCTACGGGATGCAAAGTGATTGTCGGTGCGGGAATGCACAATACGCGCAATGCTTCTATTACTCCACTTAAATTTTACATTCACATATTCAGGAAGCAGTTTAAGCTTGGATCGCATTATAAAAGTAACCACTCGAATTGATTAGAGTTTGTGCAGAGGGCACGGGAAAAATAGCTTCATGAACGGCGTAACATGTTCAGAGCGTCTGAGTCCATAAACAAATCTGACACAGGCCTTATGGGGCCGCAGAGTTTTAACCATCATACCATTACTGAGTGGAAACAGACTATTACCATCGTTTACATGCAGACTGTACATTTTCGAGCGCAAGCCAACAAATTCGCTCATGATTTTCACACTCAGCTCATCCTTCATTAGCCCAGGAATCTTTTTATTCATGAGCGGTAAATTGAACTGGTTATCTTCTGGGGAATCATTTGTATCAAATTTGTTGATATTTTCGGCAATAAACTCGTATGTATGCATTTTTCTCTTCAAGTTCATATATTAGAGAATCTGTATCTGTATACATGACTTTACATTTATCTCCAAATTCACGCTGCATTAACTGTAGCGGAAGTCGTAGAGGCATATCTTTGTAATTTCCATAACTGCCATTCCAATATAGAGAGGATTTTTGAATAAGAGTTTTAGTCGCCTTAATTCCACAGCAACTAAATGCTCATCAAATATTGTTGCACCGTGGAATTTGGGTGCCGCAATCCGAACTTTGGCACCATAGCGACCTTCCCACATTACGTAAAGCTTGATATCGCTATACTTGCTTACATTCCCCATGGGCTTAGTAAAAGCTGCATTATTCATATTCTTATAGCTGTCCTTCACATGATCGCTTGTAGCTTGCATCCGTTTGGTAGTATTTAAGTCAATATATGGTTTGAGCCAAGCTGATTGGTCGAATTGAAGAGCCCGGTGCACTTTTTTCAGGATGAGTCCATGTGATAAGCATTGCTTAGAATTTCGGTAGGGTATAACATATTTAGTTAAAGGATGTAATGTTGTCAAAAGATTTTCTAATTTTGCTCAAGGTGGTGCTGCATGCTCAGAGCAAAACGGTAAATCCTTACGACTTCGAATATGCAACCAGTTGGAGAGTCATGAGGAAGAATTTTGAAAACGTCAATATTGGTAGTATCAACCCATTTGAATCCTCCGGTTGGTAAATGCTGTGACATGGCCCATCCATAAAGGTTATTCACATCATTATACATCAGATATTTCCCTTTCCCGTCAGCTTAAAATCGTCCTTATGTTTATTATTTGCTTTACTATATCTGTTCGAACATTGACTTATACCAAATCGAATGCCTCCCTCTACGAGTAGCAGTATACCTACGTCGGTTATCAGCTCTAATTTCACATTAGTGTATCTTAGCATAGCATCCCATGTTAGGCCAGGCATGGTGTAATAATGTGCTGGATCTAAATTGTATGTCTTCATGCACACTTCTCGAATGTTCTCAAACATATCGGCCAATAGAAGAACATCAGTCTTATGGTATAGATCTGAATATTCATCAAGTGTTTGTATTTCAAATTTTTGCCAGACCTCTTCAGCATGATTTTAGTCCTCAGGAGATAAAGCGCTGTTTATTGTAGAACGGTTCCTCTGTTGGCATGTTCCGGAAATCTAATTTATCCTAGTCATCAATAAAATCATATGGGAAGACACTTTTGTGCGTAAGAAGTTTGATACTGTCATCATCCAATCCCTGCCATACTGATCTTGTAGTGTTTAATTTATCCACTGGCAGCAATGATGATAGCTTATCTAAAGATCCTGCCATAAAACGGAAGGAATCGATGAATCAGAATTTTATGTGGTTGCCTTCCATGTGCTTGGTGAACCAGATACATCTTTCCTTGTTTACTGGTAAGAGACCAACTTTTCTGGGAATTATGTAGCTATATCCTTAATAATAAAGTGGGCATCATATCCAGATAAATTGTGAAAAATAATTCGAACTATGGTGGAATTTTGATACATGAGATTACACGCATTGTGCGCTGGTCCTCGGTGTTTTCCTGTTAAAAGGAATTATGAAAAAATTAATGGAATTATGATTCTCAGTATTTACCAGTTAAGTAATAATGATCCCGAACTCGTGCCTCATCGGCCGCAAACGTTTTTTCACATATATGGCAGCAAGCATTTTCCATATGTGAATGCCGTTCCTCTTTAGTCAGGGGTTACATTGGCCTGATGATCAGCTTTTTCTGTACAGCTATGGATGCAATTTTTTGCAATTCTAATGCAAAACACTGTTGACAATTCCTGCCTCGATATGCTCTGTAATATGAGAACTTAGCGTCATGTTTGCAGTGGAAATAGAATCCTATGCTATGAATTTCATGCTCCTGAATTCGCTGTGTATTTTGATCGTTTCCTTGAACCAGCTTCAATATTGACTCGGCACACACACAAAATGGGACTGGATTCTTATGGTTATAATTCTTATATTCCAGCCATTTCTTTTCTTCTGAAGGAAACACAATTCTTCAATCATTTTGCTTCTCGCATTCGGGAGTGTGTGATTCTAATTTTTCAGCAGAGCGAAAGTAGAGCAAACATCTCTCACATATATACTTTCTACCGTCATGTTTCGAAGTTTGCTTCGATATGAGTCGGGAAAGAACTTTCATCCAGCAGAAATGATATCTGCTGGCATCATCATCATCATCGTCATCATCATAATCCATATGATCTAAATTATCATCATCCTGGTCATAGTCATCTTGAATCATTAAGAGATTTGCATGTCGCTCCATCCTGTGTTTCGTAAGTCTAACTGGAACTGTGGTGAAGGAACGCTCTTTCTCCAGGATGAATACGTTTATTGATAAATCGTTCTGGTCTTCAAATTCTGTAATTTGCTTAAGTGCCATGGGAAATGTTATCCCATTTAAATTAAGTACAGTTGAGTAAATTGAGTTTTTGAAGTACTTGCTATCAAACTATAGCCAAGTACTCTCATACAAGCACCTTATTTGTTGATCTGACTGCTGTGATACCTTACTAGCTCTTCTTCGTAACGGCACGATGGAGTAGCTACTGTAGCTTTGCTCCTAGTGTTAAGTATCGAAGTAGCTAATGTACCTTTGCTCCTGAGGTGTGTGGTGTAGCGGAGTAGCTAATGTAGGATTTCTCCTAGTGTGGTGTATTGGAGTAGTTGAACAGCCTTGCTCCTAGTAAAAACAACTTGTTGTGTGGTGCGAGTTACGACTGCAAATAGTTTTTTTTAATTAAATCGTTATAATATTTATAGAAAAATTTAACCTTAACCGCTACGGACAATTTTAATTGTATACATAAGTATTTTGAAATGCTAAAATGCTTATTCTATTACCGCACAGCACTTGCTATATGTACATACATAAGCAACACCAATTCTCAACGCTTGCAGCTGGTTATCATTAGAACACGTCATTCTTCGTTGTCATACGTACATCCGTAAATATTCATTTTGTCTTGTTATAATCTACAGCGTACTCAAACCGTGAACCATCAATTTGGTCACCTGTGCTTTACCGCTGGCGCAAGGCAAGGTTATCATATTGCAGTGTGTGAATTCTTGCACACAGGGGTATTGCGACACTCGATCTACCTTCACTTATTTCATCAAACAATTAAGTAAGTGGTGTAGGACAGTGATGAGTGAAATTATGATGAGCTTAAACAATGTAGATATGTTTGTTCATGCCTGTTAGCATTTCTTTGGCAATTGAAATGTACGTATGTATATTCATTGCTTGCTAGGTTTTTCTTTGATAATTTAAATGTAGGTATGTATATTTATGTTTGCTACATTTCTTCGATAATTTAAATGTAGGTATGTATATTCATGCCTGCTACATTTCTTCGATAATTTAAATGTAGGTAAGTATATTCATGCTTGCTACATTTCTTTAATAATTTAAATGTATGTATGTGCGTACTATGTACGCATGTATATATATGTAACAAATCTCAATTGTCTACTCAAATTAGGTATGTACATATATACGTATGTATTTATATATAACAAATTTCAATTGCCTAATCAAATTGAGTATGTACGTATGTAATTGCTTTTGGTAAGGGGTGTACGTAACAAACCTCCCTCTTTTAAAAAAAAATTGTTATTATTAGAGGAATAACGAATTAGAGCATTGTATATGGCTTTGATAGGTTACTTAAAAAAAATAACAAGTTGTTACATATATGTATATACATAATTCCGAGCGCTGAGATGATTACTTAGTTTGGTTGATGAAGCTAACTTATCTATGTGTACAATATCGTGAATTATTTCTAGCCTATTTTTATAATTTCTTTTTGTTTAAGATTAATAAGCTACAGTATATTTTTTTTTCTCTTATTGAGGTATAAATATGCTTATTTTTTTGCTTTAATATATCGGTATACACCAATTTTGTCTTTTTACAATTTAACTTTTTATGGCTTTACAATACTATATATTTGTATACATATGTTTTTTTTATTTTTACAATTTTAATTCTTTATGCTTTTATAGTAATATATGTGCGTATACATATTTTTGCATTTACAGTAATATGTATATGCGGTATACATATGTTTTCCTTATAATTTTAATTTTTGAAGCGTTTATCGTAATATATGTGTGTATACATATGTTATCATTAATTTAATTTTCTATGCATTTACAGTAATATAGGTGTGTATACATTTTTTCTTTCTATGCCTTTATGATATATTGGTGTATATCTATTATTTCGTTTTTGTTACAATTTATTTATTTACCTTATATATATATACGTTTGACACCATGCATACATATTTCTCTCCCGTTAATTTTAATATTTATATTTTAAACAAGGCAGATCTTTTTATTTATTAATTCTGGTTATCTTGGATTTGATAAGTAACTAAACAATTTGCAAATGGCGGAGGCATATACATGAATTGGGATGGGTTATAGATGGTGGGAGTGGTGGTGGTATTGAAAAATGTTGTCTCTTATTTGCCTGTGGTGGCGGGATAGTTTGTGGCTTACTTGAATCTTTTGATTCTGAATGAACGGTATGAGAAGCCGTGCGTTCTTTGTTTGCTGCCGCCGGTTCTGCTGCATTGGTTAAGGGTGTTACTCTGGCTTTAATTTTGTTTCGGTGGAACCATTTAAAGAGGAAAAGTGATCTTATCCGTTTGTGTTAGATATTAGTAGCATTTTTTGGGGGTAATGCTGACGTAATAGTCGTGCCATGACTGCGGAAATAAATATATACCTATATGTTTTGTTTTTAGACTTTTATTCATAGAAGGGTTTTAATCTATTATTATGGACTACGACTTTCCTTTTACCAATTTAAATTTCAGTATTCACTGAATTGCGAGCTTTAAACACCTGATATGGTCCCAGCCATACTTGGGAGAGTTTGTGTTTTTTCGCTGCGTTTTTTAGTAATACCTTATCTCCCGGTTGGAAAGTTACTGGTCGTGAATGTTTATCGTAGTGACGCTTTACTTTTCCTTTGCGTTAAGTAAATTTTTCTTTGGATTCTCGTGTACAATAGCTCTTAAATACTACACTAGCGGTCTGTGGGTTCGTTCAAGTGCGCCGTTGTATTGTGGATGATAAGCGGATGTCTGCAGTTTTCTAATTTTTAGGAGTTTACAAACTCGTTTGAAGAGATCGCTTAAGAAGTTAAAGCCTTTATCAGTTACTACCTTTTTAGGAATACGGTAACGAGTGATTATCTCGTCGAAAAATATTCCTGCTACCGTTTCTGCTTCGCCATTCGGCGGCGTAACAATCTACGAATTTCCTTAGATTGTCTTGAGAGTCAAAATATATTTGTTTCCTGAGTGTGTTTCCTCAAGAGGACCTACGATGTCCAGATATTCTTTTTCGTATGGCATTAGGGCAGTATCCTTTATGACCATTGGCATACGATACTCTGGGCTAGCCCTCATTTTCGGACATTTAGTACATTTGCGGACATATTTTCTAATCGATCTGAGCATGTTTTTCCATTTATACTTTCTTTTTATTCTTTTATAGGTTTTGAATACACCTTGGTTACCACCCAATGCAGAATAGTGGTAGTCCTTTAAAATTATTTGGTTTTCCTCCGGGGCTGTGATAGTTTCCGGTAATTTATCCTGCGAATCTATAAGATTTTTTGTAGGTCATTTGCTGTGTTCAGGTGCAACGTTTTCAGATTGGCTGTTCTCAGTTGAGCCAATTTGAATTGAGTCTTTTATGAAGTTCTGAGAATATTTTTGAATTTTATGTGGAGTTTTCTAAACTATGCCTTCCATTTCTGTCTCCCTTGCTTGAGCTCTTGTAACTACATGACAATGTGCTTGTTTAAATTTTGAAGGTGGCGGAGAACTAAACTCATTTTCGTCTATGTCGGAATCGGCTCGATGATGTACCTGAGCTTCCACAAAGGGATTTGCCTGGTTTAGCTGGGCAGGTATTCGTCTAAGCGCTTCTGCATTAGTGTTATATTTTCCAGGCTTATATTAAATTTTGTAGTCAAATTTTGAGAGTTTATGGTGAAACCTGACTAATCTCGATGTTGGGTCTTTCACATTGAAAACGCCTTTAAGGGGCTTGCAGTCTGTGTAGACCGTGAAATTTCTGCCCTGTAAATAACACCTGAAGTTCTTGGCGGCCTTATTTAAACTTCCACTTGCGTATGCTATTGGCTCTTCTTCGCCTCTTTTCCCTTGGGATAAGACAGCTCCCAGTGCCTCGGTACTAGCATCTGTTGTCAACTTGAAGCATTCAGTAAAATCGGGATTTGTGAGAGGCGAGGATTTACAAGTGACTTTTTAATTTCAACGAAAGAATCTTGGCACTTTTGCGTCCAAGCAAATTTAACGTCTTTGCGTAAAAGATTTGTTAGGGGTCTGACTATTTTTGAAAAATTTGGAATGAACTTGCGGGAGTAGTTGCCAACCCAAGGAACGATTGAGTTTTTCTAACAGTCCGCGGTTGAGGAAAATTTTGGACACAACTTGTTTTGTTGGGATCGGGAAGTGCTCCTTCGTTTGAACATTTGTGTCCGAGGTAACTCACTTCTCTGCGAAGGGACTGGCACTTTTCGGGTTATGGGCTCTAAGTCTGTCGAATACCCGTTGAATGTAATTCATCAGGCGTTGAAAGGTCACAGGTGTGCCTTTCAGCCCAAATGGCATTCTCTTAAATTCATAGTGCGCGTTTGCAGTACTGAACGCAGTTTTGGAGCAACAAGTACTTGATGATATCCGCTTGCAAGGTCAAGCGTAGTGAAATATCGCAAATGCCCAAGTTGATCCAGTATATCCTCTATCCTGGGTAATGGAAAAGCATCTCCAATAGATTTCTCATTAATTTTACGGAAATCTACTACTACTCGCCAACGCTTATTGCCGTCAGGTCCAGCTTTCTTGTGGACTACAAGCAACGGAGAGTTCCACGGGCTTTTACTTATTTGAATTACGTCACGCTCCAACATTTCTTTGATTTGTTCATTGATGACTGCCCGATGCGTTTCTTGGAGTCTAAGCATTTTTGATTTAAGGGGGGGGGGGGTTGGTTTTGTACTATGGAAATGGTATGTTTTATTGTATTTGTGCACGTTAGTTTGTTTCACTTTAGGTATAAAAGGTCATTGTACTTATAGCATTGCTCGAGAATTGAATTTTCTTCTTCTTAATTTAGATTTCTATCGAACAGTAATTATTTACGTAAAGCCAACAGGCTATCTGGAATGTAATTTGAAATGTGGTCTACGTTTATTGAAT
Source organism: Dioctria linearis (assembly GCA_963930735.1). NCBI lineage: Eukaryota > Metazoa > Arthropoda > Insecta > Diptera > Asilidae > Dioctria > Dioctria linearis. The sequence continues at coordinate 140,732,596 of OZ005741.1, forward strand.
GTGGATTGGAGTTGAAATTTTTCGTATCTTTTTTGAAGTTACTGGAATTTTTGATATGTGCATGAGGGGAAGGTGGATCACCTTCTTTCTGAGAAATTTGGGAATTTATTTCGTCCAAAGGTAACTGGAGAGACCTAATGTTATAATGATTAACTGGAACTAGAGTAAGTTTTAATTTTCTTAGGAATACTGGTTCTGTGTTTACGTTCAGAACAGATAACGGTATGAAATTTTTATGATGACTAACTAGGCAATTTGCGACAAATACTCCTTCTTGAATTTCCTGAAACAAACAGATCATTTTCTGGTCCAATTGTACTGGTATGCTCAGTACGATTTGAGATCGAGGAGGTATTCTATTAGATCGCTGAAGATCTACTTCATATTGCCTACCTTCATCTTAATTCAAAGTGCATGAAATGTCTTCCATTGCAAATAAGGAATTTTTGTTCTTGGTTGTCCGTGCAACGGTAGTAGATTCAAATTGCTCCTCTATTTGATCTCTTGGTATTTCCTCTCCATCTTCTATTGATGTTTCGAGAGATACCGTGAATTCGATAGAGTTTATTTCCGTGCGAGGAAACCGGAGTAGGCCCTTCAATATTGCAATTTCTTGCAACAAAATCATTACCTAATAGCCCATCGTGCGAGATTTGTGCGTTATCTTCTACAACCTGTAGATTTCACGCGATACTGCGGCTTAATAAAAAGTTGCCTTTGCAGTTACCCAATGTTTCTCCGTCTCCAAATGGAGTTTTCAAAGTGACTTTTGTTCTTTTTCTATCCGTTCCGGTGAATCTAGTGCTTCCTGTTTTATAAGGCTTACTTCAGCTCCAGTGTCTACTATCAGCCGAACGGCTGTGTTTTTGCTTATGTCCAATGGTAAATTTACCACTGGAACATTTTCTTCAGTCTGTTGTGTTGTTGCTTGAGAAGACCCTGAAGTAATTTGCACAGTTCTATTTAATGTCGAGCCGGGGATTTTTCGGTTGACAGTGTGCCGTTTCCCGAATGTGTGGCCTCCCATCGTTGTTTTTGCTGACAAGTGGACACGGTATGGCTTCTTCTGCCATACAAATCGCACATATTTTGCATGTGGTTTATTCTTTGTTCCCGATTTGCAGAGCCCGACCGAGCATTGTTACTAGTGTTTGCATGTTCGGGTGGCGCCTTAGAATTTTGCTTGCAATGCTGGGCATCATGGCATTCTGGAGTTTATGCAGAAAGGAATATTTTTCCGTTTTTAAAATTCATCATACGTGTGTCCTTTGTAGTTGCAGTAGATGCAGGTGATTTTATTCAAAAATAATTTTTGTTTGTCCAATATTTTTTCTGCTGTATGTCGAGAGAAAGAATTTTGGCTTAGAGGTGGGCTTCCCAAAGATTTTCGTGTGAAACTGGTTTGAGTGGAATTCCAATTATTTGTTGGGTTCCCATCAGTATTAAAAGACACTGATGTCACCGTTTTTATATTGGGTTTGCTCATCTCATTAGTGTAAGGGTATGGAGCAACACTCTCGTGAATAGGAAGATTATAAGCATTCGGATAATTTGTAGGATTATGCCTTAAAAAGTTGTCCATTGGATAATAGTTTGTGGTATTATGAATGTAATTAGTGGGTTGTGGGATATAAAAGAGTCCTTGTTGCAATTTTCCGTGTCTAATGCCCTTGGAATGAGCATGTCTACTGAATCTTCATTTAAGATAAGTAGATATGCATTGCATTTAGATGCGGGTTAGTTGCACCAGTCTTTACTGAAGCCATAGCAAAATATTGAATTTGTCGTTTCACCACGTCGATATTTTCAGCACCGTATTTGCTCTGTGCTGCTTCGTTACATTGTAAGAATAGGCCTTTTAGCCTAGTGGTGAATGAGTTAAAAGACTCGTGCGGGTATTGTCGACAAGTAATTAATCTGTTTATCAGCTCATGGTATGTCTCACGAGGGGGGAAAATTTGCATAAAAGCTACTTTTTCTTCCTCTTCTAGACATTACTGCACTTGATTACAACAGCCTATGAATGTGTGTAACTCTGTGAGGATGTGGGAGCTAAATTCCCCAGAGAATAAGGGCACCATTTTGCTGTTAGTTTAACCACCTTTTCGTAATTTACTGGCATTTTGTTTGTTTTGTTTATTTTCTCTGTCTGGACAATATCTGGCGTGCCTTTATCTAAATTAGGCGTGATTAACGATTTTTCTGTTATTAAATCGTTTAAACTATTGTTTCTTACGAGAAAGTTAATCAAACTATGCCTTCTGAAACGTTTGCCTGAACGATGCTCGCGATACCAGTTTATAGATGGTCTGCTTTGGGGTGAATGTTGCGATACTATTGGGTTATCTGAAGGGCTAGTGTTATCAAACGACAATGAACTTATTGCCGTCTCAAAACGGTCAGGTTTAGGCATGAAAGCCAAAATTTCGAGTTTCCAAGAATAAGTGCGAGACATAGAAGTAGGGAAGCAGTTTGCATTAATGTGTGAGATCTGCCCTGTTTTATCACTTATAGTTAATAAAAGCTACTTAGCTTGGAATGAAAAGAAGGCGAGAAGAATCAACGAATTTCTTTTTTAAAATGCCTTAGATATAGTATGATACTGCTAATAAATTGTTGCCTATTTTAACAATTTTTTATGGAACCTTACTTAAAAAATGTTTACGTTCTTCCTTTTCTGTGGCGTCAGCTTTGCTTAGCTGTATATATATATATACATAGATATATATTATCAATTATTACATCCAGAGAAGTCGTACTGCACTTTGGGGCTTCTTCCGTGCGTTGGCTGGGTTAGACGCGCTCTATCGTGGTATTTCTGAGGTCAGATTCAACAGTTAGATGTTTGTGTGCACTCGTAGGTTCGAGGATCAAGGTTTTTCAAGTATTTGTAGGTTGAACTATCTTCCTTGATCCTACCAGCTGCGCCAAATTGTTACTATTTCTTTGCGAGGAAACTTGAATTGAGTTTATGAAGTACTTGCTATCAAACTATAGCCAAGTACTCTCATACAAGCATCTTATTTGTTGATCTGACTGCTGTGATACCTTACTAGATCTTCTTCGTAACGGAACGATGGGTGTATGTACGTTGATTTAGCTAGACAGCTTTGTTCCTGTGTTTAGTAAGTGGAGTAGCTATTGTAGCTTTGCTCCTATGTTAATGATTGGAGTAGCTAATGTTGCTTTGTTCCTAGTGTTGTGTATCGGAGTAGCTAATATAGCTTTGCTCCTAAGGTGTGTGGTATCGTGCACGGAAAAAATCCAATTTGGAATTCCTACTACTTTGCATAGGACATCGAATTGTGGCATATTTTCCTACAATTTGGAGAATTATTCATCTATTTTGCGGAATATATCCAAAAATTGCAGAAGAATATTAAATAGCAATATTTTCAGTAAGCATTGCCAGATATTCATTTGTTTTAGGAACTCATCCTAATTTTTTACAGTAACAATATAGAAAACTTCAGGAAAAATAACAAAATATTATTGTAACGCATCTCATATCTACAATAAAATATTTACACAAATACGAACGAATTTTCCAATTAAAATGGAACAAATTACAAAAGAATGTAGAATTTTTTTTAGTAAAATATTGTGATTCTTCCCAGTTAAATAGTAATCTAATCCATTTTACGTATCTGGTAAGCATTACAATTTTATTGGAATTTTTCCCATAATCTTTTGTACATCCTCCAATTCGAATTGGAAGGTCTTGCAGATTTTTCATATTTAAAAGAAATTTTTCATTTAGTGCCTTGATGTCCAGGTGTCCACATCACAGAAAAATATATCGTAAATTTGTGTAATATTTATATCCTAGTTCATTTTGTATTTGGTCTAACATGAATAGGAAATAGATTTTTAATATTTTTGAAGACCTCGGATTTGAACAATTTATCGAGAAGTTCATAGGTTTCAAACTTCAATCCATTTTTTTTTCAGAAAAAGTGTTTGTTATTTATTTTTTTTTTATTAGAAGAAGAGTTTTAAAAAGAAAGTTTTGTGACCTTGAATTATGAGTGTTTAAGTGCCGTATTTCCGAAGGCTGGGCCAAGAAACTTGTTTTGGAGCAAATATAAAACTACAGGTAAGAGCTCTGTGTTATCATATTTAACTAATTAAATACAGTGAAAATTCTCATTAACGAACGAAATTTAAGTGACCGAGCAATTTCTTTCATTATAAGGAATGACTAAACAAAATATTTATGTACGGACGAAATAAATGTTATTGCTTAAAGAGAAATAAGACGCAAATTGTTTTCATTCTTTGAAAATGATAAGCGATATTCCTGGAATTTTAGGCTCCCGAAATTATTGGTAGGAGGTACATTTGTGAGCATCTGGCAACCTATAATGCACAGCTTTCTGCGTATTCTTTTGCTAAAGAGAGTGAGTCACTTCTTTACAGATGGTGAATTAATAAATCTGTTCCCGGAAAATCATCCAAGATCAACTAGTATTTACTTTATAGGAATTTATTGTTATAGAGGGTTTGCACTGTGTATTTTAGTATATAATTTAATGCACGTTATTTAAATTATTTCTAGAAAATAGTTAGGATTCTTACCTGTCATTATGCCTCCTTATCTTTTAATAATAGAATGGTTACAATTTACCACTGAGTAAAAAAGTTTTATGAGTTTGTTAAAGTAAGTTATTTTTCGGGATTCTCCGGTATAAAACGATTATGTTATGATTTTATTGCGGAATCTTTGATTTGGGCGGCAACGTTTCAAGTCAAGTTTGATTGATCATCATTATTATATAACAATGTTTTATGATTGGACAACAACAGCTTTCCAATCCCGTAGGTCCACTTACACGACGACATAGTATTCCAACAGCTGCTGCAATATCTGGTCTGGATACAGTTCCGATGTAGAGAAGTGATCCTATGACTTGTCTATACATTGTATTATTGAATAGTGCTTCACTTAGTTCATCTACACTCGAAGGATATGATGTTTCCATAGGTGTAGCGACTGGCTTGGCATTTTCCATGCCATATGTTTTAAGCAAATCTAGAATCTTGTGTCGCTGATGCAAAAGAAAAGTTCCATCGTCTTCTCTCTCTATTTGTATTCCTAAATAGGACGATACATTTCCAAGATCTTTAGTCTCGAAAGATTCATTGAGGCGTTTACAGATTAAGTCGATAACGGTATCATGCTTGCTAGCTACCAATAAGTCGTCTACATAAAGCAGAATATATGATGTCGTCTTATCTTCTTCGTTTCTTAAGTCCTCGTATCGACCTTACTTTGAATAAATCCCTGACTTATTAACGCTGTAGTTGCTTTCTTATTCCAAGCACGTGGTGATTGCTTCAAACCATATATACTGTTACGTGCGTGGCCTTAGTTCATTATTTAAAACACAATATTTCAGATATCATTAACAAGTTCTTTCTTATATTTAACTTCACTATTTACTTTTATAACATTTACAAACAATTATCAAATCAACTTATCGCTAGTACTGTACTTCTAATTATCGCAATAGTTTACTTCGTTCATTTCACTGTGTGAAATAAGACTCCGCCTCCTGGATGTGAGTAGCGCAGTATTTCTACTCTACAAATTATACTAGAACCTGCATGAATATTTCGTTTTCCGAATCCAAGGTTTACTAAGATGTCACTAGCCTAAAGTTGCTTCCATTTCTGACAGATGCCGGTTGTGTCACTTTGTGGCACGTAACAATACTATGCTTTAACTTGAGTACAAGCTGTTCTTTTCCCTTTTGAACGAAGCCGGGTGGTTGTTCCATGTATATTTCTTCTTCTAAATCACCATGAAAGAATGCAGATTTCACGTCGAAGTGTCTCACATGGAGACTCCGATTTGCACTTAGTGTTAGTAGAACGCGAATAGTCTCATGCTTTACAACAGGAGCAAATATTTGGTCGTAGTCTTCTCCATATCGCTGAGAAAACCCTCTTGCAACAAGTCTAGCCTTGTGAGTAGTAATGTTACCTTTAACATCGTATTTTGTTTTAAAAACCCACTCCGCTGTAATTGCTTTACGCCCAACAGGAAGTTCCGTCAAAGTCCAACGCTACCGTTAAGGATTTGATACCTTTATTGTACTATAAAAGGATGAAACATGCACATATTCATAAGTCGAACTTGTAACTCAGCCGAAAGCACACCGAACCCTGTGGCCTGCTGAGTAGATTAAAGCTGTTCACCTGTTATCGGAGCTGAAGAAAATTAAAAGCCTTAAAGTTGGGAAGGATTGAAGCAGAAGCTCAACTTGAAGAAGTCAATGAGATTGTGCACCCTTTTACCCCTCCCAAACAGAAATACGTTAAAATAGAGGCTAGTAGCACACCTATAAATTATGGGGATTATTCCTTAACATCTGAGGAAGTATTCGCAACACCCAAACATTCAAGAAAATTGATAGGAAGATCTCCTGTCACCTCCCCCGATACGTCTCGATACATAGTTTCAAACTATTTAAAGCTATTCTCTGACAAAAGCCCTAAAATTGATCCAACGTATGGAGTTTACTATGATGACAACGCGTAGAGAATCGGTAATTCAACGTTTGATGTTGATGATGTAGGAAATATTGTCATCAAAGCAAAGAGCTATAAAACAACTTTGGGGTTATGTGAGCCGCTATTTATGAAAGATCCTGTAAAAAGTCTATATACTAAAGAGGATTTTGTTATGGAAGTATGATGAGTGATTTGCTTGGGACGTAAAGTCTCGATTGCCAGTATCAGCTGACAGATCACTCGACGGACAGCGTTCCTACACGGCGGCACGCTAGCTCGCCTCGGCTATTGACGGAGAGTGTGGGGAGGTTCCACGAAAGACCTGCCGTTGCCGTCAGCCATAATCAAAAAATTCGTGCCTATAAACAACTAAAAGCCGGCACACATTCGGTCCTGAAGGGACCCTTACGTCACTTACCTGTATACCTTTCTCGAAGGTGCAGCTGTTTCGGCCTTACTGCATGCCCCAACCGCCCATTTGACACTGAGGGCAGCGAGTTCATAGTGTCCCTATTTGACCTGAAAGAAGGAGAGTAGCGGACCTTTTCGGCCTCTAAATCAAGAGGGCTCCAGGAGAGTGTGCGGAGAAAAATTTAAATTTTACAGGCCTTAGTGGCCTGCTTACTTGTACAGTTCACAAATTATTCTTATAATTACCGCCCACATTCCCAAGACCAAATCAGCATTTTTTGTAATGTTAGTCTATCATATAATAGTTGGAAAAAAACTGACCGCATAAGCTCTTTATCATATAATAATCAATATTCTCGCCGAGGTGTGATAAAAGACACGTCCACGACAATCGCTAAATTCTCATTTTTCATGAATTATATTTTCTCTTCAAAAACGACTAAGTGACAGTAGAATAACAACTCTCGTTATGACCGATAGGCGAATTTTCAATTGATTTGTCTAAAACGCGAGTCTCATTCTTCGTCAAACCTCAAAGCGGAAGTTTTTTTTCTTTTTCATGAACGAATACGTATTATACATATATTCACCTATAATTTTTATATAAACAATATAGTAGATAAATTCAACTGACCTGCACTCTATTGTATTCTGTTCGATCCCTCGAAGGAGCTCCCTGGAGGCGACTAGGTTCGTTGATGAGGCTGAAAAATCAAAAGTAAGAGACAAAAAGGAAAATGTGACGTTATCTGCCCTGCTTGATGAGCACCTTTGGCTTGATTCAATAAGAGTTATATTCGTTTATCTACACAAAAATTGTTGTCTTGGTTTGGTCTCTACTGTCGTGGAGCCTATGATACTAGGAAATGTTTGAGGGCGTAGTGCCCTATTACTTATTTTTAGTAAAAATAACCTATAGACTAATGAAGCTAAAATCTTAATTACGTGGCCATTGGCTCTACCCACACAAGCACTTTAATGTCAGTCAAATCTGTTCTTTCTAAAATTAGAACTGGTGGATATCACATACGAGAACAGCAATCGTCATCTTTTTTACCATGAAAATGATTTTCAACTTTCCTATGACACCTAAATCGAACGTTTTTGTTTATATTCTATATGATCGGACTATGAGCTCTGTAAGCAAAACAATAAGCTTCATGTACTGAACATTACGGCCCATATTCATTAAAAGAACTTAGACACAACCCGATTAAATTATATGTTCTCAGTATGGTGTAGCTTTTAACACCCAAGCCAGTTAATTCCTCTTAATGACTACGCCTTTTATATAATCCTAATATAATCAAAATTTGTTCAACATTTAATGTTATAACTAATCTATCATTTCATCCGCACTTAAACTCTTCCGTATACTTATTTCCTGAGAGTTCTTTCTCTCGTAATTATCTATTTCCTTCAGTATATAGAGCTTGTAAGACACAAAAAAAATAGCGAGTCTACGGTTAGCTACATAGTAGCACTTGTTACTAATAATTCTTTTTCCTTACAAAATCTTGTTAATTTCCTTGAGTAACACTAATAAAAAAATTGTCACCTTATTCTAGGAATATTTTGTGATGTAGGAGATAAATGCTTTAATCTCGCACGATTGTATGGCAGATCCAGCTGGAATTCCCATGTTCTACGTGGCACGTGCTCGCAGCAATAGACCATCGACCTCAATGTGTGGAGTGTTTTATTTATTTGTACTGACCATCTTTTGATGGCTTCTATACAGGTTTATGCTAGGTGATGCCTATCTGCACGTCGGATTTTGCGCGGGCCTTTAAATTGATCAGACCTACTTGGTTTCTTTAGATGTTTTTCCTTTTGTTCTGGTCGCTGTACACATAAGCTTACACCGCTGAGTCCCCGTCGCCAGCCTCCGCTGGGATTTCAATGGGGCTTCTGCCTTGGCCACTAAATTTTTAATGCTTCGTACAAGCTGTTCTTCTTTTCAGTAATTTCGTTGATTTAGATTTTTAGAATAATCCTACAATTCCGTTGTAAATTACTGCTCTACTTGATTTTTTTGCTAACTTAAAGCAACTTACCTCACAATTTCTATAGCACAGAATGTTAACACATTTATCTATCTAATAAAATCACTCGCGCGGAAACTTGCTCGTTTCTTCACAAAAATGGCAGACATTCCAATTTTCTTTCCTTTTTTGCGCCACCTCAGATGCTTCTTCTTCTACCGTTGCCATTGATCTCGCCGTTCGGATTTCCCAGTCAGACGTCTGTCACACAGTCTGATGAAACACGGCGGCTAACTTCGTGGTACAACTACGACTACGTCCCCGTCAGCTGCAATCTGCCCACACGGTGCTTAAGGTACGCTGCGACCATAACAATTTAACTAATTATAGATCTATTTTGAGAGGTACCAATGCATAGAAACGTGACTATACTGAAGTTGGACAAATAAAAGGTACTAGAGCGGCTAAGCTATATAAAGCTATATTCAGTAAACTTATACAGCATAAAGGCATGGGACTAATGCGTTTGCCTAAGGGAAACATTGATCACATTTACTGGGATGATCCAAATGAGTTAGTGGGTAGACTGCGCCTTCTAGTGGCATCAAAGCAGGCTGGAAATACGAGTCACTACAATGAAATTGTACCTATCCTGGAGGAGTTGCGAGAAGCAGATATTATAGTTTAAATACTACTCCATTACCATACTTCTACACAATATACAGATGAGCGTTGACAAGTTTGGACGTTTCCCTAAGCGAGGATATCTTGGGAAACCAGGTGAACGTGGACCAACAGGAGCAGACAATTAAAATAAGTGTTGAAGAAATAAGAAAAATATTAATATAGAGGTGACAAATTTAGCGCTATATATCAATGACGAAATTGCGAGCTGCATAAACCAGCGAGAAAAAACTTTAAACGAGGTCGTGTGATCAATGGACTAGATGATTTTTGGCAGGCAGACTTGATTGAAATGGATCCCTACAAGTATCTGAACAAGGGTTACCGCTATCTACTGACAGTAATTTATACTTTCTCCAGATATGCATGGGCAATCCCAATTAAAAGAAAAACTGATGTAGAAGTAAGATATGTCATGCAATCTATATTAAGCGAGGGACGAATACCTAAAAACCTGCAGACTGATGATGGAAAGGAATTCTACAACCGCCTCTTTAAAAATCTAATGATGAAGCATGCAATTAATCATTACTCGACGTATAGTTTCCTCAAAAGTTCAATAGTGGAACGATTTAACCGAGCTCTGAAGGATATGATGTGAAAAGAATTCACCTTTAATGGAACTTATCAGTGGATTGGTATGGTAAAGAAACTGCGCACTGAATACAACTGGACAATACATCGAACTACAAAAATGAGACCACGTGATATCAACACCTCCAATGTGAAACAACTGCTTTCAACTGTATACAATCATATAAAAATGTTTGTGCGTGCAAAGTATAAAGTTGGAGATATTGTACGCATCAGCAAATACAAGCGTATATTTGAGAAAGGCTATACACCAAACTGGACAGCTGAGATTTTTAAAATTATTAAAGTTCAAAACACAAAACTCATCACATATCGGCTGGAAGATTATCAAGGGAAGGAGGCTTTGACGAATTAGAGCTGCTGAAAGTTAAACACCCAAGCCCATATCTCGTAGTTAAATTCATAAAGAAGAGTGGAGATAAAGCTTACGTTAAATGGCTCGGAATTTCATCAAAACATAATTCTTGGATTAATAACAAAGATGTTTTATAATTTCTTGAAAAAGCATTTAACAATTAAAAATAAATTAATAATAATAATACTTTATACATGTAGCTATAATGCCAATTACTTTAATAAATAAAACTAAAACTATGATACATTTATTATTTACACCAGACTTGGATACTTTCTGCGGTTGCCACTTGTTGATCTGCTGAAATGGAGTAATGTTCCCATGGTAGAATATACGTCGTTCCACTCATAATATGTTGCTTATTATATATTATATAAGCACTCAATGCGATCTTCTTTTGACTGATAGTGTAGAAGCTATGGTTATGGGATCGTATGGAGCTCTGATTAGCAGTTAATATTCGCTTGTTATTCACACATTCGACGTAGTCTTCGAAATTGATATGCTTCTGTACTACATTAGCCTTTACTCCTTTGGCGTTCTTTATAGTTTTTCAAATTCAAATTCAAAATTTATTTATTACGAATCCCGGCATGAGCGCCACGCAAATAAGCGTTGGGTATAGCGAAGGAATATTAAGATAAATACACAGTTGAATACAGCGATAACTTAAACAGTAAAACAATAGTTAGTTGAGTATTAAGACAAGGAATATTAAGATAAATACACAGTTGAGTATGACTTAAACTTAAAAAGTATACCAATAGTTAATTGTGAATAGCGAATAGGAGGGTAAACAGCGTCTTATTTAAGTAAATAGCGTCTTATTTAAGTTAACATTTAATGAAGATGACTTAAGTGCTAATACTAAAATTAAATCTATCAATTTTTAATTCATTTTAATCTATGAGAGCCTATTTACTAATCTGTTTATTTTGGATCACATTGCTGACAATCAGATGCATTGCTCTACTTATTGGGTTCACTGCCCACTTTTAAGTTCAATCAGGGCTGTTTTAATACTAACACTATACTGAGTGTGAGTTCAGACAACAGGTGATAGTGTTTATGGTTAGTAATAAAAAAATAATGGAAAATATAGAGTAATGGAAGACCAATAGGCCAAGCAATGCAGAATTGCGCTTATATCTCTACAATTATCCAGCATGAAAAGTAATAGCGATTAAAAGCCACTACTGGCTGCCTGAAGTCCACAAGAGGTTAGTAGTATTTCAGTAGTTCACAGTTTCAAAACTGGAGAGAGATAGTAGTAGGTTCGAAAATATTAAGATGATAAAGTATGACTACAACCTATAACAGAGCTGATATCTGGTGGAATTATAATAACTATAGCTATAAGGTACATGTCATATTGCAATGACTAACGCCCCATCATGGGTATCTTAAAAACTAATACTGCTAAAAAGTAAACAGTGATTATACATTATGTTACTAAGCTAAGCTAGATCTAGGATTGACTAGCAGTTGCTATTGCACCAATCATAATATTTGGCATAAGACCAAGCACCTGTAGGATCAGAAATCAGAGAAAGCCCATACCGACACCCCAGTACTGGGTGCATGAAGCATGTAAAGTTACGAGTCGTAGAGTGGGTAACCGATACTATATTTCCTAAGGGCTAAGAATAGGGACGTAGTAATCACTTAAAGTGATGCAGAATTAAATAATGAGAAGATATGGTCAAAAAGGATGATATGTGACGATAAGGCTACAGATGGATTAGTCGGTTAAGGCAATTATACAATCTGATGCCAAGGCTTTAAAGCTACTAAGTGTTGTTGCTCCCCTAACGAGTGCAGGTAGCCTGTTCCATAATATGATCCCTTGACCATATGTAGATGCTACGGGATGCAAAGTGATTGTCGGTGCGGGAATGCACAATACGCGCAATGCTTCTATTACTCCACTTAAATTTTACGTTCACATATTCAGGAAGCAGTTTAAGCTTGGATCGCATTATAAAAGTAACCACTCGAATTGATTAGAGTTTGTGCAGAGGGCACGGGAAAAATAGCTTCATGAACGGCGTAACATGTTCAGAGCGTCTGAGTCCATAAACAAATCTGACACAGGCCTTATGAGGCCGCAGAGTTTTAACCATCATACCATTACTGAGTGGAAACAGACTATTACCATCGTTTACATGCAGACTGTACATTTTCGAGCGCAAGCCAACAAATTCGCTCATGATTTTCACACTCAGCTCATCCTTCATTAGCCCAGGAATCTTTTTATTCATGAGCGGTAAATTGAACTGGTTATCTTCTGGGGTATCATTTGTATCAAATTTGTTTATATTTTCGGCCATAAAATCATACGTATGCATTTTTCTCTTCAAGTTCATATATTAGAGAATCTGTATCTGTATACATGACTTTACATTTATCTCCAAATTCACGCTGCATAAACTGTAGCGGAAATCGTAGAGGTATATCTTTGTAATTTCCATAACTGCCATTTGAATATAGAGAGGTTTTTTGAATAAGAGTTTGAGTTGCCTTAATTGCACAGCAACTAAACGCTCATCAAATATCGTTGGACTGTGGAAGTTGGGTGCCGCAATCCGAGTTTTGGCACCATAGCGACCTTCCCACTTTACGCAAAGCTTGATATCGATATACTTGCGTACATTCCCCATGGTCTTAGCAAAAGCTGCATTATTCATCTTCTTATAGCTGTCCTTCTCATGATTTCTTGTAGCTTGCATCCATTTGGTAGTATCTAAGTCAATATATGGTTTGAGCCAAGCTGATTGGTGGAATTGAAGAACCCGGTGCACTTTTTTCACGATGAGTCCATGTGATAAGCATTGCTTCAAATTTCGCTAGGGTATAACATAATTAGTTTAAGGATGTAATGTTGTCAAAAGCTTTTCTAATTTTGTTCAAGGTGGTGCTGCATGCTCAAAGCAAAACGGTAAATCCTTACCACTTCGAATATGCAACCAGTTGGAGAGTCATGAGGCATTTTGAAAACGTCAATATTGGTAGTATCAACCCATTTGAATCCTCCGGTTGGTAAATTCTGTGACACGGCCCATCCATAAAGGTTATTCACATCATTATACATCAGATATTTCCCTTTCCCGTCAGCTTAAAATCGTCCTTATGTTTATTATTTGCTTTACTATATCTGTTCGAATATTGACTTATACCACCTCGAATGCCTCTCTCTACGAATAGCAGTATACCTACGTCGGTTATCAGCTCTAATTTCACATTAGTGTATCTTAGCATAGCATCCCATTTTAGGCCTGGAATGATGTAATAATGTGCTGGATCTAAATTGTATGCCTTCATGCACACACAAACACATCGGCCAATAGAAGAACATCAGTCTTATGGTATAGATCTGAATATTCACCAAGTGTTTGTATTTCAAAATTTTGCCAGACCTCTTCAGCATGATTTTAGTCCTCAGGAGATATAGCGCTGTTTATTGTAGAACGCTTCCTGTGTTGGCAAGTTCCGGAAATCCAATTTATCCTAGTCATCAATAAAATCATATGGGAAGACACTTTTGCGCGTAAGAAGTTTGATACTGTCATCATCCAATCCCTGCCATACTGATCTTGTAGTGTTTAATTTATCCATTGGCAGCAATGATGATAGCTTATCTAAAGATCCTGCCATAAAACGGAAGGAATCGATTAATCTGAATTTTATGTGGTTGCCTTCCATCTGCTTGGTGAACCAGATACATCTTTCCTTGTTTACTGGTAAGAGACCAACTTTTCTGGGAAATATGTAGCTATATCCTTAATAATGAAGTGGGCATCATATCCAGATAAATTGTGAAAAATAATTCGAACTATGGCGGAATTTTGATACATGAGATTACACGCATTGTGCGCTCATCCTCGGTATTTTCCTGCTAAAAGAAATTATGAAAAAATGGATGGAATTATGATTCTCAGTGTTTACCAGTTAAGTGACAATGATCCCGAACTCGTTCCTCATCGGCCGCAAACGTTTTTTCACATATATGGCAGCAAGTATTTTCCATATCTGAACGCCGTTCCTCTTTAGACAGGGGTTACATTGGCCTGATGATCAGCTTTTTCTGTACAGCTATGGATGCAAATTTTTGCAATTCTAATGCAAAACATTGTTGACAATTCCTGCCTCGATATGCTCTGTAATATGAGAATTTAGCATCATGTTTGCAGTGGAAATAGAATCCTATGCTATGAACTTCATGCTCCTGCATTCGCTGTGTATTTTGATCGTTTCCTTGAACTGGTTCAATATTGACTCGGCACACACACACAAAATGGGACTGGATTCTTATGGTTATAATTCTTATATTCCAGCCATTTCTTTTCTTCTGAAGGAAACACAATTCTTCAATCATTTTGCTTCTCGCATTCGGGAGTGTGTGATTCTAATTTTTCAGCAGAGCGAAAGTAGAGCAAACATCTCTCACATATACAGGGTGTTTCCCCTTAGGAGGTCCATAGAGCGGGAGGTGATAGTACTCACCTAGACGAACCAAAAATTGTAAGGCAGGGGGGGGGGCAATATCAACCGTTTAGGAGTTACAGGGTGATTCATAAAAAAAACTAGGTTTTCACAAAACACCCTGTATATTAAAAACTACAGGGCGTATGGTCACAGTTAAGGGCTTACTGTATGCAAAACTTCATGGGCTTTCCAACGACAGCTCAACCAGCCCCGTAGCCCTCTCTCCTCAGAAGTTATGAAGGTCTAAACTAAAAATTTCGGATTTTCTTTCCTTTTTTTTAATTTGACCTCTATTATTTTTGCAAAATGGTCGTTAACATAACTTTTTTTTATAAAAACTGTAAACTGAAGACTCTCCTCTTTAGTATGACATATTACACGCAATGTGCTATCTGAAGCCCTTTAAGAGTTATTAGCTCTAAACCTATTCTCAAACCTATTTTCAAACCTATTCTCAACGATAATTTGTTCCCTTAGCACGTCATTTTAAAAAATATCGTCTTTTTTCGGTGTGACTTGAATAGGTTATGAGTTAATAACTGTTTAATGGCTACAGTTAACACATAGGATGTAATAGGTCAACTTAAAGAGGAGAGTCTGCACTTTACAGTTTTTATAAAAAAAATGTATGTTAACGACCTATTTGCAAAAATAATAGAGGTCAAAGTAAAAAAAAAGGAAAGAAAATCCGAAATTTTTAGTTTAGACCTTCATAACTTCTGAGGGGAGAGGGGTACGAGTCTGGTTGAGCTGTCGTTGGAAAGGCCATAAAGTTCTACATACAGTGAGCCTTTAACTGTGACCATACGTCCTGTAGTTTTTAATATACAGGGTTTTGTGAAACCCTAGCTTTTTTTATGAATCACCCTGTAACTCCTAAACGGTTGACATTGCCCCCCCCCCTGCCATACAATTTTTGGTTCGTCTAGGTGAGTACTATCACCTCCCGCTCTATGGACCTCCTAAGGGGAAACACCCTGCATACGTTCTACCGTCATGTTTCGAAGTTTGCTTCGATATGAGTCGGGAAAGAACTTTAATCCAGCAGAAATGATAACTGCTGGCATCATCATCGTCATCATCATCATCCATATGATCTAGATCGTCATCATTTTCATCATCATCCTGGTCATAGTCATCTTGAATCATTAAGAGATTTGCATGTCGCTCCATCCTGTGTTTCGTAAGTCTAACTGGAACTGTGGTGAAGGAACGCTTTTTCTCCAGGATGAATACGTTTATTGATAAATCGTTCTGGTCTTCAAATTGTGTAATTTGCTTAAGTGTCATGGGAAATGTTATCCCATTTAAATTAAGTACAGTTGAATAATGTCGATATGATGAGGTCCTGTAGGAGTGAGTATTTGCGCGTTATAGCGCTGATGTTATTGCTGTTACTGTTTCTTTGCGAGGAAGCTTGAATTGAGTTTTTGAAGTACTTGCTATCAAACTATAGCCAAGTACTCTCATACAAGCACCTTATTTGTTGATCTGACTGGTGTGATACCTTACTAGCTCTTCTTCGTAACGGCACGATGGTTGTAGGTACGTTGATTTAGCTAAGCATCTTTGTTCCTGTATTTAGTGAGTGGAGTAGCTATTGTAGCTTTGCTCCTATGTTAATGAGTGGAGTAGCTACTGTAGCTTTGTTCCTAGTGTTAAGTTTCGAAGTAGCTAATGTAGCTTTGCTCCTGAGGTGTGTGGTGTAGTGGAGCAGCTAATGTAGCATTTCTCCTAGTGTGGGGTATTGGAGTAGTTAGACAGCCTTGCTCCTAGTAAAACGAACTTGTTGTGTGTTGTGAGTCACGATTGCAACTAGTTTTTTTAATTAAACCGTTATAATATTTATAGAAAAATTTAACCTTAACCGCTACGGATAATTTTAATTGTATACATAAGTATCTTGTAATGCTAAAATGCTTATTCTATTACCTCACAGCACTTGCTATATGTACATACATAAGCAACACCAATTTTCAACGCTTGCAGCTGGCTATCATTAGAACACGTCATTCTTCGTTGTCATACGTACATCCGTAAATATTCATTTTGTCTTGTTATAATCTACACCGTACTCAAACCGTGAACCATCAATTTGGTCACCTGTGATTTACCGCTGGCGCAAGGCAAGGTTATCATATTGCAGTGTGTGAATTCTTGCACACAGGGGTATTGCGACACTCGATCTACCTTCACTTATTTCATCAAACAATGAAGTAAGTGGTGTAGGTCAGTGATGAGTGAAATTATGATGAACTTAAACAATGTAGATATGTTTGTTCATGCCTGTTAACATTTCTTTGGCAATTGAAATGTACGTATGTATATTCACTGCTTGCTAGGTTTTTCTTTGATAATTTAAATGTAGGTATGTATATTTATGTTTGCTACATTTCTTCGACAATTTAAATGTAGGTATATTCATGCTTGCTACATTTCTTCAATAAATTAAATGTATGTATGTGCGTACTATGTACGCATGTATATATATGTAACAAATCTCAATTGTCTACTCAAATTAGGTATGTACATATATACGCATGTATTTATATATAACAAATTTCAATTGCCTAATCAAATTGGGTATGTACGTATGTAATTGCTTTTGGTAAGGGGTGTACGTAGCAAACCTCACTCTTTTAAAAAAATGTGTTATTCTTAGAGGAATAACGAATTAGAGCATTGTATATGGCTTTGATAGGTTACTTAAAAAAATAACAAGTTGTTACATATATGTATATACATAATGCCGAGCGCTGAGATGATTACTTAGTTTGATTGATGAAGCTAACTTATCTATGTGTACAATATCGTGAATTATTTCTAGCCTATTTTTATAATTTCTTTTTGTTTAAGATTAATAAGCTACAGTAAAATTTTTTTTTTTTCACCAATTTTGTCTTTTTACAATTTAACTTTTTATGGCTTTACAATACTATATATTTGTATACATATGTATTTTTATTTTTACAATTTTAATTCTTTATGCTTTTATAGTAATATATGTGCGTATACATATTTTTGCATTTACAGTAATATGTATATGCGGTATACATATATTTTCCTTATAATTTTAATTTTTGAAGCGTTTATCGTAATATATGTGTGTATACATATGTTATCATTAAAATTTTAATTTTCTATGCATTTACAGTAATATAGGTGTGTATACATTTTTTCTTTCTATGCCTTTATGATATATTGGTGTATTTCTATTATTTCGTTTTTGTTACAATTTATTTATTTACCTTCATCTATATATATATATACATATATATATATATATATATATACGTTTGACACCATGCATACAAATTTCTCTCCCGTTAATTTTAATATTTATATTTTAAACAAGGCAGATCTTTTTATTTATTAATTCTGGTTATCTTGGATTTGATAAGTAACTAAACAATTTGCAAATGGCGGAGGCATATACATGAATTGGGATGGGTTATAGATGGTGGGAGTGGTGGTGGTATTGAAAAATGTTGTATCTTATTTGCCTGTGGTGGCGGGATAGTTTGTGGCTTACTTGAATCTTTTGATTCTGAATGAACGGTATGAGAAGCCGTGCGTTCTTTGTTTGCTGCCGCCGGTTCTGCTGCATTGGTTAAGGGTTTTACTCTGGCTTTATTTTTGTTTCGGTGGAACCATTTAAAGAGGAAAAGTGATCTTAACCGTTTGTGTTAGATATTAGTAGCATTTTTTGGGGGTAATGCTGACGTAATAGTCGTGCCATGACTGCGGAAATAAATATATACCTATATGTTTTGTTTTTAGACTTTTATTCATAGAAGGGTTTTAATCTATTATTATGGACTACGACTTTCCTTTTACCAATTTAAATTTCAGTATTCACTGAATTGCGAGCTTTAAACACCTGATATGGTCCCAGCCATACTTGGGAGAGTTTGTGTTTTTTCGCTGCGTTTTTTAGTAATACCTTATCTCCCGGTTGGAAAGTTACTGGTCGTGAATGTTTATCGTAGTGACGCTTTACTTTTCCTTTGCGTTAAGTAAATTTTTCTTTGGATTCTCGTGTACAATAGCTCTTAAATACTACACTAGCGGTCTGTGGGTTCGTTCAAGTGCGCCGTTGTATTGTGGATGATAAGCGGATGTCTGCAGTTTTCTAATTTTTAGGAGTTTACAAACTCGTTTGAAGAGATCGCTTAAGAAGTTAAAGCCTTTATCAGTTACTACCTTTTTAGGAATACGGTAACGAGTGATTATCTCGTCGAAAAATATTCCTGCTACCGTTTCTGCTTCGCCATTCGGCGGCGTAACAATCTACGAATATCGTTAGTAGTCCTTTAAAATTATTTGGTTTTCCTCCGGGGCTGTGATAGTTTCCGGTAATTTATCCTGCGAATCTATAAGATTTTTTGTAGGTCATTTGCTGTGTTCAGGTGCAACGTTTTCAGATTGGCTGTTCTCAGTTGAGCTAATTTGAATTGAGTCTTTCATGAAGTTCTGAGAATATTTTTGAATTTTATGTGGAGTTTTCTAAACTATGCCTTCCATTTCTATCTCCCTTGCTTGAGCTCTTGTAACTACATGACAATGTGCTTGTTTAAATTTTGAAGGTGGCGGAGAACTAAACTCATTTTCGTCTATGTCGGAATCGGCTCGGTGATGTACCTGAGCTTCCACAAAGGGATTTGCCTGGTTTAGCTGGGCAGGTATTCGTCTTAGCGCTTCTGCATTAGTGTTATATTTTCCAGGCTTATATTAAATTTTGTAGTCAAATTTTGAGAGTTTATGGTGAAACCTAACTAATCTCGATGTTGGGTCTTTCACATTGAAAACGCCTTTAAGGGGCTTGCAGTCTGTGAAGACCGTGAAATTTCTGCCCTGCAAATAACACCTGAAGTTCTTGGCGGCCTTATTTAAACTTCCACTTGCGTATGCTATTGGCTCTTCTTCGCCTCTTTTCCCTTGGGATAAGACAGCTCCCAGTGCCTCGGTACTAGCATCTGTTGTCAACTTGAAGCATTCAGTAAAATCGGGATTTGTGAGAGGCGAGGATTTACAAGTGACTTTTTAATTTCAACGAAAGAATCTTGGCACTTTTGCGTCCAAGCAAATTTAACGTCTTTGCGTAAAAGATTTGTTAGGGGTCTGACTATTTTTTAAAAATTTGGAATGAACTTGCGGTAGTAGTTTGCCAACCCAAGGAACGATTGAGTTTTTCTAACAGTCCGGGGTTGAGGAAAATTTTGGACACAACTTGTTTTGTTGGGATCGGGAAGTGCTCCTTCGTTTGAACATTTGTGTCCGAGGTAACTCACTTCTCTGCAAAGGGACTGGCACTTTTCGGGTTATGGGCTCTAAGTCTGTCGAATAAGTTAGTCAACTTCTCGTTGTGATCTTGTAAATGTGTTCCATATATTACAATATCATCGAGGTAGACAAAGAATTCTAATCCTTGGAGACCCGTCAGAATGTAATTCATCAGGCGTTGAAAGGTCGCAGTAGCGCCTTTCAGCCCCACTGGGATTCTCTTAAATTCATAGTGCCTGTAAGCGGTACTGAACGCAGTGTTGGGTCTATCCCTTGCATCAACAACTACTTGATGATATACGCTTGCAAGGTCAAGCGTACTGAAATATCGCAAGTTGATCCAGTATATCCTCTATCCTGGGTAATGGAAAAGCATCTCCAATAGATTTCTCATTAATTTTACGGAAATCTACTACTACTCGCCAACGTTTATTGCCGTCAGGTCTAGCTTTCTTGTGGACTACAAGCAACGGAGAGTTCCACGGGCCTTTACTTATTTGAATTACGTCACGCTCCAACATTTCTTTGATTTGTTCATTGATGACTGCCCGATGCGTTTCTTGGAGTCTAAGCATTTTTTGATTTAAGGAGTGGGGGGGTTGGTTTGGTACTATGGTAATGGTATGTTTTATTGTATTTGTGCACGTTAGTTTGTCTCACTTTATTGTACTTATAGCATTTCTCGAGAATTGAATTTTCTTCTTCTTAATTTAGATTTCTATCCAACAGTAATTCTTTACGTAAAGCCACTAGCCTATCTGGAATGTAATTTGAAATGTGGTTTACGTTTATTGAATGTGGATTGGAGTTGAAATTTTTCGTATCTTTTTTGAAGTTACTGGAATTTTTGCTATGTGCATGAGGGGAAGGTGGATCACCTTCTTTCTGAGAACTTCGGGAATTAATTTAGTCCAAAGGTGAAGAGAGAGATTTTGTGTTGTACATGCTTTTGTCTTGTGCACGTGGGAAAGGGGATCACCTTCTTTCTGAGAACTTTGGGAATTTATTTCGTCCAAAGGTAACTGGAGAGACCTAATGCTATAATGATTAACTGGAACTAGAGTAAGTTTTAATTTTCTTAGGAATACTGGTTCGTTGTTAACGTTCAGAACAGATAACGGTATGAAATTTTGATGCGACAAATACTCCTTCTTCAATTTCCTGAAACAAACAGATCATTTTCTGGTCCAATTGTACTGGTATGCTCAGTACGATTTGAGATCGAGGAGGTATTCTATTAGATCGCTGAAGATCTACTTCATATTGCCTACCTTCATCTTAATTCAAAGTGCATGAAATGTCTTCCATTGCAAATAAGGAATTTTTGTTCTTGGTTGTCCGTGCAACGGTAGTAGATTCAAATTGCTCCTCTATTTGATCTCTTGGTATTTCCTCTCCATCTTCTATGGATGTTTCGAGGGGTACCGTGAATTCGATAGAGTTTATTTCCGTGCGAGGAAACCGGAGTAATCTTTTAGGCCCTTCAATATTGCAATTTCTTGCAACAAAATCATTACCTAATAGCCCATCGTGCGAGATTTGTGCGTTATTTTCTACAACCTGTACATTTCACCCGATACTGCGGCTTAATAAAAAGTTGCCTTTGCAGTTACCCAATGTTTCTCCGTCTCCAAATGGAGTTTTCAAAGCGACTTTTTGTTCTTTTTCTATCCGTTCCGGTGAATCTAGTGCTTCCTGTTTTATAAGGCTTACTTCAGCTCCAGTGTCTACTATCAGCCGAACGGCTGTGTTTTTGCTTATGTCCAATGGTAAATTTACCACTGGAACATTTTCTTCAGTCTGTTGTGTTGTTGCTTGAGAAGACCCTGAAGTTATTTGCACAGTTCTATTTAATGTCGAGCCGGGGATTTTTCGGTTGACAGTGTGCCGTTTCCCGAATGTGTGGCCTCCCATCGTTGTTTTTGCTGACAAGTGGACACGGTATGGCTTCTTCTGCCATACAAATCGCACATATTCTGTATGTGGTTTATTCTTTGTTCCCGATTTGCAGAGCCCCACAGAGCATTGTTACTAGTGTTTGCATGTTCGGGTGGCGCCTTAGAATTTTGCTTGCAATGCTGGGCATCATGCATTCTGCAGTTTATGCAGAAAGGAATATTTTTCCGTTTTAAATATTCATCATACGTGTGTCCTTTGTAGTTGCAGTAGATGCTGGTGATTTTATTCAAAAATAATTTTTGTTTGTCCAATATTTTTTCTGCTGTATGTCGAGAGAAAGAATTTTGGCTTAGAGGTGGGCTTCCCAAAGATTTTCGTGTGAAACTGGTTTGAGTGGAATTCCAATTATTTGTTGGGTTCCCATCAGTATTAAAAGACACTGATGTCACCGTTTTTATATTGGGTTTGCTCATCTCATTGGTGGAAGGGTATGGAGCAACACTCTCGTGAATAGGGAGATTATAAGCATTCGGATAATTTGTAGGATTATGCCTTAAAAAGTTGTCCGTTGGATAATAGTTTGTGGTATTATGAATGTAATTAGTGGGTTGTGGGATATAAAAGAGTCCTTGTTGCAATCTTTCCGTGTCTAATGCCCTTGGAATGAGCATGTCTACTGAATCTTCATTTAAGATAAGTAGATATGCATTGCATTTAGATGCGGGTTAGTTGCACCAGTCTTTACTGAAGCCATAGCAAAATATTGAATTTGTCGTTTCACCACGTCGATATTTTCAGCACCGTATTTGCTCTGTGATGCTTCGTTACATTGTAAGAATAGGACTTTTAGCCTAGTGGTGAATGAGTTAAAAGACTCGTGCGGGTATTGTCGACAAGTGATTAATCTGTTTATCAGCTCATGGTATGTCTCACGAGTGGGGAAAATTTGCATAAAAGCTACTTTTTCTTCCTCTTCTAGACATTACTGCACTTGATTACAACAGCCTATGAATGTGTATAACTCTGTGAGGATGTGGGAGCTAAATTCCCCAGAGAATAAGGGCACCATTTTGCTGTTAGTTTAACTACCTTTTCGTAATTTACTGGCATTTTGTTTGTTTTGGTTATTTTCTCTGTCTGGTCAATATCTGGCGTGCCTTTATCTAAATTAGGCGTGATTAACAATTTTTCTGTTATTAAATCGTTTAAACTATTGTTTCTTACGAGAAAGTTAATCAAACTATGCCTTCTGAAACGTTTGCTTGAACGATGCTCGCGATACCAGTTTATAGATGGTCTGCTTTGGGGTGAATGTTGCGCTACTATTGGGTTATCTGAAGGGCTAGTGTTATCAAACGACAATGAACTTATTGCCATCTCAAAACGGTCAGGTTTAGGCATGAAAGCCAAAATTTCGAGTTTACACGAATAAGTGCGAGTCAGAGAAGTAGGGAAGAAGTTTGCATTAATGTGTGAGATCTGCCCTGTTTTATAACTACTTAGATTGGAATGAAAATAAGGCGAGAAGAATCAACGAATTTCTTTTTTAAAATGCCTTAGATATAGTATGATACTGCTAATAAATTGTTGCCTCTTTTTAACAATTTTTTATGGAAACTTACTTAAAAAATGTTTACGTTCTTCCTTTTCTGTGGCGTCAGCTTTGCTTAGCTGTATATATATATATATAGATATATATTCTCAATTATTACATCCAGAGAAGTCGTACTGCACTTTGGGGCTTCTTCCGTACGTTGGCTGGGTTAGACGCGCTCTATCGTGATATTTCTGAGGTCAGATTCAACAGTTAGATGTTTGTGTGCACTCGTAGGTTCGAGGATCAAGGTTTTTCAAGTATTTGTAGGTTGAACTATCTTCCTTGATCCTACCGGCTGCGCCAAATTGTTACTTTTTCTTTGCGAGGAAACTTGAATTGAGTTTATGAAGTACTTGCTATCAAACTATAGCCAAGTACTCTCATACAAGCACCTTATTTGTTGATCTGACTGCTGTGATACCTTACTAGATCTTCTTCGTAACGGAACTATGGTTGTATGTACGTTGATTTAGCTAAACAGCTTTGTTCCTGTGTTTAGTCAGCGGGGTAGCTACTGTAGCTTTGCTCCTATGTTAATGATTGGAGTAGCTAATGTTGGTTTGTTCCTAGTGTTGTGTATCGGAGTAGCTAATATAGCTTTGTTCCTAAGGTGTGTGGTATAGTGCACGGAAAAAATCCAATTTGGAATTCCTACTACTTTGCATAGGACATCGAATTGTGGCATATTTTCCTACAATTTGGAGAATTAGTCATCTATTTTGTGGAAATATATCCAACAATTGCAGAAGAATATTAAATAGCAATATTTTTAGTAAGCATTGCCAGATATTCATTTGTTTTAGGAACTCATCCTAATTTATTACAGTAACAATATAGAAAACTTCAGTAAAAGTAACAAAATATTATTGTAACGCATCTCATATCTACAATAAAATATTTACACAAATACGGACGAATTTTCCAATTAAAATGGAACAAATTACAAAAGAATGTAGAATTTTTTTTAGTAAAATATTGTGATTCTTCCCAGTTAAATAGTAATCTAATCCATTTTACGTATCTGGTAAGCATTACAATTTTATTGGAATTTTTCCCATAATCTTTTGTACATCCTCCAATTCGAATTGGAAGGTCTTGCAGATTTTTCATATTTAAAAGAAATTTTTCATTTAGTGCCTTGATATCCAGGTGTCCACATCACAGAAAAATATATCGTAAATTTGTGTAATATTTATATCCTAGTTCATTCTGTATTTGGTCTAACATGGATAGGAAATATATTTTTAATATTTTAAAAGACCTCGGATTTGAACAATTTATCGAGAAGTTCATAGGTTTCAAACTTCAATCCATTTTTTTTTTTCAGAAAAAGTGTTTGTTATTTAATTTTTTTTATTAGAAGAAGTGTTTTAAAAAGAAAGTTTTGTGACCTTGAATTATGAGTGTTTAAGTGCCGTATTTCCGAAGGCTGGGCCAAGGAACTTGTTTTGGAGCAAATATAAAACTACAGGTAAGAGCTCTGTGTTATCATATTTAACTAATTAAATACAGTGAAAATTCTCATTAACGAACGAAATTTAAGTGACCGAGCAATTTCTTTCATTATAAGGAATGACTAAACAAAATATTTATGTACGGACAAAATAAATGTTATTGCTTAAAGAGAAATAAGACCAAAATTGTTTTCATTCTTTGAAAATGATAAGCGATATTCCTGGAATTTTAGGCTCCCGAAAATATTGGTAGGAGGTACATTTGTGAGCATCTGGCAACCTATAATGCACAGTTTTCTGCGTATTTTTTTGCTAAAGACAGTGAGTCACTTCTTAACAGATGGTGAATTAATAAATCTGTTCCTGGAAAATCATCCAAGTTCAACTATTGTTTACTTTGTAGAGAATTTATTGTTATAGAGAGTTTGCACTGTGTATTTTAGTACATAATTTAATGCACGTTATTTAAGTTATTTCTAAAAAATAGTTAGGATTATTACCTGTCATTATGCCTCCTTATCTTTTAATAATAAAATGGTTACAATTTACCACTGAGTAAAAAAGTTTTATGAGTTTGTTAAAGTAAGTTATATTTCGGGATTCCCCGGTATAAAACGATTAAGTTAGATTTTATTGCGGAATCTTTGACTTGGGCGGCAACGTTTCAAGTCAAGTTTGATTGATCATCAGGCCCTGTAGTAAATTGACAAATAATAATTTTTTTTTATTATATAACAATGTTTTATGATTGGACAACAACAGCTTTCCAATCCCGTAGGTCCACTTACACGACGACATAGTATTCCAACAGCTGCTGCAATATCTGGTCTGGATACAGTTCCGATGTAGAGAAGTGATCCTATGACTTGTCTATACATTGTATTATTGGATAGTGCTTCACTTAGTTCATCTACACTCGAAGGATATGATGTTTCCATAGGTGTAGCGACTGGCTTGGCATTTTCCATGCCAAATGTTTTAAGCGAATCTAGAATCTTGTGTCGCTGATGCAGAAGAAAAGCTCCATCGTCTTCTCTCTCTATTTGAATTCCTAAATAGTACGATACATTTCCAAGATCTTTAGTCTCGAAAGATTCATTGAGGCATTTACGGATTAAGTCGATAACGGTGGCATGCTTGCTATCTACCAATAAGTCGTCTACATAAAGCAGAATATATGATGTCGTCTTATCTTCTTCGTTTCTTAAGTCCTCGTATCGACCTTACTTTGAATAAATCCCTAACTTATTAACGCTGTAGTTGCTTTCTTATTCCAAGCACGTGGTGATTGCTTCAAACCATATATACTGTTACGTGCGTGGCCTTATTTCATTATTTAAAACACAATATTTCAGATATCATTAACAAGTTCTTTCTTTTATTTAACTTCACTATTTACTTTTATAACATTTACAAACAATTATCAAATCGACTTATCGCTAGTACTGTACTTCAAATTATCGCAATAGTTTACTTCATTCATTTCACTGTGTGAAATAAGACTCCGCCTCCTGGACGTGAGTAGCGCCGTATTTCTACTCTACAAATTATACTAGAACCTGCATGAATATTCCGTTTTCCGAACCCAAGGTTTACTAAGATGTCACTAGCCTAAAGCTGCTTCCATTTCTGACAGATGCCGGTTATGTCACTTTGTGGTACGTAACAATACTATGCTTTAACTTGAGTACAAGCTGTTCTTTTCCCTTTTGAACGAAGCCAGGTGGTTGTTCCATGTATATTTCTTCTTCTAAATCACCATGAAAGAATGCAGATTTCACGTCGAAGTGTCTCACATGGAGCCTCCGATTTGCACTTAGTGCTAGTAGAACGCGAATAGTCTCATGTTTTACAACAGGAGCAAATATTTGGTCGTAGTCTTCTCCATATCGCTGAGAAAACCCTCTTGCAACAAGTCTAGCCTTGTGTTAGCTGCTGTAATCTATTTATCTCGTTCACGAGGTGATAGAGTCATCATATTCTTCCAAGATGTAGGTTCCTGTATACAGTCGACTTCTACTTTGTATGAAAGTCTCTTTGGAGGGATGCCCTTATTCTTCCTCTTTGAACGACGTGGTGTTTCTTCTGTTATCACTGGTAAATCAATCTGCGTAATTGTATTTTCAATATTTAATGCCGTGATATCCTCTTCTGGTGTGAATATTTCAACCTCTATTTTATTTAAGTTCGTTACCTTCCTTTCCATATTTTGAATTACCCCTTCTGTTTTGTTACCAGAGGGAAGCTTTTGATACTTAGGAGTTTGATTGAAATTCTCGATGATGCGTACCGTGCGACTGATCCAGACTTTATTTGTTTTTGGATCCAGAATTCGGTAACATTTTACTGCAGTATGAAAGCCGATGAGGACACCAACAGTAGCTTTATCGTCCCATTTTTTACGTAACTGGTGGGGTACGAATGAATAAACTTTTGATCCATATATCCTTATGCGACTGACATCGGGTTTTGAACCAAAGCAATGCTCAAATGATGTTTTCAAGATATTTTTACGGCAGCCTGTTTTGAAGATAAGCTGCAGTACATATTGCCTCTCCCGAATATTTGTTAGGAAGACTTGCATCCAATAACATGCATTTAGCCATTTCTAGTAACGATCGATTCTTCCTTTCTGCATCTCCGTTTTTTTGACGCGCGTATGGAACACTGAATTGATGTTCGATGCCTTCCTTTTTGAAATACTGTTTTAGATCTTCGTTTACATACTCTTTTCCATTGTCAGTGCGAAATATCTTTGGCTTGTATTGATACCATTGCCATGAATTCCTTGATTAGTTTTGCCGTCTCACTTTTGTGTGTAAGTAGACGTATCTTCGTAAAACGAGAAAAATAATTAATAAGAGTTAATATTGTTTCGGATATAACTCAAAAGTTCTTTCTTTGTTTAACTTTACTGTTTACTTTCACAATTCACAAACAATTATCAAATCAACTCTTTATTTATCGCTAGAACTGTACTTCTAATTATCGCAATCCAAATAGTTTACTTCGTTCATTTCACTGTCTGAAATAAGACTCCGCCTCCTGGATGTGAGTAGCGCCATATTTATACTCTACAAATTATTCTAGAACCTTCCTTACTAGGATGTCACTAACCTAAAGTTGTTTCCATTTCCAATAGCTGTCGCTTGTATCTCTTTAAGGCGCATAATACTACCTCCTTCTTAAAAATTGTTCGTCCCGAACAACAGATGGTCCACGGTCTTGATGCTCTCCGTATTGACCCAAGCGATCTAGAACAACGATTTTTCTTTTGCATCTTGTACCGCGCTGATTCTTGTATGCCATGTTATTAATTTTAGCTTTAACTGCATACGGCCCCTCCCAGTATTGTGGTAACTTTGGAGAACGTCTCGTGGCCTCGTGCACAACAGGTAAATGTTGTCTGAGCTTCGTTACGTAGTCTTCTGGTAACTTTTGTTCGCCTCTGGGTATACCAAACTTCAGGTCGCTACATAGCGCATTTTCTTTCCGAATATGCCCTTAGGTGGGCTTTGTGCGGTTATCTTGTAAACAGCTGATATATAAACCATTAGAAATATAGGAATATGTCGATACCAATCGCGCTGATGGTAATTGACTACCTTCCTGAGATGTCCGATTAATGTTCTGTTGGCACAGTTTTCCATGCGTTGATTTTTCTTTCGTCTCTTATCACCTTCATCTTCATTCTCTTTGACTCCTTTGTCCTCAATTTTTTTAGCCTTTTTATCGCCGTTGTCATCCTTGTCATTGCCGCCTTTGCGATTCTTATCATCATGATCGTCAGAATCTTTGGTTTTACCTTTTCCGATCTTCAATATACCCTTACCATCGTCATTATCAGCATCCTTAGACCCTTTACTTTTCGTCTTTTGCTTTCTTCCATTCTCCTCGCCCTTGGGTTTCTTTCCTTTCTCCTTTTTTTACTGTTATAATCGTAATTATCATCGTCTTCGGATTTCTTGCCTTTCTTCTTTCGACTTTCGTCATTGTAGTCACCGTCATATTTTTCTTCCATCCGTCCACAATGTTTCCATTCAGGATTGTATGGACGTTTTGAAAAGGCTTCTGCATTTCCGTGGATACGTCCTTTGCGGCATGGGATTTCAAAGTCATGAGGTTGCAGCCTTGTTTCTCCACGAATAGCTTGCTCTCTAGCTCGCCATCTTATCCCTTCTTCTTCCGTTGATTGCATTCGTCCTCGTTTCATACAGCCGTTTTGAAGGCGATCCAGTCTACTGCATATCCAGCATCGGAGCAGACCACGCGAAGAATTGGTCTCCAATGACGGCATTCTGCTGCGATTCTGCTCCCGAGCTCGATATCTGTTCGAACCAAATTGCTTCGAATATATATTTTTTAACAGATAACTTCTGAAAAGAAAATATCCTGAAAACAAAGCATCAAAATTCTTACTAAAATTGAATCTAATTTGATTTCTCTTAAGAAAAAAACATGTACACAACCCAACATAGCCATGTATTTGTCATCTTCAGTAGTTACGCTATGGCGTTTCTGGCCCACTTTTTCAAGCCCCCAGGATTTCACCACAGATGGCGCCACCGTCACTTGGTGGTTTGAGCCCATACTAAATGCAGGTTTGTATCTTGGCTTTATTGGTTTATGCCTTGGATACACCATTGCGCCATTGTGTCTTGGGTGCACCATTGAGTCTCGACTACGCCCTAGCGGGATTAATTGGTACTACCGGGATGTGTCATTTGGTCTTGACTGCGCCATAGCGGCATTAGCAGGTACTACCAGCATGCT
Source organism: Dioctria linearis (assembly GCA_963930735.1). Lineage (NCBI taxonomy): Eukaryota > Metazoa > Arthropoda > Insecta > Diptera > Asilidae > Dioctria > Dioctria linearis. Next base: position 140,762,632 of record OZ005741.1, read on the forward strand.
CCCGTACTACGGTTTTCTTAGATTGATATGTGGTGCGCCTAAATGTAGGCTTTTGGTTTTGAACTAATATTAGTAATAATTAAAGTTAACGCTAGGAAATTTTTGTTCATGCCAATGGATTCTAGATGCTTGGGGTGTTGGTATTAGGGGGGATGAAATTTTCATCAGAAATCCTCTAGGGCCTCTGGTTTTCGAGATATTAGCGATTTTACTTTTTCAGATATAGTTAATATTATTAATAATTCAAGCTACCTAGGATAGTTTTGCTCATGTCAATAGATTCTAGAAGGTGTTATAGGGGCGGGGGTTAGAGGGGGAATAACAGTTTTGTTAGAAATCCTCTACGGGCTATGGTTTTCGAGATATTAGCGACATCTGTTTGGGCGCAAACGCCATTTCTTGAGTAAGGTACCCTAGCGGCCTTAGCCGGAACTACCAGCATGCCTTGATTTTGCTCTTTTCTTTTATTAGCGGGAGAGTTCTAGATATCAGCATGACGTCATCATGGTTTTGCTGCACCTAAATAAGTTTTCTTAGGAGGGAAGATATCAGCATCATTCGAATTTCACAACATGACATCACCATGACCAAATTCTAGAAGATGTCAGTGAGGGTTCTGGGGTATGTGTACTGAAAAGTCTAGTGACATTTGCCGATACTACCAGCATGCTCCAGTACTACGGTTCTCTTGGATGGGCGAAGTTTTTTGTTTCACTTTTGCCCCACACGTGGCAGCATGCTAGGCTTTTGTTGTTTTCAAGTAGGAAATTTTTGTTCATGCCAATGGATTCTAGAGGGGGGTATGTGGGGGGGGGGGGGGGGTAATGAAGATAGGAGGGGGGTAATGAAATTTTCATCAGAAATCCTCCACGGGCCCTGGTTTTCGAGATATTAGCGTATTAATATTTCAAGTTATTTTTGCTCTGGAAATGGATTCTTGGTGGTGTGGGGTGGGAGGGCGAACGAAATTTTCATCACAAATCCTCTACGGGCTTTGGTTTTCAAGATATTAGCGACATTTGTTCAAACAATTAGCTAATTGGCAATTATATAATTACTAATTGGCAATTAGCAGATTGTTTGGTAATTAGTAATGTGGTGTGATGCGCTTTACTGGAATTCTCATAAAATAAACAAATTTAAGTAATATGAACACTTGCTGTAAATATTTAATAGAAAACTTCAAGTTTAAGGTAAAAATATGGTTGCTGTGAGGTGTGTTGATACAATTTCTTTTGCTGAAAAAAATGTTGTCAAATCAAATTAAATTTCAATATTTATTCACATCAAATTAATTATTTATTTCTAAATCTTAAGTTATAAACTTTTTCCCTATGTTCTATATTCAAAATTGGTAGCAATATAAGTGAATTTCTATGAATCCTATCTTGGAAACGAAAGCGCGATCCAGAGCATATGTCTCCCCAGGTCCTTTTCTGGGCTCATATTCAATTATATAAACTTGTGGAGCACTAGTACTAAACGTAACTTTCATTATCACTAATAATTTAGAAAATATTAATAATAAAAAACTATTTTCACATTATTAACTTTTATTTATCGGTTATAATAATTAATTGAGTACAAATTTTCGTCATGCTGAACAAATTCAATTTTGTATGAACGTTCGACTGCTCCTTTATTGATTACGTAGAAGTCTCCCTTGGTGTTTATTTCATTGTACCTCGAAGGAAGAAAATGATGGTAGTTTTCCAACTCGAGAACCACACGATCACCAAATGCAGTTTTGCATCGCCTTGCTGCAATAACCTTATATTTCTGGCCCAGCTCCATATGGGATGTCTTCAGGGTTGGTGAGTACTGCTCCAGCTTCTTTAGTTCTTCCATTTCCAGCCATTGTTTTACTCTAAGTCGTTGTTGCTTCCTTGAATTCCAAAATAAAACTGATTGCAAATCTTATTCAGCTCCTCAATTTATAGTCATGATTCCAAAACCAGTTTAATCCTGTTTAAAGCAAATTTGCAATATCAGCACATTAAGCTGAATGATTCATGTAATTTGATACCACACTTCCTGTAAGCAACCCAATTCTAAGAATTTTACTGATCGAAACGTTTCATTGGAATTCGTAAACATCCTGCTGTAAACAAATTTAAGCAATATCAGCAAATGATTCTTGTTTTCTTTTCATATAATTTAATACCACACTTCCTGCAGGCAGCCAAAAATTTTATTGTTCCAAGAATTTTACCGATCGAAACATTTCATTGGAATGTAAACAAATTTTCACATTTTCATGTATGCAGTCATGTAAACAATCTTATTTGCCAATTCGACCAGCAGAATAAAGTAATCAAATTAATTTGAGTGATTTTCTTATGGTGTAATTCGATATCATCTCAGGCTGTAAGCAAATTCGTTGGAATTCATCCTGTGCAATGATTTTTGTAGCAGCAGGTTCATTCATGTTTACAAACCGTTGCTATAAAAGCGCAAGCAAACTCTTGGGGAGCACCAGGCAATCTAAGTGATTAGTGATTCAAAGTGTTGAATAAAAAAAAATTAAAAATGTCTATCACAGTAATAAATGAAAGTTTTTCGTTAATTAAGAAATTGCGAGAAGATGTGTTGAAGTGTTTAAGTGATGCAAATTTTGTGAATAAAAACAATATTATTAAAGAGTGCAACAGAAACATTCGTAAATATCAAGCAGCATTTCGAAAGTGTAATAAGAATGCTAGAAGACGACATTTGGACAGCTGTATTGATCAAATAAAATCGTTGAGAGTGTTAATCAAAGCTCCCCATCGAGGTGGAGGAATTAATCAACGACTAATAAGAAGTGATTTTGTTAAGTGGGAAGAAATAAAAACAGCATTCGTAGGTAGAATTAGGGCAGGTGTTATCGTGAATATAAGCCACCTAGATCCTAAGCTGTTTATGAAAGATGCTTCCAAATAACTTGCTCGCCGCATTAAGAATACTGGTGCAGCAAGAGTGTATTAATTTTATAAACAGAAGCAACAACTACACCAACCAACTCATCCCAGTCAATCAAACGGGACTGTTAAACCAGCCACTGCTACTCAAGCACAGCCAAATCGACTACAGTCTAGTTTCAGTCTCGCCGGAATCGATATCATTCTGTAAATCCGCAAATAAAGTTATAATTGAGTAATAAGCAAGGGTCTTTCAATTAAAATCAGATCCACATTCTTTTACAAACGCGCAAACATTTTTTGGTGCTTCGGCCGGGAATTATTGCGTGACAGTGATATTACTTGCTATATGAGACGTGTACGCGAATACCCGCTTAATTTTCCGCGCGAAACGGAACCGAGCTTTACGTACTCTTATAAGTAGCATAGCGCAAGTACTCGCTTCGCTACAATTTGTGGGTTTGTGAAGTGCTAGATTGTGGAAAAGGCGCTCGCCTTACTGTGTTACAAGGTGCTTTCCTCAGACACCTTAAATTATTGCTAATAATTAATCAGTGCTTGCTGCATAGAATAAGACCTATTGTGTTCCAAGGTTAAACTCAATTGCACGTGTTCATATCAATACATTCAGCAGTGCAGCATTTTTTGTGAATTGTGATAAGCATCGGTGCCCAACGATTAACCTAATCATTGCTTGATGATTAGGTACAACAACAAAATTCAAAAAGAGAATTTTTCCAAAACGCGACTTGCGTTCAATACTTAGTGAAATTCGTATTGATTTCATGCATAGATGAGACTTTGTGCCTCATCATACGGGATACTTATAAATTGAGCTCTAAAACCAAAATTAAGCAATAAATGCATGATAACTGTGTTCAGAGTGGTAACACAAATGGGTAATATAATCGTTATACTACATATATATATGTACATCTAAGTATAACAATACTCTTTAAAGCTCTTAACAGTGCGAAGTAATTGGTATAGTGACAAATACGAATAAACAGTGGACTCTCGATTGGTGTTTCTTTGTTTCATGTGTAGCGGTGTTACGTGTACATCCACAGAATTGATTTGGATATTTTTCACACAGCTTTACAATAAAGCTCGGTGAGTTTGTTCCAGTTATTTTATTTAAAATGTCCAACGAGAAGGGAATGGGAGATGACTCTTCTCTGGAAGAAACACCAGAGACAGAGCTGTTAGTTAACGACCTATTACGTAAAATCCAAGTAGTCCGTAAACACATGTCAAATTTTATAAAGAATTTCAATAAAACGGGGAAGCAAAATCATACATTAGGCTTCGCTCAAGGACGCAAAGATCTATTAAATAGTTATTGGTCAAAATACACCGAATTACATACTCGAATTCTTGAAATTGCTGATGACTCTATACTCCAGCAAGATTACTTCGCGAATGATGTTTATTCGGATGTGGAAACTTCATATTGTGAGAAATTGGGATTTTTGAATGATTATATTACATCCAAATCAACTTCCTCGACCCCGCTACTCCAGTCTAGTAATGCTGATAACCTTAATAATCTTACAATTCCTCCGTCCACAACATCGGTCATTATAAATCAATCAAATCTTCCCACCATCAATCTTCCGCGCTTTACGGGTAACTATGTTCAATGGCCATCCTTCAAAGATATGTTCACTTCGCTCATCGGCACAAATAATAATCTAACTGATGTTCAACGATTACAGTATCTAAAGTCAAACTTAGGCGGGGACGCGGAAAAGCTTTTAAAAAACATATCTATAACGGAAGCGAATTATGATTGCGCATGGAAGATTCTTGAAGAGCGATTCGAAAATAAAAGAATCCTTGTTAATGTTCTACTCAAATCTCTAATGTCTCTACCTTCCGCCTGCTCAGATTCCAGTTCAGATCTTAAAAGCCTTTTAGATGGGACTATAGACACCTTAAAAGCTCTTGAAAACCTAGGCAGACCCGTTAAAGAATGGGATGACTGGGTCATCTACCTGACAGTGCAGAAGTTAGACAGCAAAACACGTCTTCAGTGGGAGAACTCCATATCGGAAAAGGAATTCAACCAAATATCATTTAACTTACTCAAGACATTTCTAGCAAGTCGAATCAGAGCGCTTGAATCGGTTGCCGTGTTATCAGATCATATAACTAGTACAAAACTTCGTTTAGCAAAGTTGAATTCTGGAATTTTCAAACCAAAACGCAAGGCTCATGTCACCACATCTAAGCGCAAATGTCCCCTTTGCTCAACACCACACCTCTTACTCTTCTGTCCTAAATTTCGAAAAGAAACGGTGGATGTAAGGCGTAATTTAGTTTCTAAACATAAAATTTGCTTCAACTGCCTGTCAACCGAGCATTTAAGCACCGCTTGTTCTAAAAACCAAACGGTGTCAAATATGCCAAAGTAAACATCATACTATCCTTCACAAAGATTTGTCTTTAAGATCCAAGTCGTCAAGCTCAGCGGTTGCTTCCTCCACACCCGCTAGAATCAGCGGTCAACCTTCGGATTTTTCGACACTATCATCCCACACGGCGAGTCGTTCTTCTGACAAAACCTCGGTGCTACTTGCAACTGCCAGCATTACCCCACGCAGCTACAATGGGAAAACTCTTCGAGCTAGAGCCTTGTTGGATCAAGGATCAGAAGTTACACTAATGTCAGCTTCGCTGTTATACAAGTTTAATCTCATCGGACGAAAAATAAAGATCCCCATAGCTGGTGTCGGATTCACTTCAGCAGGCGTTGCTCGACGCATAGTTTCGCTTGAGCTTCTGTCAGAGGTAGAGCCTAACTTTGTTCTTCCTTTCAAAGCACTTGTCCTGCCCAAACTAACAAGTGACATTCCCATGCAGACATTAAAATCATCAGAGTGGTCCCAAATTAAAAACCTGCGGCTTGCAGACCCAGATTTCCAAAATCCAGGAAGCATACATATCATCCTAGGAGCTGATGTCTACGCCCTGCTACTTAGAAATGAAGTCCGTCACGGTGCTCTTGGCACTCCTACCGCCCAACGAACGGCCATTGGATGGATTCTATCTGGTCCCATTCATGGAGAAAATAATGCAACCTCGAAGCCTGCTCAGAACATTCCTGCATGCCTGCACACGCTCTCAAGTCAAGACCTTAATGATCAACTAGCCAAGTTTTGGGAAATTGAAGAGGTGCCATGCTCTAAACTAATAACCGCAGAAGAGGAGGAATACATGCGATACTTTAATGATACTACATCTAGGGACCACTCCGGAAGATTCATTGTACGGCTGCCATTATTGTCTCCGGAATCTTGTACTCTTGGAGATTCGCGAAAGGGTGCTCTAAAATTCCTACAACGAATAGAGAGCCGCTTTCTTCAAAATCCCGCTCTGTGTAAAAGTTACACAGAATTTATGACTGAGTACCGAGAGCTCAAACATATGACTGAAGGTCTTCCTCAGAAAACCAAAACAGCTAGTCTCATTTGTTATCTTCCACATGACGCGGTCGTACGAGATGAAAGCATAACTACCAAGCTCCGCGTAGTTTTCAACGCCTCCTTTAAGACATCAAATGGTCGAGCTTTGAATGATATCCTACACGTAGGTCCTAAATTGCAGTCAGATGTGCTTTGCATCATGCTCAGGTGGAGAAAACACATGATCGCATTTTCGGGAGACATCGAGAAAATGTATCGCCAAATTTTAGTGAATGAAGACGACCAAGATTTGCAACGCATAGTCTGGCGAGAAAACGCAGATCAAACTCCAAAGGATTTTCGATTAACTACTCTGACATATGGAATGAGTTGTGCTCCATATTTAGCCATCAACACCCTTCATCGATTAGCAGAAGACGAAAGGGAACAGTTTCCTCTTGGCGCTTCTATCATTGAAAACGACACCTATGTCGACGACGTCCTCTCAGGTGCTGAAGATATTCCTAAGACTTTGGAACTCCAACGTCAACTAATTGGGCTTTTAAAGACAACTGGGTTCAACTTGCGGAAATGGGCTGCCAACAATTCTGAAATCTTGGAGAATCTAGAAGACAACATGAGGCTACATGAGGCTACATGATCCAATGGAATTATCTCTAGATAAAGGAGTTAAGACTCTGGGATTAAAATTGCATTCAGCAAGAGATGAATTCGCCTATCAGCTGAATCTGAACCCTGACGAGCAGATCATGTCCAAGCGCGGCGTTCTATCTACAATCGCTCGAGTATATGATCCCGTTGGCTGGCTTTCTCCTGTTACGGTCGCAGCCAAAATCTTCTTACAAAAACTGTGGGTAGCCGACCTAGAATGGGATACTTCTTTGCCAGACAACTTAGCAGCTGACTGGCAAAAGTTCTGCATGGAATTACGTTGCATCGAAAGCATTAGGATTAGCCGGTGGATAGGGCTGCATTCAAATACACTTTTCCTTGAACTTCACGGTTTCTCCGATTCTTCGGAATCTGCATATCCTGCAGTAGTTTATGTTCGAGTAGGACATAATTTTGGAAACATACGAGTGTCCTTACTTACAGCAAAATCACGTGTAGCTCCTCTGAAACGAGTCACTATTCCTCGACTAGAGCTGTGCGGAGCTGTCTTACTGGCTAGATTTATAGACTATGCTCGCAAGGCGTTGACACTCAACGACATTCCCGTTTACACATGGACTGATTCTACAAATGTCCTCGCGTAGATTAGATCACATCCTCATCGCTGGAAAAGCTTTGTTGCGAATCACGTATCTGAGATTCAGACACTATTGAAAGGAAACTCATGGCGTTATGTCCCCACTAAACAGAATCCTGCTGATCTTGCGACAAGGGGATTAACAGTGTCTAATTTGCTTGACACTTCTGATCTATGGTGGCAAGGACCTTCTTGGTTATCTGCACCTTCAACAAAGTGGCCTGCAGATTATAGTCTGCATAATAAGGAGCCAATCCTGAAAGAAGAAAGGAATGTGAAAGCACATCACACATCAACAACGATGGTCCAATGGGATATTCTTGAGCGTTACTCTACTTTGAGAAAACTTCTACGTGTCACTGCTTACATCATTCGTTTTCCATACAACTCCTCAAAGGATAGCGAAAACCGTCTACTTGGACCTTTAACTGTCAATGAAATTGAAGGCGCACTAAAATATTGGATAAAATCTCAACAGCATCTATTATATGGAAAAGAAATCATTGCATTGAAGAGTCAAAACTCAGTTCATCCGAAAAACCCAATTCTAAATCTTCAACCGAGACTCGATAATGAGGATTTATTAAGGGTTGGAGGTCGCTTACAGAACTCGGACCTGTCCTTTTCTGAGAAACACCCATTAATTCTATCGAAGACCTCTCCACTTTCAACTCTTATCGTTCGTGACGCCCACTTGACTACCCTGCATGGCGGTGAAAAAGCAACGTGCAGTTATGTTCAACAGAAATATTGGGTAATCGGTCTTCGCTGTTTAACTCGCAATATCATCAAAAGATGCATTGTGTGCTTCAAACTAAGAGCCACAGCTTGCTCTCAAATAGTAGCAGGGAGATACAACGGAATTCATCGAAGTTTTGGAAGAAGTTTCATGAGGATGTGGCCGCGTCGCTCTCCATTCATGGGACTCAATGGCGCTTCATTCCTGCCACTTCTCCGCACTTCGGAGGCTTGTGGGAAGCAAATATAAAATGCGTTAAACATCATCTCCAACGAGTAATTGGCGACACTATCCTCACTTATGAGGAAATGAGCACAGTTTTATGTCAAATCGAGTCATGCCTCAACTCGAGGCCTTTATGTCCTCTAAGCAACGATCCTACTGGCTGTGAAGCCTTGACCCCAGGACACTTCCTCATTGGAACCGCGCTAAACAGTGTTCCTGAACCATCAACTCTGAATACACCAATCAACCGTTTATCACGTTGGGAGCTCCTTCAGAACATGACAGAAAATTTCTGGAAAAAATGGAGTCAGGAATATCTTCAGCATTTACAGCAGAGGTCGAAGTGGAACGAATCGACTTCGGAACCCAAACTTGGTGACATCGTACTGGTAAAAGAGGATCGCCCGCCTCCATCTCAGTGGATGCTGGGTCGTGTTGTGCAACTTTATCCTGGCTCTGATGGAAGAACTCGAGTAATTACCCTTCAAAGCAAGAGGTCTCTATTCAAGAGACCTATTGTAAAAATCTGCGTATTGCCAATCAAAGATGAGCATGCTACTATGTTATCCTAAATAAGCACTGGAATTCTTGCATGCCAGGTCGTATGTCTTTAAAATTAATTATTGTATCTTTCAGTAGTAAAACGGCTGACAGAAATTTCCGGCTTTCTGGACTTCGCCAAGGTGGGCAGTATGGTGCAGCCAGAGTGTATTAATTTTTTAAACAGAAGCAACAACTACACCAACCAACTCATCCCAGTCAATCTAACGGGACAGTTAAACCAGCCACTGCTACTCAAGCACAGCCAAATCGACTACAGTCTAGTTTTAGTCTCGCCGGAATCGATATCATTCTGTAAATCCGCAAATAAAGTTATAATTGAGTAATAAGCAAGGGTCTTTCAATTAAAATCAGATCCACATTCCTTTACAAACGCGCAAACAAATACATTAAAACAACAATATCATATTAAAGTTGCTACGACGTTTTGCAGTCAGTTTATTAAAGAAACTGGCGATAATGAAGAAATTAAAGACATTAAGTATTTCCAAGCAAGAACTGCCCCAATCAGTGTGGAGGATAATTTGAATGAGTGGTATAAATTAAATATATACGACCCAATACTCACTCAGCTAGAACAGTTTCAAGAGAAAGATAGTGGTTGGGCTCTGCATTCTATAATACATTTAGCGGTGCATATCAACAAGTTTGAGCCGATTTGGGGATCATTTTATATACCTCTGCCAAAGGAGATTGCATCAAAGAAAGCTTGCATCAATGTACACAATAATGATGAAGCATGCTTCGCGTGGGCCGTAATCTGAGCGCTATACCCTACAAATGCTCATTCTGAAAGGACCTCATCATAACCACATTATTCTACTGTGCTAAATTTATCTGGAATAACATTTCCCATGACGCTTAAGCAAATTACATAATTTGAAGGCCAGAACGATTTATCAATAAACGTGTTCATCCTATAGAAAGAGCGTTTCTTCACCACAGTTCCAGTTAGACTTACGAAACACAAGATGGAGCGACATGTAAATCTCTTAATGCTACAAGATGACTATGACCAGGCTGATGATGATGAAGATCATATGGATGATGATGACGACGATGATGATGATGCCAGCAGATATCTTTTCTGCTGGATTAAAGATCTTTCGCGCCTCATATCGAAACAAATTTCGAAACATGGTGGTGGTAGAAGGCATATATGTGAGAGATGTTTGCTCTACTTTTACTCTGAAGAAAAATTAACATCACACACTCCTGAATGCGAAAAGCAAAAAGATTGTAGGATTATGTTTCCCTCAGAGGAAAAGAAATGGTTGGAATATGAAAATTATAACCATAAGAATCCAGTCCCGTTTTGTGTGTATGCTGATCTTGAAACAATATTGAAGCCGATTCAGGGAAGCGATCAAAATACACAGTGAATCCAGGAACATGAAGTTCATAGCATAGGATTCTATTTCCACTGCAAACATGATGCTAAGCTCTCATATTACAGAGCATATCGAGGCAAAGAGTGTCAAAAATTGTTTGCATTAAAATTGCAAAAGATTGCATACATAGCTGTACAGGAGAAGCTGAACATCAGGCCAATGCAACCCCTGACTAAAGAGGAACGGCGTTCACATATGGAAAATACTTGCTGCCATATATGTGAAAAACCTTTGCAGCCGATGAGGAACAAGTTCGGGATCATTGCCACTTAACAGGAAAATATCGAGGACCAGCGCATAATGCATGCAATCTCATGTATCAGGATTGCTCCATAGATCCAGTAATTTGTCACAATTTATCCGGATATGATGCCCACTTTATTATCAAGGATATAGCTACATCTTTCCCAGAAAAAGTTGATCTCTTACCAATAAACAAGGAAAGATATATCTCGTTCACCAAGCACATGAACGGCAGCTACATAAAATTCAGATTCATCGATTCCTTCCGTTTTACGGCAGAATCTTTAGATAAGCTATCATCATTGCTGCTGATGGATAAATTAAACACTACAAGATCAGCATGGTAGGGATTGGATGATGACACACACTATCAAACTTCTTACACACAAGGGTGTCTTCCCACACGATTTTATTGATGACTGGGATAAATTGGATTTCCGGAACTTACCAACACAGGAAGCGTCCTACAAGAAACTAACTGACAGTGCTATATCTCCTGAGGACTACAATCATGCTGAAGAGGTCTGGCAAAGAATTGAAATAAAAAACACTTGGTTAATATTCAGATCTATACCTTAAGACTGATGTTCTCCTATTGGCTGATGTGTTTGAGAACTTTCGAGAAGTGTGCATGAAGACATACAATTTAGATCCAGCACATTGTTACACCATGCCAGGCCTAACATGGGATGCTATGCTAAAATCACTAATGTGAAATTAGAGCTGATAACCGACGTCGATATTCTGTTATTCATAGAGAGAGGCATTCGAGGTGGTATAAGTCAATGATCGAACAGATATAGTAAAGCTAATAATAAATATATGGATGATTTTAAGCCTGAGGAGAAAGAGAAATACTTGATGTATTATGATGTGAATAACCTGTATGGATGAGCCATGTCACAGCATTTACCAACCGGAGGATTCAATTGGGTTCATGTGCCCAATATGATCATGAGAAGGACAGCTATAAGAAGATGAATAATGCAGCTTTTGGTAACACCATGGAAAATGTACGCAAATATAGCGATATCAAGATTTGCTTAAAGTGGGACGGTCGCTTTGGTGCAAAAGCTCGGATTGCGGCACCCAACTTTCACAGTGCAACGATATTTGATGAGAATTTAGTTGCTGGTGAATTAAGGCGACTCAAAATGTTATTCAATAAGCCGCTCCATATGGGAATGGCAGTTATGGAAATTTCGAAAATATGCCTCTACGATTTTCACTACAGTTTTATGCAGCGTGTGTATGGAGATAAATGTAAAGTCATGTATACAGATACAGATTCTCTAATATATGAACTTGAAGAGAAAAATGCATATGAGTTTATGGCTGAAAATATAAACAAATTTGATACAAGTGATTACCCAGAAGATAATGAATTCTATTTACCGCTCATGAATAAAAAGATTCCTGGGCTAATGAAGGATGAGCTGAATGGGAAAATCATGAGCGAATTTGTAGGCTTGCGCTCGAAAATGTACAGTCTGCGTATAAACGCTGGTAAAACTGAAAAAAAGCGAAAGGAGTAAAGACTAATGTAGTCCAGAGGCATATCAATTTCGAAGACTACGTCGAATGTTTGAATAACATGCCAATATTAACTGCTATTCAGAGCTCCATATGATCTCATCACCATAACGTATACACTATCAGTCAAAAAAAGGTTGCACTGTGTCCCTATGATAATAAGCGTCATATTATGAGCGGAGCGACGGATACTCTACCATGGGGACATTACTCTATTTCATCAGATCAACAAGTAGCAGCCGCAGAAAGAATCAAAGTCAAGTGTGAGTAATAAATGTATTATAGTTTTAGTTTTATTTATTAAAGTAATTTGCATTATAACTGCAAGTATAAAGTATTATAATTATTTTAAATTGTTAAATGTTTCTTCAAGATATTATAAAACATCTTTGTTATTAATCCAAGAATTGTGTTTTGACGAAAATCCGAGCCATTTAACGTAAGATTTATCTCCACTCTTCTTTATGATTTTCTCTACGAGTTATAATCTTTAGCAACCGCTATATTTTCCATTGCTTGGTTATGACATTTGCTTACTTCCAATTTTGACTTTGCCGCACTGGTGTCATTTACTGCTTTAGCTATGCCTGCTGCACCTCCCGATAGTGCTCCCAATGCTGAAAGTCCAGCAAACTACGGGATCAGGAACGGAAGTGCCCCGCCAACCTTTGGTACAGGTATCACTCGTGGAGTTTTAATTGATTTCTTCTTTCTTTTCACAATATTTTTAGCTGCACTATGAGCTATTTTTGTAGCTTCCATCAAGTCTTTTGGTTTTTTGATTTTTAAAATCTTACGTGCAGTTCGTACTGCTTTTCGGAATGTGGGTTGGCGTTTATTTTTAGTCTTAAGATCCATACCTAGCTTAATTTTAGCCTTCATTGCGTTTGTTATAAGCCAGGCGTTGTCACGCTCCCATATCAGGATTGGGGTATTATACATTTTCAAACAACTGCGACGTTCTACCTCCAGAGGAAGCCAAATCACATTCAGTGTTTATTTTCGATGATGTAGCATGTGAAAAGCAAGATAATGTGCGATCCTATTTTTGCATGGGTCGTTACGAAGATATAGACAGCTTCTATCTCTGTCAAACATATACGCATATACCAAAGCACTTAATACGTGACAATGCTAATTTAATCATCTTATTCAAGCAAGATGACTTGAATTTGAAACATATCTATAATGATCATGTGAATACAGACATGAAGTTCGATACATTTCGAAGAGCCTGTGCTGAGTGTTGGAAGGATGAATATGGCTTCTTGATGATTGATAAGGATAGCTCATTAAACAAGGGGCGCTACCGTAAAGGTTTTGATGCCTTCATTGCACTATAAAAGGATGAAACATGCGAAATATTCATAAGTCGAAGTTGTAACTCAGCCGAAAGCACACCGAACCCTGTTGACCTGCTCAGTAGATTAAAGCTGTTCACCTGTAATCAGACCTGTTTGAAAAGCTGTTCAACAGTTATCAGACCTGTTTGAAAAGCTGTTAAGCTGTTATCAGAAGTGATTCAATAGCTGTTAAGCTGTTATCAGAGCTGTTAAGCTGTTATCAGAGCTGTTAAGCTGTTATCAGAGCTGTTAAGCTGTTATCAGAGCTGTTTGGAAAGCTGTTACCAGAGCTGTTTAAAAGCTGTTAAGCTGTTATCAGAGCTGTTTGGAAAGCTCTTAAGCTGTAATCAGAGCTGTTAAGCTGTTTGGAAAGCTGTTATTCAGTTAATATCGAAGATGAATGAAAATCTATAAAAAAAAATCATCAAGACAAGGAATGCAGTGCGAAGGAAATTTAAAGCTCTAAGGATGGGAAGGATTGAAGCAGAATCTCATTTTGAAGAAACTTTCAAGCCAATCACCAAACCCTTAAAAGAGTTTGTTATCAGAGTCAAAAACGATCTGCTAGTCAAATTGGAACCAAAAGAAGAAGAAGAAGACAACGAAATTGTGGAACCTTTTACCCCTCCAAAACGAAAATATGTGAAAATGGAGGCTAGTAGCACACCTATAAATTATGGAAATTATTCCTTAACATCTGAAGAAGAATTCGCAACACCTAAACATTCAAGAACATTGACAGGAAAGTCTCCTGTCACCTCCCCGGATGCGTCTGGATACATAGTTTCAAACTATTTAAAGCTATTCACTGAAGAAGCTATAAAATCTCTTTGGGGTTATGTGAGCTGCTATTTATGAAGGATCCTGAAAAAAGTCTATATACTAAACAGGATTTAACTAATTATGGATCTATTTTGAGAGATACCAATGCATATAAACGTGACTATGCTGAAGATGGACAAATAAAAGGTACTAGAGCGGCTAAGTATAAAGCTATAATCAGTAAACTTATACAGCATAAAGGCATGGGACTAATGCATCTGCCTAAGGAAAACATTGATCACATTTACTGGGATGATCCAAATGAATTAGTTGATAGACTGCGCCTTCTAATGGCATCAAAGCAGGCTGGAAACACCAGTCACAACAATGAAATTGTATCTATCCTGGAGGAGTTGCGAGAAGCAGATATTATAGTTTAAATACAACTCCATTACCATAGTTCTTCACAATCTACAGATGAGCGTTGACAAGTTTGGACGTTTCTCTAAGCGAGGATATCTTGGGAAAGCAGGTGAGCGTGGGCCGAGAGGAGCTCAGGGGCCAGCCGGTAAACAAGGATTTCAAGGAACAGATGGTAAACAGGGAGCTCAGGGTCCAGCTGGTGAACAAGGAGAGCGGGGTATTGGATTTAATTTAACGATAAACGGAGACTACGATCTTAACTTAAAGTGTATAAAACGACTTGGTGAACCCCTTGAAAATGATAATGCTACTACCAAAGCCTATGTAAAATTAAATAAGTGTGGAAGAAATAAGAAAAACTATTAATATAGATTTAACGCTATATATCAATGATGAAATCGCGAAGATTGAAAACTATCTGTTTACTTCAGTAATAAATAAGAAAGACTTGACACCAAAAGATGGTGTATATGAGTAAAAACTCTTGAGAAATCTGTTTCATTTATAATTACGATGAGTAAGAGACAAGTGCAAATGAGCTGCATAAGCCAGCGAGAAAAAATTTTAAACGGCGTCGTGTGATTATCAAAGGACTTGATGACTTATGGCAGGCAGACTTGGTTAAAATGGATCGCTACAAGTATCTGAACAAGGGTTACCGCAATCTGCTGACAGTAATTGATACCTTCTCCAAATATGCACGGGCAATTCCAATTAAAAGAAAAACTGGTGTAGAAGTAAGAGATGCCATGCAATCTATATTAAGCGAGGGACGAATACCTAAAAACCTGCAGACTGATGATGGAAAGGAATTCTACAACAACCTCTTTACAAATCTAATGCTGAAGCATGCAATTAATCATTATTTTACGTACAGTTTCCTCAAAGCATCAATAATTGAACGATTTAACGGAACACTAAAGGATATGATGTGGAAGGAACTCAACTTTAATGGAACTTATCAGTGGATTGGTATGGTGAAGAAACTGCTCACTCAATACAACTCAAGAATACATCGAACTACGAAAATGATACCACGTGATATCAACGCCTCTAATGAGAAACAACTGCTTTCAACTGTATACAATCATATAAAAATTGTTGTTCCTGCAAAGTATAAAGTTGGAGATTTTGTACGCATCAGCAAATACAAGCATATATTTGAGAAAGGCTATACACCAAACTGGACAGCTGAGATTTTTAAAATTAATAAAGTTCAAAACACAAACCCCATAACATATCAGCTGGAAGATTATCAAAGAAATCCAATCACAGGAGGCTTTTATGAATTGGAACTGCAGAAAGTTAAACACACAAACCTATATCTCGTAGGGAAAATCATAAAGAAAGGTGAAGATAAAGCTTACGTTAAATGGCTCGGATTTTCATCAAAAAAACAATTCTTGGATTAATAACAAAGATGTTTTATAATTTCTTGAAAAGCACCTATAATACAATTTAACATAAATATATATTTATAATACTTTATACATGTAGCTATAATGCAAATTACTTTAATAAATGAAACTAAAACTAATATTTTATTTACACTAGATTTAGATTCTTTCTAGGGCTGCCAATTGTTGATCTGATGAAATGAAGTAATGCTCCAAGGTTAAGTATCCATCGTTCCGCTCATAATATGTCCCTTATTGCCGCTAGGGAAGCTTACTCAAGAAATGACGTTTGCGCACGAACAAATGTCGCTAATATCTCGAAAACCAGAGGATTTTTGATGAAAATTTCGTTCCCCCTCCCACCCCACGCCACCAAGAATCCATTGAGCAAAAATAACTTGAATTATTAATTCGCTAATATCTCGAAAACCAGAGCCCGTAGAGGATTTCTGATGAAAACTTAATTACCCCCCCTCCCTATCCTCCACATACCCACCATCTAGAATCCATTGGCATGAACAAAAATTTCCTACTATTAACTTTAATTATTAGTTCAAAACAAAAAGCCTACATTTAGGCGCTGAAGAAAAATCATAATAAAAAAGCCTACATTTAGGTGCACCACATATCTATCTAAGAATACCGTATTACCGGAACATGCCAAATGAAGCAAAAAACTTCACACATCCAAGAAAACCGTAGAATGCTGCTACGTGTGGGCATAGAAAACCGTAGCATGCTGCCACGTGTGGGCAGAAGTGAAGCTAAAAACTTCCCAAAACCGTAGCATGCTGCCACGTCTGGGCCAAAAGTGAAGCAAAAATCTTCACATACCCAAGAGAATCGCACCACTCATCCAAAGCCGTAGTACCGGAGCATGCTGGTAGTATCGGCTAATGCCGTTAGGGTGTAGGCAAGACCAAATGACACACACACACACACACAAACACATCCAAGAAAACCGTAGTACCGGAGCATGCTGGTAGTACCGGCTAATGCCGCTAGTGCGCAGTCAAGACCAAATGACACATCCCGGAGCATGCTGGTAGTACCGGTTAATGTCGCTAGGGTGCAGTCAAGACTCAATGGTGCATCCCAGACATAAACCAGTACAGTCTAGACACACCGGAGCATGCTGGTAGTATCGGGTAATGCCTCTAGGGCGCAGTTGCTGCATAGTACTGAAAGTGATCTCATATCCCCAAAACTCGAGATGAAAAACTTAATGTCAAATTAGAGGCTACGAGTCCGAGATGAAAAATAAGCGAACTCCAGAAACAAAATCGAAATTCTATGTTAATTCCCTATGCTGCAGAGTGCTAAAAGTGGTCTTGATCTCGTATCGCCAAGACTCGAGATGAAAAATAAACGAAATTCAGAAACAAATTCGAAATCCTATGCTATTTCCTTGTGCTGGAGAGTGCTAATAGTGGTCTCGTATCCCCCAAATTGGTCTGGTATCCCCATCATCCAAAACATAAACCCATACATCCAAGACACAAACCCACATTTAATATGGACTCAACCCTAGCGACGGTGTCGCCATCTGTGACGAAATGCTGATGCTGGTAGTACCTGCTAATGCCGCTAGGGTGCAGTCAAGACCAAATGACATATCTCGCTAGTACCGATTAATCCCGCTAGGGCGCAGTCGAGACTCAATGGTGCACCCAAGACACAATGGTGTATCCAAGGCGCAAACCAATACAGTCAAGACACAAACCTAAATTTAGTATGGGCTCCTCCTAGCGGCGGTGGCGCCATCTGTGGCGAAATCCTAGAAGCTATGACGATGTGCAAATTCATGTGCAAGGTAATTCCACATCAATTGCACGAACAAGTATCTGTCTACTTAGACAACTTGCTTAATACCTCCTCCAAGTTTGACGAACATCTCAAGCTACTTAGTAAGGTCGCCGAACTGTTGCGTAAGGCCGCCTTAACCATCAACGTGGAGAAGAGTAAATTATGCACGCGAAAAGTCAGGTACCTTGGTTTTGTGGTTGGAAATGGCTGCATGAGGGTAGACCCCGAGAAAGTGACCGCCATTCAGAACTTTCCAAGACCAAACACCGTCAAAAAGGTCCGGCTGGTACAGGCGTTTCATTCCGCAGTTTGCTACAATAGTTACGCCTCTCATAGACCTGCTGAGAGAGAATATTAAATTCCTGGAACGAGCAGGCAGAACAAGCGTTCACACAGCTGAGAAGATGTCTGACCACTGACTTTTCATACAACCTGATGCAAGCACGACGAGGGTAGGCAGCGTGAAATTCCAGCGAACTGCTGATGGAGCCGAACACCCCATCGCGTTTATGTCCCAGAAATTGAACAAGGCCCAAAAAAATTACAGCACCACCGAGCTAGAGTGTCTGGCGGCAGTACTGAGTGACAAACGCTTCGGGCCATATGTTGAGGGCCTGGAGTTTACGATTATCACGGATCATGCTAGTCTTAAACGGCCTATGAACCAGAGGGATCCATGTTGCAGGCTAGCACGGTGGGTGTCTTTAATTCCAAGCCATCATCTTCAAATTCGAATATCGGAAAGGCAAGGAAACGTGGTGGCTGACACTTTCTCCCGCTGCTTTGATTAGGAGTTGGGAAGTTCTCTTATGATGAAGGACGCTTATTCAGCCCCCATTGAATAAGTCGTTCTAGACTCACGGGCTTATCTTGAGACTTCTTACGTCGAGCGAGTTCAGAGAATAACCTCTGACCCAAACGCTTTTGACAACCTCCGAGTCACAAATGGCAGGGTGTGCATATCATTTTCTCCTCCCAAGAACATCGTGGGAGCAAGTCAATCCTCATGGAAGCTCTGGGTTGCTGAGGGACTCACCACCAAACCGATTGACGATGAGCACTGCTCCCCAACATCTGCGCATTTTGGAATTGCCAAAACTCTTGAAAAGCTGCGTCGTCGCTACGATTGGTCGTCTGTGGGGTCGACGTAAAGAAATTCGTTAACCAGTGTGAGGTTTGTAAAAGCGTGGAGCCGTGCATATATTCTCTTAGACCTCTTCTGCGACTCCTTGGGTCCCACGAAGCACGAAAGGGAACAGGTACATCTTCATCGTCCTTGACCACATAACTAAATTTGTGCTGCTGGAAGCAATGCCAGAAGCCATCACTTCGAGGGTCGTAAGCTACTTAGAACAAGAAGTATACCATATGTTTGGGGTCCCAGAATTCCTTCATTCTGACAACGGAAGCCAATTCACTTCCAAACTTTTGACCCAATCGCTGCAGAAGTATGGGATCGAGCAGTGCCTTTCCCCATCCTACTCTCCTCAGTATAACGCATCAGAGCAAGTCAACTAATCCGTACTCGCCGCGATCCGCGCATATATTGGAGACAACCATCGGAATTGGGATGAACACTTGAGTGAAACAGCATTCGCTCTACAAAGCCTAGTACACGACTCCACCAAGTGCTCCCCGTACTTCGCGATGTTCGGATACCCCATAACACATGGAAGCTTCTACAAATTATTGCGAAATCTGACCTCTGAAATGGATGGGGCACCTGAAATAATCCCAGTAAATCAGAGAGTGCACTCAGTGTGGGACGAGATCAAAACGCACCTGGCAGAGGCGTACAAAAGATACTCCTCAGGCTACAGTCTCTCTCAGCCAGGGCAGATCGTTTTCGTACGAAACCACGTGCAGGGTAGCGCGATAGATCGGTTGGCTCTTAAGCTGGCTCCAAAGTTCATCAAGGCGGCTGTTGTAGAGCGCATAGGCCGCGTTCCGTATCGTCTAAAGAACGACAAGTGTCTTCCGATCGGAGTCTACCATGCTCAGGATATTCTTACCCGCGCCAGGTTATCCCCGGTAGCCCTAAAAAGGTATCCGGCCAGCTTAACTGGTAAATTAGAGGATGCCAATGTGGCGCGTAAGACCTACCCAGCCTAGCGCCCAGCATATCTATTGTTAATAAATCCACGTTTACACGCCCCCTCGCTTGACGATGAACCAAAACCTCTTCCATATGGTACCCTACGGTTCCTGTACCGCCGTAGGAATCCAAGTTGCAAACCAACTCCGGAAATTTTACTTCCAGTTGCAAAGTATTCTTGAGAGAATTCTTTTTTTCTCTCCTTTCCCGTCCCTTCGTCATTATTTCCTAATCTGCGGTTGTAAATGGACAATGATCCTAGTAGAGCCCATCCCTACCTTATCTGAGTAGCTGTTTCCACACTAATCCCGTCTGGATTAGCCTCGGTAGGAGGACCTTCTTCTTTCCTGTCTCTTCTTCATTATTTCCTAATCTGCGGTGGCTGAGCGAAAATTTTGTAAATGGACAATGATCCTAGTAGATCCCATCTCTACCTTAGTGTGAGTGATGTTTCCCCTCTAATCCCTTCTGGATTAGCCTCGATATGAGGATTTTATTTTTCTATCCCTTCTCCCCTGATGTTTTTACGTGACGCGGTGCCATATCAAGGTCGGTCTATAGAACCAGGTTCTAGACTTATGCCCGGCTTGAGAATCTTGTGGGTCGTCCCCTCGTTGGGTGCTGCTGCGAGTAGGCACTCCGAATTCACCTCCCCAGGTAGTATTTTTTTTGCCTTTTGTTTGGTTTTCTTTGCGCGGCTTGAGACTCTTTCCTCGGTTGGTCGTCCCCACGTTGTAGAGTTCCGCCCTCACGCTATCTTCCTTTCGTTTTTCTTCTCACCTTAGAATTCCTTTTTGTTTTGTATGTTTTTTTTTTTTTGTATCCATTTTCTATTGCTTTTCTCTAAATTGCTCGGGTACATGAAAAGGAAGACCTGAAATGGACTCCGCTTTGGTAATGCAGCAAAATTTAATAATTCTCCTGAAAAGAACGAAAAAAAATTTTTATTCCTTAAAAGAAAGATTCTAGTTTGTGCAAAACGCTCACAAGTTACAATCTTTCCTATAAAACCAACCGCTAGTCATACAAAAATTCCAGCGAACCAACGGAAATTCGACTAGCCGTAAAATATCGCGTGATACCAACACACAATATATTGTTACGAGCGTGGCCTTAGTTCGTTATTTAAAACACAATATTTCAGATATAATTCAAAAGTTCTTTATTTATTTAACTTTACTGTTTACTCTCACAAATTCACAAATAATTATCAAGTCGACTCTTTATTTATCGCTAGTACTGTACTTCTAATTATCGCAATCCAAATAGTTTACTTCGTTCACTTCGCTGTCTGAAATAATACTCGCCTCCTGGATGTGAGCAGCGCCGTATTTATACTCTACGAATTATCCTAGAACCTTCCTGAATATTCCATTCTCCAAACCCAGTTTACTAGGATGTCACTAACCTAAAGTTGTTTCCAATTCCAATAGATGTCGCTTGTATCACTTTGTGGCGCGTAACACTGTCCCCTTCTTAAAATTGTTCGTCCCGAACAACAGGTGATCCACGGTCTTGATGCTCGCAGTATTGACATAAACGATCTAGATGAACGATTTTCCGTTTGCCTCTTGTACCCCGCTGAATCCTATATACTACGTCATTTATTCTAGTCACTACTGAATACGGTCCTTCCCAGTGTTGTTGTAATTTAGGAGAACGTCCCTTACGTCGTTTCGGGTTGTACAGCCAAAGAAGGTCACCTTCATTGAATCCTGCTGAGTTAGCACGTAAGTCATAGCGGGTCTTCATCCGATCGGTATTTATTGCTAATTTTGCTCTCGTGACTTCGTGTACATCAGCTAATCGTTGTCTAAGTTCCGATACATAATCGTCTGGTAACTTTTGTTCACCTCTGGGTGTACCAAACTTGAGATCGCTAGGTAAACGCATCTCCTTTCGGAATATCACTTTTGCTGGAGTTTGTCCGGTCGTGTTGTGTACAGCTGATCGATAGGCCATTAAGAACATGGGAATATGTCGATCCCAATCGCGTTGGTGATAGTCGACTACTTTCTTTAGATGCTCGACCAATGTTCTGTTGAAGCGCTCTACCATGCCATCAGATTGTGGATGCAGAGGAGTTGTTCTGGTTTTTCTTATTCCCAGAATTTTACGCATCTCTTGGAAAGTCCGTGATTCGAAGTTCCGTCCTTGGTCGGAATGAAGTTCATGAGGAACACCAAATCTACTGACCCAATTCATTACTACTTGATCCGCTACTGTGGTAGACTCCTGATTAGGGATTGCATAAGCTTCAGGCCATTTACTGAAATAGTCAATAGCAACTAATATATAACGGTTACCGTTATCTGTTTCTGGAAAAGGTCCAGCGATGTCTACGGCTATCCTTTCAAATGGGGCTCCTACATTATACTTATGCATTTCTCCTCTACTTCTGTGTGGTGGTCCTTTGCAAGAAGCACAGATAGTGCATCTGCGGCACCATTCCTCAACATCCTCCCGCATATGTAACCAATAAAACCTTTCACGTATTTTGGAAATTGTTTTATTCACCCCCAAATGTCCTCCAGATGCTCCACTGTGCATTTCTTCTAGAACATCTTTGACCTGGGATGCTGGCACGACTATTTGCATTCGGAATGACTCGCCGTTAGTTGATTCCCACTTGCGCTTTAATATACCACATTCAACGTGAAGAGAGTTCCATTGAGCCCAGTAGCTCTTCAGTTTCTCACTCCTCTCCGAGATATCTTGCCATTGTGGTCTTTCCATGTCTTCTTTCCAAGCAAGAATAGGTGATATGTCTGGGTCTTCCCGTTGAGCTGTTCGCAAGCTCTCGTTGTTCCAACCTGTCCATGGTTCCACCGTCATCAGCTGTATAGTTGCCTCCGTTTCTTTTTCTTCCAGCCGAACGCAATGTTTGCATTCAACTTTGCATGGACGTCGTGAAAGGGCGTCTGCATTTCCATGGATACGTCCTCTTCGGTGTTGGATTTCAAAGTCATACGCTTGGAGTCGCTCTATCCATCTCGCCACTTGCCCCTCAGGGTTCTTAAACTGCAAAAGCCATTTAAGCGCTGCATGGTCAGTGCGGAGGATAAATTTCT
Organism: Dioctria linearis; assembly: GCA_963930735.1. Lineage (NCBI taxonomy): Eukaryota > Metazoa > Arthropoda > Insecta > Diptera > Asilidae > Dioctria > Dioctria linearis. The sequence goes on from OZ005741.1 coordinate 140,785,798, forward strand.
GCCCGTAGAGATATTTATGGAAATGCTTGGTTGAGTTTACAATGGCAAGTAGCTCTTTCCTTGTAGCACAATAATTTCTCTCTGATTTTGAGAGTGCTTTGCTAAAATAAGCTACTGGCACCTCTTGACCATCCTCCTCCTGTGAAAGCACTGCACCAATACCTACATTGCTGGCGTCCGTGTCCAATATAAAAGTTTTTCCCAGCTTTGGATAGTGAAGCACTGGAGTTCCACAGAGCTGTTGCTTCAAATTTGCAAAACTCTCGTTACATTTATCTGACCATATGAACGGCTTTCCTTTTTCTGTAAGTTGATGTAGGCTCCTTGCTATATCTGCAAAACCTTTTACGAATCGCCTGTAGTAGGTAGCTAATCCAAGAAAACTCCTTAATTGATGTTTGTCCTTTGGAACAGGCCAATTTTTCACAGCTCTTATCTTCTCTGGGTCAGTTCTTACTCCTTGTGATGAAACTATATGCCCCAAATATTTTACTTCATTCTTGAATAGAGCACATTTATTCGTGCTGAGCTTCAGTTTCGCATCTCTCAGTCTTTGAAGTACGTCCCGTAAGTTGTTTTTATGTTCCTCGAATGTCCTTCCGATCACAATTATGTCATCTAAGTAGACAAGACATGTTTTCCAGGTTAATCCTCGTAAAACACATTCCATGAGTCGTTCGAATGTGGCTGGAGCATTACATAATCCAAATGGCATAACTTTGAATTGCCATAATCCACTTCCAACTGAGAAAGCAGTTTTGTCTCGGTCCTCGGGATGTATTTCCACTTGCCAGTAACCGGTCTTCAAATCCAATGTGGAAAACCATTGCGCTCCGGAAAGGGTGTCCAATGTATCATCAATCCTTGGTAACGGATAGCTATCCTTTCTTGTTACATTATTTAGTTGGCGGTAGTCCACACAGAATCGGGTGCTGCCATCCTTTTTCCTGACCAAAACAACTGGCGATGTCCAAGGGCTGTTAGATTCCTCAATTATGCCTTGTTCTTTCATGGAATTTATCAAATCTGCAACTTCTGGTTGTTTGGCTAATGGTAGTCTTCGTGGTGGTTGCCGAATGGGCCTAGAATCTCCTGTTGTGATCCGATGCTGGACAAGATTTGTTTTGCCGAAATCATCATCATTCTCATCTCATTGGCATCGTTGTATTGCTGTTCACTTAAGGCACTAGATGAAAGAAGTTTCTGAACCTGTTGAGTAGTAGCTGGTATACGTATTGCCTCCTTAATATTACTACCATTTTCCAAATTAACAATCTGATAAACAGGCTCACAATTTCCAATTATAGCACCTTCTTTTAGTTGTACCTCATTTTCGGATGTGTTGAGCACTCTGACTGGAATTAATGTTGCGCCTTCTGTCTTCACTAAAGTTTTACCAACGATGATGTTCGATGTTACTTTTGTAGGGTTAGGCTCCACCAGATAGAATCGGCAGGTCCCGATGTCATCAGTAAGCTTTGTCCATACTAGCGTCTCCGAGAATGCAGAGAGAGTCATATTCTCACAGACCATCGTCCTTATTTTTGCAGAATAATCTGTTCCTCCTCCTAGTCTCATAGGAATTTCTATGTTGCCATATTTGAGTATTCGTTCTCCGACATTTAAATTTATTTTATATGTGGTCATAAAGTCTACTCCAAGGATGCATTCATCGATTATGTCTGAAACTAGGAAATTGTGAGGAAATAGTAGTTCACCTAGTTGAATATCCAAAGTTATTTCTCCAAAAACTTGTACTGCGGCTCCAGTTGCTGTTCTTAGTAAATATTTGGTGGTATTGTGAAGCCATTTGTTCTTGACAAGATCCATATATAACAAGACTGCTATTATTTCTCTGCAACTGGGCTATCTGAAAGATGACTTCGGGGCTGTCGACTCTACCAACCAACTTCTGCCCCCCGAAGTTGGTTTTTACATGTTTTCCGACTGCTGGACAGGGGAGCTGATGCGACTAGTCGGTGTTTGATTTCTAGGCTCTCCCCGAATAGCTTGCTCCCTGGCTCGACATCTTTGGCATTCTGTTCTGTCCTCCTCTTCTGGTGATTCTGTTCGACGGCGTTTTCTGCAGTCCCTTTGGAGATGTCCTGGTCTATTGCAATTCCAGCATCGCAGAATACCACGTGAAGAATTGCTCTGTGATGGCTGCATTCTATTACAAGTACATTCCTGCACCGAAATTTCTCTCACTCGTACTGCACTTCGGGAAGCTTCCCTGGCAGATTCATACGCTAGTGCATAGGCTAGTGCTTCTGCTGTTGATTTCTTTCCTGCTAGCCTCAACGCTTGTTGTAAATTTTGATCTGCAATAGCGTTCACAAATGCTTCTGTTGCCACTTCATTAAGGAAATCCGCATTTACGCTAGAGTATGAGAGATAAGCTAATCTTTCCACATCAGCCTGCAGTTGTTGTAGTGATTCGCCATGCTTTTGAATCCTGTTGCGTAGCTGTAGGCGATATACTTGCTGCATGTGTTCATCTCCATAACGTAACTCTATCGCCTGTACTAATGAAGTATAATCACGTTGCCTTTCTATCGGTATAGTTTGTAAAAGCTCTGATGCAGAACCTCGAAGTGCTAATACCAGAGCTGTAGCTTTGTCTGCATCATTCCATCCGTTTACTTCGGAAGCAGCCTCGAATTGTCTCTTGAAAATATGCCACGAATTTTGTCCATCAAATATTGGAGGTTTCATTCTGCCTGCATTGGATATTTCAATTCCTTCGTGCCGTGGTTGTCGATGCTTCATCTTCTCCAAATCTGATTTGAAGTTGTCAAGCTGTTCGGTCACTTTTTGTTGAACTTCCGCCACTTCTTGCTCGATTCCTTCAATTTTTAAATTTTGTTCGTCTAGCGAGTTTTTCAGGAAATTCTTTTGTTCCTCTAAGCGATTTTCTAGACAATTCTCCAGAGAACTCTTTTGTTCATCCAAACGCGTTTCCAGTGATTTCTTCTGTTCATCTAAACGGGACTCCATGGAATTCTTTTGTTCATCCAAACGGGTTTCCATAGATTTCTTGTGGTCCTCGAGAGAGTTCTTTTGTTCCTGGAGAGAATTCTTTTGTTCCTGGAGAGAATTCTTTTGTTCATCAAAACGAGCTTCCATTTTGCTCATTAAAGTACTTAAAAGCTGTTCTATGTTCATTGCAGGCTCTTCCTCAATTTCTGGTTCTTCTTCGAAAACGAATGTCTCAGGATTCTTTTCTTCCTCTATCAAAGCTTGTCTAAGTCGCTCGACTAGAACATTCTTTAGGCCAGTCGTTTGTAATGACCGCTTCCCCAACTCCACTTTCAATTCCTGTATGCGAAGCTCCTCTAGCTTGCGTCCCATTCTTGCGTCTTTTGTAATTCACTCACAGTTTAATATAAAATTATCTTTCGGAATTTTTACACACGATTTCACAAAATTAATCACTCTTTGAACTTCAAATTCAAATGCCACCAATTTATTTCGCGATTTTATTTTACTTCTGACACCAGTTGTTACGAGCGTGGCCTTAGTTCGTTATTTAAAACACAATATTTCAGATATAATTCAAAAGTTCTTTATTTATTTAACTTTACTGTTTACTCTCACAAATTCACAAATAATTATCAAGTCGACTCTTTATTTATCGCTAGTACTGTACTTCTAATTATCGCAATCCAAATAGTTTACTTCGTTCACTTCGCTGTCTGAAATAATACTCGCCTCCTGGATGTGAGCAGCGCCGTATTTATACTCTACGAATTATCCTAGAACCTTCCTGAATATTCCATTCTCCAAACCCAGTTTACTAGGATGTCACTAACCTAAAGTTGTTTCCAATTCCAATAGATGTCGCTTGTATCACTTTGTGGCGCGTAACAATATCATTGTGAGATCGACCCAAATTCCGAGAAATTATACTACACAAAATGTTCGGTAGCAACGATTTTGCCTAGAATAATATACGACACCCGTACAGATATGCCACCAAGTCGCGAGCGTTAGACGAATCACTCTTTTGGACGAACAAAGTGCTTGTTTGTCGGTAGATCGAACAGTCAACTCTTTAAACTCGGAAGGTTAGCTACAAAGCGGAGCGCGCAGATTCAGGTGGAAGCTGAGGACAGTTTCCATTTGATATTTTTTTTCTTTTATTTTGTCGGTGATTCTTTTGTCGGTTGATTTTTCTTCTTGATTCCGTTAGCTTGTTCTCCATTAAGATGTGGATACAAGTTTTTTTGGTGTTTACTATAGCTTAGATTTGAGATTTTCAGAATAGGATTCGAGGAAGAAAAGGAGTTACCAATTATTAATAAAGGTTATAAAGAAGTAAAGCCTATACCGTTTTTTTTTTCTGGCTTACTCTCCTTTTATTCGAATTTTAACTTTAGGTGCCGGGCCTTATGAGACCCATCCAGGTGTCGCTGCTGGTGTTGATTGATGAGCCTAGGATGTCAGGTTAGGAGTCAACTGAGGGGTGGTGAGGCCGAGCAGTGAGTCTCCCGACCATACACACACTTTAAGCATTTACATGGGACTAAGAATTTTGTACTGACTGCGACGTCTTAGCCAGGGTGAAAGGGGCAATGGGCCAATCTACGTCCAGTCAGGACTCCACCATCACCAGGAGTCCACGTGCTCTCTCTCTTTCTCTCTCTCTCGGAGTCTCTCTCAGCGGCGTTGAATTGTTGAATTTTCTCCGGGTGCAATATAGCTGGTACTGCGTCGCTCCGATTTTCTCCTTTATTTTCAGCTCTCACCATTGCTTAAATTACTTGTTATTTTCTGCTTCATATTTAGATTTTTTTTATGTTACACCAGTGGAGGCGAGTCGACAGTACGACGTAAACGTCCGAAGTCCCCAAAACATGAGCAAGTCTCCTTCTCCTTTTTCTTTTGTTCTCACACAGCGCACAAGCATCAAGGGATTTGGGTGGCAAGAACAACTCCAAGCCGGCCGACCGCTAGCGTCGTATTCGCTGTGCAGTCACTCATACTAGTCCCGCGATGGTTTCGCAGCAGGAGGTGCCAGTTGCGGAACTTTTTATGTTCCTGGCGACATGGATATGGGTAGGTCTGCCGACTGACACGCTCGTCGCTACAGTACATCTGTCAGAATATGGTCCGTGATGCGTTAATTAACTAGCACCGTAGAGTAGGATGTATTAGCGTTAATATTTTGTATTATCTTATGGGTGGGTGTTCAAGTCTTTATCACTTCAATTCGTTGTATTGAATTTATTATGCACACTCTTTTCTTTTTCTTTGGTTTGTTATGTACGTAAATTATTCATAAAAATCTAAAAACATACCTGAAAAAGGGTATTTAAATAAAAAAATTTAAATAAATATATTCCTATAAGCTAATCATGCTTAAAAACATGATTAGCTTATCACACAAATAGGTGAAGAAAATTGCTTGAGCAACTTTCTTCATATTCCACACATTTCATAAAAATATTCCCATAAAACGACTTGGGAAAATCAAAAGTTTCAGTTTTCAACCAAGTCGTTTTAACAAAAATATTCCCATAAAACGACTTGGGAAAATCAAAAGTTTCAGTTTTCAACCAAGTCGTTTTAACAAAAAGAATTATCACGACAAATTTTGCCTTCAACAAAATTTGTCAGTACAAATAATTAAAAGTAAAAAATAAAATCAAGAGATTTGTCGCGAAAAGTGCAATATGTATGTACATCGTACATACATACTGCGAAAAAAGCTTTCGCGATAAGAAGTGCTCGCCGCGAAAATACATTATATGTATACGCGCGCCGCAATTTCAATCGTCGCGTCGTAACGGTGGCTGATGTTTATAAAAGCATCAAATTTCAAGCCTCCGTCCAACGAAAAATATTCTGGACTTTTTCATCAAGTCCAGAATAAATGAAAAATTTTCTCAGGCTAAAAATGCAACTATGCATTTTCTACCCTGAACAAGGGCTCTTGATCGCGACAAAAGTGATCAAGAGCCGAGTTGGATTTTAAATATTATACGCGGCGGCTCGGGAGTTGAATTTTAAAGATTATACGCGGCGGTTCGCGGTCGAATTAAAAAACGAAAACAGAGTTGAGGTTTGAAAAAAAAAGTTGGTTCGGTTTCGGCGGATTGGGTCGGTCTAGGAAAGAAAAGAGATTTTGCAAGAAGTCTAGGCAAAAAAGAGTTTTTATAAAAGTTTATGTAAAAAAGAGTTCTTGTAAGAAGTTTATGTAAAAAGGGGTTTTTGTGAGAAGGCTATGAAAAAAAGGAGATTTTGTAAGAAGTTTAGGCCAAAAAGAGTTTTTATAAAAGTTTATGTAAAAAAGAGTTCTTGTAAGAAGTTTATGTAAAAAAGAGTTTTTGTGAGAAGGTTATGAAAAAAAGAGTTTTTGTAAAAGTTTGTGTAAAAAAGAGTTTTTATAACATTTTATGTAAAAAGGAGTTTTGCAAGAAGTTTATAAAAAAAAGGTGTTTTGGATAACTACCCTGCTAGAGTCCCGTCAAAGATACGTAAAAATTGGCGCAGCCGGTAGGATAGAGGAAGCCTACTTTGCAACACAAACAAAGAATAAGTGCTCGAAAACCCTCTATCCTGCGAATCAAAAAGAAGTTAAGTGTTATGAATCCCCAAAACAATCCAAATAATATGATCAAGCAATAACCACTTCAATTGCCTCTGATTCATAACGCATTACCTAAAAAGATCAAGCAAACACCTCTCATCCATAAATCACGGTTATCCGACCCCACAATGAGAACCAAAACAATAAACAAACAACTATACGCACACGACTGTGGTCAAGTTGCAGCACATAATGAGTAATCGTTAGATGTACCCATGTCCACGGTAATAATTCTTAGGTAGATAAGGCCTGTCCCCTTTCTACAAGTAAATAAGAACCTTTGGACTTCTTGCTTGAGAACAATCAGCCAAACGTATAATGGAATCACCTGATTAACTCAAAGCGATAAGAAGTAAAGCATGGTACTCGCTGAACGATTTTACCTCACACCCGCCGTGCAACAAACTGACCAAAAGAAATTGCCTTAGCGGAAGCGCCGGCGTCAAATTTCTTTTTGCCGTTATACGTAATAAAGCAAGTGAATTATTGTTTTGGGACTCGTGTGAAAATTGATACCGTTGTTTTCATACAATTGTTCCCAATTATTTTTTATAATTTGCGGGTGAAAAATCAAATTGCATTAATGCAATAAATTTTTCACCTTTATTGGAAAAAATGCTTGATAGGTGATTTTGGGTTGTTTTTCACAGAAAAATGCTCAATAGGTAATTTTTGATTGGTTACCACAAAAATTGCTAAACAATCAATCTGCAAGTGGAAGGGAGTATTAACCACTGCAGATTGATTTTAAATAAATAGAGAGTTCTGATGCAAGGAAAATCAGAAATATTCTAAACCCGAAGCTAGAGAGTCCCCCTACCCAAGGTAAGGCCTCTAGTGGAAAGTCAAAGAAAGTTGTGAAATAGAAAATAGAAAAACAGAGTTTTATTAAAGTATTTTGTCAAATTAAAAAATTGTTTAAAGTAAAAAGTTAAAAAAAGTGTTAATAAAGAAAATCGTGGAACCCAAGCTCAGCCTTCTCAATTTTTGGAACCAGCACATTTCCCTTCGATACTCTACGGTTGATTGACCCTTGTTGCCGGCGCGCAACAACCAGAAGAAGTGAACTCTTGTTGCCGGCGCGCAACATAAATAAACTGGTGGCAGCGGTGCAGATAAGTCACACGGTTAGTAAGACCCTCGACTACACCCACAAACTCATGTGCTGGACAAAAGAAGAAGAACATATCAGTCCACTGGGACTTTCTGACGAAGAGCTAGACTTCGAGCCAGAAGCGGACCCACAAGCAGACGCTTATTCGGAAGAAGACTCCTACTCAGAGGCGGACCTTTATTCAGAGACGACAGAGGTAGGCTCATTCTCAGAGCTTGAGGAAGATATTACGGACTGCTACTATAACCCCGGATCCGAAGGAAGCAGTGTGTCATCCGACGAAGAGGGAAGCATTGGCCCCATCTACAATCCCTGTTTGGACGACCTCGAGGAATACACAGACCCAATCGACCATTTGCTGGACATCCTCCTCAAACACGAGAACCCGTCAGCATACGCGATTTATAGAACGCTTAGATACCAGCTGTACCCAGAAGAGGACTTCAACTCAGCAATCGACGTGGACTTCTATCAAAAGGTACTGGACGCTCTAGAATAGAGTTATAAGGTTTTTATATTATAAATATTATATTCTATATAAGTATTTTACTTTATTATATTATACCTATATTATAACTAAAATATAACTATTTAATGTACTCCTGGTCTTCACCCTTTTTCTATTATTAACAAAAGTGCATATTCTCGAGTGTTTTTCTTATCAAGTGCTTTTCGGTGTTGTGAATATTTCTCCGGGATATTAGTTAAACTAATATACTCGTCAAGTTCAAAAAAAAAAAAAACACAAAAAAACATATCGGGAAAATATAAAATTTTTTTTTTTTTAAAAATTCATACTCGACTACAAAAGCGTCGAGGCGTAAGAGATACGCTTCTTCCTGGGCTAATCATCCACAGAAGGCCTGCACGGAAACGAGCTCGCAATATGACAAACGATCAAGTTGCGGCAAGAGCCGAAAAATTATCTCTCAGTGATGCTAGATCACTCATTCCAGAATTCGATGGTAATTCTGATGATTTACACCGATTTCTGAATACATGTGAAATGTTTCAGAAAGAAGGTATTGCAGAAACAGAAAAAGCTCTATTTTTGCAAATAATCAAAACAAAACTGGTAGGCAGAGCCTATGAAGTTGTTAAATATAACGACGTAAATTCTTGGAAAGAACTCCAAAAGGCCCTGCAAGAGCAATTTTTAGAGACTCGTTCTAGAGTCTCAATACAAAATGAGATTCTAGCTCTCAGACAAAAATCTGGAGAAAATATGAAAGATTACGCCTTTCGTGCTCGCAAGTTGTTAGCATTATATGATGATGCAACCTCTAGTTTTACGAATGATCAAACACTCAAAAATCTTTTAGCTGGAGAAAATCAAAAAATGGTTCTCCGAGCATTTGAAGACGGCCTCAAAGACAGTCAGGTTCGTCTATTAACCAAGGCAAAAGGCCACGAGGAGCTGTCAGCTTCTATTAAATTTGCTATAGACCAATCCGAAAGGAACTCCACTTATAATGATCATTTTTCAACTTGTTCAAAATGCAACAGAAAAGGACATACAGCTGAAGTCTGTTATTCCACAAGAGTGAAAATGGAGAAACCCTCACTCATTTGTTCCTACTGCAAAATACCTAATCATCACTTTTCGGAATGTCGTAAAAGACTTTTCCAGCAAAGTTATCCAAGTAATAGCAGGTCATTCCCTCATACAAAAATACAAAGGGAAAATCAATCACAAAGGTATTACACTTCGAGTGTTCCACAGTATCAACGGAATACTCCAGTTAATCACCGTTTTCAAGGCAACCAACAAGAGGCCTATGTTCCTCAATATCAAAGATCCCAACAGAATTTCACAGAATCACCTAAGCGGTCGCCAAATATTAGAGCAGCAACTGCCAAAATAAAATCAAAAAATCAACAGAAATCGGAAAACAGCCGGCGGCGAGACGAGGATGCCATTACAGTCGCCCAGTCTCGCCTCAGCCAGATGACTGTATCCGCGGATGTCCATCCACATCCGAAAAATTAAATCAAATGCTTTATCTCCCTCTCAATGCTGATCGCCAATCACTAGTTTTGACGATCAGAAATTCCATCACAGCATTTGATACTAGTAATTTCTTAATCGATACAGGAGCCGAAATATCGGTCCTTAAAGCAACCAGATCACTTGGTGACACAATGGTTGATAGTACAAAGAGCTTGGAGGTATCACCTCTAGCTGGAAAAGCCCTACATACTTTAGGAACCGCCAAATGCGAATTTCAAGTAGGCAAAAATTTCTTTACCCACGATATACACATGGTGAAAGATGACCTCCAACTTAAATATGATGGAATTCTAGGTCATGACTTTTTAAATTAATTTTCTAGCATAATAGACTACGAAAACAAAAGTCTATCACTAAAAATTAATAAGCCCCAAGGAGGCAAAACCACACGCAAAGTTATTAAGGCAAATTCAGAGACAGTGTGCAAAAACGAATATGGAGGTTTGAATGACCCAAGTTCGAAAAAATTGTCTCGCCATAGCTCAAATGTCAAGTATGGAGGTTTGGATGACCCAAGCTTCGACAATTTGACTTACACCAGCTCAGATAGCAGGTATGGAGGTTTGAAAGACCCAAGCCAAGACTATCAGTTGGTACAAGTTGACAAGGCCCCCCCACAAAGAGGTGAGCCTAAGGGTAAGAAACAAAAAAATGTTTCGAAAATAATAAACAAAATAAATCAGTACGAAGCCGAAAATATAAAAATACCGGCACGTACACAAATGGTAGCAAAAATAAAACTAAATCGAAGAGGTTGTTTCTTTAGTGAACACCAAGAACTGAAACCAGGAGTGATAACAGGAAATACGCTAATAGAACCCGACAACACAGGTCACGCGACTATCCTAATCCTGAACTCAAATCAGCAAGAGGTTACTATAAGAAACACAGAAATAAGACCTCATCTACGAAACTTAAATAATTATAGTATAATAAAATTAAATCCGAAAAAGGATCCAATAAAGCAGAGACTAAATAGACTCGAGAACGAGCTAAACCTCTCTCACTGCAACGCGGAAGAAGCCCAAACAATTCTAGATACTTGTCGAGAATACAATGACATATTTTATCTAGATGGGGATTTCCTAACTTGCACAAGTGCAGTTAAGCACCAAATACCTACGCTACCTGAAAAACCCATTGTCAACATAAGACCTTATAGACTTCCAGAATCTCAGCGTACTGAGATTAATTCACAAATAAATAAAATGCTTCAAGAAGAAATCATAAGCCCTAGTTCTAGCCCCTGGAACTCTCCTCTACTTCTAGTTCCGAAAAAACCTGATGCTTCAGGAAACAAAAGATGGAGAGTAGTTGTCGATTTCAGGCGCCTCAACGACATAACAGTCGGCGATGCCTTTCCCTTACCCAACATTACTGATATACTAGATCAGCTAGGGAAAGCTAAATACTTTAGTACATTGGATTTAGCTAATGGCTTTCATCAAATACAAATGGAGGACCATGATAAGGAAAAAACTGCTTTCAGTACACCTTACGGTCATTACCATTTTAATAGAATGCCATTCGGATTGAAACGTGCACCAGCCACTTTTCAAAGGCTGATGAACAATGTTTTAGTCGGACTCCAAGGCATAGAATGTTTTGTATACATGGACGACATAATTGTCTACGGATACAACTTGACAGAACATAATGCAAGACTCCAACACGTTTTCAATAGGCTTAGAGTAAATAATCTCAAGCTACAGCCTGAAAAATGCCATTTTCTAAGCAAACAAATAGCTTATCTTGGACATTTGGTTACAGAAAACGGAGTAACACCGGATCCCTCTAAACTAGAATCTGTCCAAAATTACCCAGTACCCAAGAAGGAAAAAGACATAAAATCCTTCTTAGGTTTTGTTGGATATTACCGTCGCTTTATCCCTAATTTCGCTAAAATAGCTAAGCCTCTCACGGCTCTATTAAAGAAAGATGCTACTTTCAAATGGGATGCGTTCTGCGACGAAGCTTTCACGCTCATGAAAGAAAAATTATTAAATCCGCCTATTTTGCAATATCCTCGCTTTAACGAAGAATTCTTAGTTACTTCAGACGCAAGTAACTATGCAATTGGCGCAGTTTTATCGCAAGGGAAAATCGGAGAAGACAAACCAATCTGTTATGCCAGCCGCACCCTAAATCCGGCTGAGACAAGATATTCAACTATAGAAAAAGAGCTATTAGCAATAATATACGCGGTAGAACAATTTCGTCCTTACCTGTACGGTCGGACATTTACGATTATTACAGATCACAAGCCCCTTACGTGGCTCATGAATCTGAAAGACCCCACTTCCCGAATGATGAGGTGGAGGATTAAACTTGAAGAGTATGATTACAAGATCATACACAAATCAGGGAAATCTAATCTTAACGCTGACGCACTCAGTCGTATAGTACCAGAATCCAAAAATATTCAAGTGATAACAAGGAATCAACAGAGGGCACAAACAAACAAAACCCCTAAAATAGTGGGAGAAAACTCGAACAATTTACTGGAAACACGGAATATCAAAAGAAAATATTTCATAATTCCGACAGTAAACACCACATTTGAAAATTTATTAAAAACTTATTTACCTGATAATTATCAAATTCCATTAGGAGGAATCAAAGAATATAAACAAGGGAATATTACGTATATAGTGGGGCATGCACCCCTCCCTTTTAAAGAACAAAAAGATCAGGAATTAACAAGGAGTATATTTAAAAAATTCAAAGAATTGTCATCTAACGAAGAGATAATTCCAATTGCTATACCAATCCTGAACAGCACTTCGTACTTCGAGTTGAAACTCATATGTGCTGAAGAATTTATGGATTCCGCCACGAGGCCTGTTTTCTTCCTCAATAAAATAGTACAATTAAAAGACCCAAAGGACATCGAACAGGTAATTAGGGATTACCATGTCACTCCTTTAGGCGGTCATCAGGGACAAACGAAGACTATCGGGAAGATAAGAAGAATCTATAACTGGCCAGGTATGAAAAAAGACATTCAAGAGTACATCAAGAGATGTTCTTCTTGCCAGGTCAATAAATCAGGTGCAAACAAGAAAATACCTATGAAGATTACTACCACAAGCAAAAAACCATTTGAAAAAATCTTCTTGGATATCGTTGGACCTCTACCAACAAGTTATCAAAACAACAAATATCTATTAACGTTCCAAGATGATCTGACTAAATTTTCAGATGCTATACCCCTACCGAACGCAGAAGCCAAAACGGTAGCTGAGCAATT